>VZTX01018953.1:0-23232 GCA_013400915.1 Pardalotus punctatus
CCGCCGCCCCCCGCAGCCGGAGCACCGGGGGAGCGCGGCCGCCCGGCTCCCGCCGCCTCCCGCCTGTGCTCGAGCGGGCTGGGAAATGCAGATGGGAGGCAACGCCGTGCGGCTGGCAGCTGGGAAATGATACGTGTCTGCGCCCGCATCCCGCCCGCGGCACTGCTGGCCTTACCCTGCAACCATTAACGCTTCTCTCCCAAAGATTTAAGGCGATTTCGCAAGCAGGAATTCTAGCGCTGCACTGGCTCCCCGTGCAGAACGCATGAGTCACGGTTTGTCAGGCAGAGAAACTGAGGCACCAAGAGTTAAACGCTTTGGCCACATGCGTAGCGCATAATTGCCGGGGCAAGAATAAAACTGCTCCCTATTCTCAGCCCCCAGTGTTATCCCTCTGGCTCGTTAACTTTGATACTTCTCAAAGACTAGAAAGAGCCAATACAATCTGCGGTTCAGTTCACATCTTTCTAGCAGGAGAGGAAATTATCTTAAATTGGCACCAAATGACATACTAAACTTCCCATTACCTAAAGAGCGTGTTTGAATGCAGATTTCTTTATTTTTCCACATAAATCGCTTTACTTCACGCCATACACCTGTGCTCCCTGAGTGAAAAACTACCCCTTTTGAGCAGAATTCCTGAACAGATATAGTCTGAGGTAATAAACACCACAGAGAAGATTCAACATAAGCTCAGACACAGAATTAAGGAGATCTGTGTAAAGTAATCCCCATAGTATGCAAATACAAATTAATGCAGCCTCCACAGCAATATTAGTCTGCCAAAGAATCACACCTTAGTTCAGCAGAGGAATTGGGTCGTTACTCATCCGTGCAAACCGAGTCATTTATTCTGCCATCTCACCCACTCACCTACCCAATAATGAAACAGTACTTACATTGAATCTACTCATCCTAAAAAGTTGTACTTTACTACAAAAACATCCTTCCCCCAAGAGATATTTTTTCACTGTGAAAATCAGACAGTCGTGGTTTTATTCAGAGAACACCCTGAAGCACCTTTGGATTTTAGAGCCTAGGACTTTGATTCCCTTGTTTTCTACTATGTGAAAATACGAAAATTTGCACATTCCCTGCACTCTCCTGCACTTGCCTTGGCATCCAGGCCTGTAAAGATACCTGTTGGAATAGCTTTCTGTACATCGGCAGCCTAATTGGGAACATCCATGATCATCCATACAACACACCCCATCATAGTACCTGATAATTATAATAAACTTACTGCTGTACCCCTATCACCTTACCCCTGAGCTTCCAGGGGCATCAGTTTTCAGCTCAGACTGGAGACTGAGTTGTTCTGTATTACCTAACCAGCAAATGCCTGCTGCTGTGCCATGGTATAAACCCCAGGACAGAACAGGTCAGAGTTTTTCCCCTCAGTGGTCTGCAAGCCCCATAGGAGCTCAGGGACTGCTTCTCCTAAGTTCAGAAAAAGTTATCAAGGTTAGGAAAGCTACCATCAATTGTCATTTATTATACAGAAGTATACACTTCTACAGGATGAATAAAATTAGTTTCTTTTAAATAATTTTAAATAATATTGTTTGTTGTAAAAGACTGAAGAATTACAAGAAATGCTGTTTGTTCCACTTTCCTGAATACTTTCCAAGAAGTTCAGAACAAGCTTCTGAGAAGAGCTTAAATGTGAATGGGCTCTAATTTCTCAAGAGGAATGATAAAAACCTTCCTGTGTCAAGCTCCTTGGATTTGAGGTGGTATTTTGTTTTTCTGTAATTAGTTTTCCTTTACATATACAGCCAAGTTTATGTAACACCTTGTATTTTAGGAAACATTTCTCTTGGAAGCCATGTGAGGCCATACATTTAAGATAACATGATTGTTTTCACATTTAAGGTAACATGAATGTTTTCATGGTAACATGAATGATGGGCTGTGTTTTAGAAAGTAGCAACTATCTCAATTACATTGGAAAACTCCCCAAGTGGGATTCCTCTGTGCTCTGCAAGCAGCTAGCTCAGTCTTTACAGGAAGGTAACACAACTGGAACAAAGATGCTATTTTGTCTCCAAGTACAGTGTTATCAGAGACTCTTCTGGATAATACTCTCCTATGTTTTAAAAGGAAATACTAAAAAAAATCAAAGCACTAGTAGCTGGAAGAATAATTTTGGAAGTGATTGGAAACCAAAAAGGAAAGGTTACATCCTGTATTATTCAGCACTACAGGTATGAAGTTGTATACCAGTATAGCTATGGTCAAACGAGAGGGAATAGTCTTCTGCTACCTTCACTGGCTAAATGCCAAGGTGATGAGGAAAATTCTGCTGGAAGTAGAGTCAGTAGAAGTTTTGACATCAGCCTTTGTTTCTAATAGGTATTTACCCTCTCAGCAAAGCAGTCACTTTGTTATAATAAACAATGTCTTAAGGCTCTGTGCCTCTCTCACTTATCTTTGTATCACTGTTATCGCTCGTTCCAGGCACACTCAGTGAGTATGTGTCAGGCTTAGAGTTGGCTTTGTGCTAACATACAGAACTTCTGGTCCCTTCTCCAAGCTGTTTTATCAGATATAGTCACTCATATATTAAATTTTAATTTTTTTATTGTTTGATTAGTTTCTTAATTTTTCCCTCTTGGCTGTTACTGTTTAGCAGATGCACATATCCATAGAAAGAATACGTGGCTTTTCAGCACTTTTTTATATCCTTTTCTGGAAATGTGTGCTGCAGCAGTGGCTAATAAAATATTTTTACTTCTTTCCTTTTTTTCCTTTTTCTTCCTTTTTTTTTTTTTTTTAGATTTGATAATGCTCCTTTTACAGTTGGAATCATTCCCACTAATTCCTGCAGTCTCCACACATGAAGGTGGAGCTAACAAAGTTGAGTTTCTCCTCACTGTTCAATTTAGCTTAAGAGTATCACTTAAACTCAAAATTGTTCTTTTGCTCTTTGGGCTCCAGCTTTCAGGAACTTCCATTTTCTCATTTTTCATTTTGAAGATTAGAAGCTTGAAGAGAAGAACAGTAGAGATCCAAATCAGCACCATCAACAATAGCTTGTACTTAAAGAGTAAGACTTCCCAGAGAGCTTTCTTATTTCCTGTGAGAGATATTTTGTAGAGCAGAGCCATAAGACAGATGCATGGTTGGGCCAATTCCTGTTGAGGTCCATATTGTCTCTAGCTGGTCTACTCACACAAGCAAGGGGAAAAAAAGACTGACTCATGCATATGTAAATCTATACCACTTACAAGTTGCATAAGTGCAATATTTTTAACTCCTGCAGAAATAAAACTTACTCAACAGAGCTCATCTATGGGCCATAGAGGGACACAGTTGTTACAGTTTTGTCCAACCCAAATACATCATTTATGGCAACATGGCATCTGACCACTCCACAAAATGATGCATAAAAGCCCCCACTAATTGGTGCTCTGGCTTTTTCGTCCTTCTCATTATCTACAACTACCAAAATCTGGTGTGTCTAGACCAGGCAGGTCAAAAAGACTAAGCTCTACTACTAAGGTAGTAAATAATTTCCTTTGACTCTGAAGCTGAGGTTTACAGCTACCAGGATTGCTTGTGAGAGTGATTTGTTTATTTATAGGCCATACACCAAAGGTGTGGTTTCTCCTGTGCTCACAACCGTCATTCTTCTTGTTCATAGTTCCTTTGGTTTATCGAAATGTAGTTGGGAGAGGTCAGTAACTGGGTGTATGGGCCAGTACCCCAGTTAGGAGAAGCTGTGCAGTGAAGGATGAGGATGGGAAGGGATGAATATGAATCCTCAGAGCTGAACTTTAGCAGGCTTTCAGGTGGGGCTTGCAGCAGACAGACTGGTGTACTGTTTTTAATGACAAAACTTGAGAAGTAGAGATTATAATACTAATTTTATCTGTGGGTAGGCAGGGGCATACAAAGGTTATATCACACGCACAAGTCACATGTTAAGTCAGCATTAAAACCAAGAATAGAAACCTAAAGTAATGCCTCTCAGTCCAAGGTTTCTAATGATTAAACCATATCCTCTCCTTTGGCCTGGTCCACAGCACATAACACAGTGCAAAGTATACCTCCATGACATTTTGCACATAGATATCTTAAAATGTTTTTGCAAGTCAGGCACAATCATTGCATGGATATGCAACTGCTGACACTGTGCACTCATCTGAAAAGGAAGCAGGGACAGGTATGCCCAATGGGTAAAATTAACTCAATTCAAAAATCTAAAAGAATAGCTACTGAAATCACATGTTTCCAAATTACTGTAATTGAAAAGCGGAAGCTGACAGGAAACCAGCAGAACAAGAAACTCAATGGAACAACTAGAAGCAGACAGTTACCTTGCAGGTCTGCAAATTAAGCTGAGTGAAGAGGATGCATCACCTTTAAGGGAAATAACACAATTTTGTACATGATGAGAGAAGTAATTAGCAGCTGAGGTAATGCCCTAAGGATTATGAAAACCTCAGGCAGGTGAGATTTTAGCAGCAACAGATCAAATCTCAGCTGAAGTATCTACATGTGCCTATCTGGCAGCTCATCAAGCAACATTACAACAGCTAATCTAAATGAACTTCAGTATTAAATTGTGTTTGTGCAGGCAGAAATCATGTAGTGAAAGAAAGGTGATGTGACAAGACTTGTGTAAGAATTCAAAAGAATCTGATTACAGATTTTCTGATTGCAGAGTGCAGCCTGATAACTGGTTGCTAGAAGTAGAGTTGTGGTACCAATTTATCAGGAAAGTACCAAGAAATTTTTTTTTTCCCCCCAGTAACAACTTTGTTCCAAAATGACTTTTTAAAAAAATTGCAACTTTGGATCTTTAGGAGTTAGAAAAAGATTAAGCTTAAAAAAGAAAGATCAGCTGTCCAAGTTACTCTGAGCAGTTTGTGATAACATGACTACAAAGAGCAGAAACTTTGGAAATAACTTCCCATGTGGTTCTTTCGGGTTCCATTTGGTACTTGATGGAATTGCCACAGAGCTGCTTCTGTTTGTGATCTCTCCTGGGACAACTTCTTCCGAAAGCAATGACTCACAGTTCATTGAATTGAAAGCTGTTTGCAGGCCATGAAACTGAGGCCAAGAAATCCTACACTCTCCATGGCAAAGCAAACCTAGGCTAATTACCCATAAGTTAAAATGCACAGGAGATACTCTGTTTGTCCTCACCAGGACAGCCCCTCTCCTCAGTTTCCGTGCTTGAAAGCCCTCTTAGGGGATGTGACAATCAGAATTTCAACAAAGGACAAATTTCCTCCCTAAATAGTCAGAGGTCCACTGACTTCAGATGGAGTTATCCCAAAACCTACTTCAAATATTAGTAATTTAGCTGAATAGTACACAACCAAGGGTGTGAAGAAGCCATCACTACTGCATAAAGGAAATCCTAGACAAACAGACAACTGTTCTTTATTTCAGTTATTTTACATTACCAATTACATGTTTTAGAAATTAAGTGTTTAACAATGTTAAACAAGTAGGAAAAGTTATTGAGAAAACTGAACTTAGTATCTTTTTCTTGTGGCAATATTGATTGCTGAGCTTTTCTACAGGTTTCACTGTGTAAATAAGCACAAAAACCAGTTTGGGAAGTTTTAATCAACACAGATGTTATAAAAGCTGCCTTATGGACTTCCACGTCTCTACTGTGTATGTTCAGAGGTTTGACAGTGTCAAACAAGCCTCGGAACAAGAGGCTTGCAATATTCAGCACAAAAGAATGTTTAGAGAATAGGGGAAAGCTTAGCCCTTATCTAACCTCCCTCCATCTCTCACCACCCCCAAAAAGGAGTCAGGGAGCTATTGGGATAAAGAGGGCAGTTTATCCCATATATCCATGGTCCACATAACCTTGCAGAAACTGACCCAAGCTGTCTGTGTCATTAACACGTATCCAAACCAGCACAGTTCTCACTGTTACACTTCCACTTTGCTACGAGCTTATCAGAAATGCACAGCCAGTAAAAAAGCTGCAGTACCCTTATAGGGGAGAGAATTATCATCTCTTTTGCAAGTAAGATATTGAGACATAATTGTAGAGAGATACAAATAAAAGCTGCCCATGGCAAAGGGAAGAGACTCGAATTCATGATTCAGCCCTGACACATTACAGCAGACTAATCCTTCAGCGCTGTTTGAAACATACACAATACAAGAGGTCAGCTACCCTTAACACTGCATTTGCACACTGAATGTGTCTAACCCCAGATTTCTGCTTCAGAATCTATGAGAGCAGTGAGGGTTACAGGAGGCAGCACAGTTTCTGCACGTGAAGGTGTTCAAAGGCAGAACCCCAAACAGTAAATTTTCAGGGCTCATAATGCAAATGCTCAGAATGTAAACAGCCCTCGAGTAATTTCATACCATTTATACCAGTAATTCTGGGGTTAATTTTTTTTTTTTAATGGGCATAGGAGTTTATTGCTTATTTAGAAGTTACAGCATCTTTGCTCAAGGTGAGACTGCCACAGTTATATTTAACTAAGCACACAGGGAAGAATGAAGAAAAATTGGAAATCAGATCATTAATCTGGCTTCTGTGAACTTTGCTTGACTAAGCAAAGAAAAAAAAACAGCAAAAAAAAATAGTCTCTGACCTTCCAGAACAACATTAAAAAAAAAAAAAAAGTCTGATCTGCTTATGTGGGCAGATTTTGGCACAGGGTAAACACCCATGTTTGCTCCTCAAATTGCACAAGTCAGAAAAGATTCTCTCTTTCATCCAGGACACACTTTTAAACCATCGCACATTAATGTCTCTGACAATCTGAGGCAGCTTACTTTCTTCACGTGGAAGCCTAAGAAGCAGGGCAAAGTAAATGTGCCAACTGCCTGTGATCTGGTGTCCCTAAAGAAGCAACAAGCACATCCTATAGCGGGCACACAAATCCTTACATAACTGCCAAAACCCCAGTTCCAGCCTACTCGGCTTCTCAAGTATTCAGCCAGGCATAGCAGCATCTCTGCCCTCAGCCAAAGCTGAAGGTGAGCCCACAGAGTCTCAGATCTCTTCTGGGAAAGGGCTCGACTACTTGAGTCTCTGGAGTTTACAGAAGTAAACATGGAGTTTACAGAAGATGAGTTCAGGAAAGCCTGAAAGAGCGCCAGCCCATAGCAGCCAGTGCCATGCCAGAGTACAAAGTGTGCTGGCACTCCGGTGTGGTACTTTGGATCAATAACGTGTGTAATAAAGCACATATTGACTGACACGCTGGACAGGCCCACAGAGAGAGCAAAGGGATCTTTCCTCTCCCAGGGTGTTGACACTGGAGCCTAGAGCCTCGATTTGTCTCTACCTTTACGTGTTTATCTTTACATGTTTATCTTTTCCAAGAGCTGCTCCTGTGGGTTCTTTGGGCTCTCACTCTTTTTAAAGAAATTAAGCATCCTTCATGACTGCCTTCATAAAATGTTGCAAGTATGGTGTACTCAGTGATGCCTGACACAAGGTTCAGAGATCCTAATTTGCTGGTTGGCAGGAGTTTGACTTCAGAGAAGGAAATCAGGGACAGCAGGAAGGTGCCATAGCTCGGGCAGAGTAAAGAGAGCCCAAGATCACTGGTTGTCTGAGCCCTGGCAGTTCATGTGGAAGGGACTGAATGAGTATTGAAAATGCTGGCCCCAGTGAGGGAGCTTCACTGACCAACTAAGCTGGTTGTCCTTCAGAATGCAATTAACGTCATCTGGTTAAATGTTTTAAATCCTCTTAAAGTTGCCAAAGATCCACTAATATCCTGAATTCTGTATTTTTTTCCATAAAAAATATTTTTCCAGAAAACTAAGCTACAACATGCATACAAAATCCTTTGTTAGTCCATACACACACACTTGCTTTGTTTTCGTAAGTATCTCAAAGCCTGGAGGTCTCCAAGCCCAGCTAAGGAAAGAAGACACCAATACTTAACATTACTTTAAAAATTCCTTCCACGTACTTACAGTTTGTAAGCAACCATTGAACCCAAAAGCATGAGTTGAAATTCTCTTTTCCGTGTGAGTGAGTGTTTATGCCATTAACTTTTGTGGTGCTAGGCCTTTCCCCAAGCCCGTGTTCTATAATTACAAAGAATTCTATACAGCCACTGCCATTCAGACTGTATGATATTTCTAAATAAACTGATGTATCACACACAACACGTCATGCCCTGATTGAAAACCACCATCTCAACCTGAACATCCAATGAGGAATTAGTTGACAAAGGGTTTTAAAGCTGCATGTCATTTCCCACATAAGCACCAAATGAAATCCTACTTAACAAGGTGTTTGCTTATCCTAACCCTGTTCACACTGCACAGTAGAAAAATAGACACTTTCAACCCCGTGAAAAACAACACTTTTGCTATACAGACTCCATACACAGGACACCAGCTAAAATATCTTTTTTGTCCTTTAAGGTCTATTAATAATTCCAGTACGTTCATCTTACAGTTCCCTATTGAGAAATCATTTTGTTTCATATACAGGAAGATCTCCTGTATATTTAGGCCACAGCTCACAAAAATAAACAAATAATCCATTTTGTAATAGATTTGACAGGTGGAGCAAGTTAAAACAAGGGACAGAGACACTCAAGACCCCAGGCTCCAAATGGCTCGTCCAGCGAAGTTCCATCTAATTACTATCCTGATTGGAGTCGATGATCTTAGAGGTCTTTTCCAACCCTACTGATTCTATGATTGAAGTTCATAAGTTTGTTATGGTGCTCGACAGTGCCAGCAAACCATGTGAATTTCCTCAGGGGAAAAAAAAACACTTTTGCAAACAAGTGAAGTTGCAATTTTTTTTTCTTTGCACTGAGGTTACGTCACTTATCTCTTGGGCTCAGATGACATTCATAACCACAGGCCTGGACTCCACCTGAATTATCACTTTCCCTGAAATAGTCTAAGGGAAGAAAAACAACAAGAATGCTTTACAGGAAATTAGGAAGACTTCATCTTGAGCTTAATTTTGAAAATTCTTTCAGTTTAGCCTCCAAATTTTTTTTCTACAGCTTTTCATGTACCAAAGATTTATCACTTGTGCAGGCAGACTCAGAAACTGCATGTGTAGCCGCCCAGCTGCACACAATGTGGGCACAGCACCTGCCACACTAAAGCTCTCTGCAGACAAGTAAACACATTCCAGCTATTCAGTCCAAGCATTTTAAATTATCTCCACCCTTTAGGAGACCTCTGTTTTGCCTTTGTGCAAAATACTTATTTTAGTGGACAGGGTCCTGCTCACCTGGATTCAGGTCCTATTCATGATGAAAAATTCACAGCCAAATTCACAGCAGGTAGTACCAAAAGCATTCTAAGATTTCTACAGCAAAATGTAATTACTTCATTTTAATAGGTAAACATGATGAGTTCCACAAATGACTGCTGGGGCATTAGACATCATTAGTCCCACAGAGAAAGCACTAACATCCTGCAGTATCAAATTGTTTATCACTAATTTACAGAGACTAAATCCACAAATACATTTCTATCATTTTGCAGTTGCTTAATTAATTACATATATTAAGCAAATTAAACTGAAGGATGCAGCAAGTACTCCCAGAGCAACCAATGGCTGTGTCACCAGCAATTTGCTGCTTTTGCATTCAGAAGCACTCACAATTTTCTTCTAGTGGCAAAGAGGATCATAAAAGGATGAAAGCAGGGATCTCACTAGTACAGCAGAAATCAAAAGAGACTTCTACTGCATTGAAATTAGTGAAATAACTGCAAGAGAAGAACTTTATCAACATGTGCAGGAGTGAACACATGTTCAGTCCTTGAACCATGTTGTCCCTGTTGTGTGCACAAGCATATTTTGTGTCACACAAACAGAAGCAAGGAGTGAAATATCACCAACAGTCATTTATTTAAAATGTACAGCCATTTGTATTAATTTTTTTAATACTGATTTTTCATGGTAGTTCAAAATCATCTTCCAAAAATAATTTCTGATACTTGCAGAGCTCTATTTAGATTTTGGAAAAAATACTGTTGGCATTCTTTTTTCCTGTACTACGAGAGCATAGGACATTTGAGGAGCACAGATCATGGCTTCTGTCTTCATGTACACGGAAAAAAACCAACAAACCAACCCAAAATATACCCATATCAGAAGAGAACATACACAAGGGCAGTTCCACAGCTATTTTGTGGTAAGTGATAAGCCACAATGTGTCCTTTAGTGAGTGTGCAGAATGTGTGATCCAGAGTTTGGAATGTCCTCATTTCCTAACTTTTTTTAGTTTTTTTTTTTTTTTTTTTTATCTATGGAATAACTGCTGACTACTACATTTCATATGGAGAAGCAAAGTTATTCTTTGATGTTTTAAGTGCCAGACTTAGGAATGACTATTTATTCTGTTCCAGTATTACAGTAGCAGTTCAGAAAGGAAAAAGACATATAATGCCTCTTCCTATCTTTTTTTTTTAGCCCAATTTTGGGGCATAATTTTTAGATTCTTCTTGGAAATGTTAAATGTGCCCCGTGATACAAGGAAAGTCCATCTACACTTATTGATACCAGCATTTGCACTTTGAATTAAAGGTGAAATCAAACAAACCCTACACAAGTAAAAGAACTCTTTTACTCCATATCCTCCACACCCTTATAGTGGTTGTACTTCAAGGTCCAAATCTATGCCATAATTACAGTAAACCTGATAAACAGCAAAGACAGTAAACTAAAGAATTCCATTGATTCAGACCATAGCAGTAACATTTTCAGGAGAAAATTTCTTGTAAGATATACCAAGCTCCAACCATCTAAGAAAACAATCTGCAATTTGGTTTCTTACTTCACAGCAGGAGCTGGCTATAAGGTTTTTCTGGAAAGTGCACAAGCTTAAAACCAAAATCTGGCAAGCCATCCCTTCCTGTGAATAGCTAATTAAAGCATAATAGTATTTTACCAATGTATTTATAATCGACATGGTCAAAGTAGATACAGCACTTTTCAAAGTGTCTTTTCACCAGAAATCCCAGGCTAGGTCTGTCTGCCAGAACACAGCCTGTATGTTCCCTTAAAGGTTACTCCAATCAATACAAGGCTTCCCCTTCAAAATTCTATTAACTGAGGAGAACCTGTCTTGAGCCTTTTCTTTGATTTTAATACTTACTTCCTCTTCTCCTGTTCCTCATGGATATCCTTTGTTTTGTTTCCATTCCTGGCAGCTGTTCCTCCCAGCAACGATTGTGGCACTTGAATTCTGCTGGCCACCCAAAAGCACCACAGTCTAGGCAGTCTAGGCTTGCACGGATGGAACAGGCTCAGGTGTTCTCTCTCTTTGGCATCTTTGGTATAAGTCCAGAGCACTCATTATCAGTCACTTTTTCATGCAACTTCATGCCCAATTGCTGTTCCAAATCAACCAGCAGTAACTTTCCCCAAAACAGGCCATTTTCTACATCTGTACCTCAGGACACTCCAATTTCCAGCTCATTTTTTTTTTCAGGGAGCACATGGATACTGAAGCAAACTGAACCTTAACTCTGTGTGCAACATATCACCTGTAAATCTCCATTTTAGCAACCACAAGCAGTTGGCAGATTTAGCTTTTATAAGTCTCTTAAATTCTAAATACATTCATGTGCGTACCAACCTGATTAGATCTCTAAAGAGTCTAAAACACTGAGATGAAAGTCCTCTGACTACACAACTATCACAACTATCCCTATTCTACACAGAGCTGCTGTCTGAAATAGAAGGCACACCAAGCATTAGCTTTCCCTCACTTCTCAGTGCACTTGTTTTCACCATCCCAAATGTGGCTGGCAAAAGACCTGTAAATCCAGATTTCTTTTCATTACTCATCAAAACCTTTAAGTTCCTTCATCTGCCAGCTGAGCCATTACCTGTTTACCTGGCAGAATGGTTAGGGTTTTGGTTTGACCACTACTTCTGCCATAAATCACAGTAGACTTGTGGAACTCTTCATAGAAGTAATGCTGAAGCTACCTTATTCTTTGCATCACAAAGCTGACATTTCTTAAAGTGTATTTTCTCAATTATTGTACACGTGGTGAGAATTAAAGAAAATTCAGAAAGTGAATGGAGTTTTTTAATTTATCAGTAAATACTGATGTCTATACTTTTGGACTACCTCCATTGTAAAAACCATCTGCAGAGCCAGACAGAAAGCAGCAGCAATCAATTTCGTTTATTTTGGTTTAGTTACCGACATTCAGAGAAAAATCACAATGAAAGCATCCATGCCACGGTTTGAGCTCTGGCAGAGTCATGCTATCCATATTCTTGTTGTTTAGAGGAAAAAACACCATGTATAAATAAACAGCCCAAATAAAGAGGAAGGATTATCTCTGGAAAAACTCTCTGGAGTTCTATGATGCCAGTGAGTGAAATTCAGGTCTGCAAGTACAGTTCCATTAAAGTAATCAGCATTAAGAAATAGTCCTCCTGCACTTCATAAATGTGTTCCTTCAATACAGATAGGAGTCCCTTAAGCTTACTGTAGTGGTGAAAATAAGATCTACTGCTCTTTTAATTCAGCAAAGAATATCTGTGAAAGAACTGAATTGTATTTCACTCTGGTAACCATCAGCAGAATTCCCTACTAGAATTCTGTCAGATACATCTGAAAACACCAGGATTAAATGGGTGCTTTAAAGACTAAGACACCAAACTACTGTAGTCATGGCCTGCATTTTTCAGTAGGCTTTATTAATGATGGCAAGGTCTGAACTGAGATGCTATAATTTGTTTAAATGTTCTTTTGGAAACAGCACCAAAATGCAAATATTTAAGCCTATTTTTAGGACTCACACCACACTTTAAATATTTTTTTTAGGTGGATGAGAATACAGCATGATTTTGGCTATACTTTCATTAGCAGGTTCTGCAGGACACTCAGAGAAAGTCTGAATAGCAAAACAGATATAGCTGTAAATTAAAACCTCATGCTTACAGGTGTTACTGGAGGGAAAGAGAAATGCTTTGTACTGGCTCTATCCTGCACTGAATGACCATTAGCAGTTAAAGCTCTACAAATACATGGTCCTGTAGCCTGCCTTTTATTTTAGTTTAATCTAAGAGGAACTCAGTTTGTGCTCTCCAAGACAACTGGACAACGCAAACCAACAAAAGGAGGATGAAAAGATTCCTGTCACAGGACATCCCCTCTCAGAACCAGTACATTAACATATATGTGCCCTGTGATGATCAGAAGAAGTACTTGAGGGAGAAATCATTTTAAAAAACCCTGGAAGAAAACCATGGAGGAAAAGGATAGAGAAACAGCATGTTTTCCATGAGGGTTCTATCCTTAAAAGCTTTACTTGATTTAGTGACCTAGTAGCTTTTCAGGAACATTACAAAGCCTGACTCTGGAGTAACCATTCAGGAAGAGCCAAAACAGTTACAGCCAAGATGTCAATTTAGTATTAAAGCAGTTTAAGGAAACTTAAATGGGACCGAGGGGGAAAAAGTAAATAAATAGAATAAAAAGTTGCATTTCTCAGACATTTTTTCTTTGAAAGAAAGTTGTCTGTAGCAGTATGGACACAGATTATTTTCAAATACAGAAATAAATACAGATGCTGGGGACTAAATGAACTTCATTTCTGTATATGGGTCTAGATTGTCTCAAGAAGAATGAGAAACAGATTCTGCTCTTCATTTCAAGGTGCACCATCACTAAAGCACCAAGAATTCTCCAGGTTGTAAATTCATTCATATTACATCTAACTATATTACATTTCCCAGTAAGGCTGACCATTCAACATTTACCTTTACTAAACTTAGGGAATATAACAAAATCAGTGTAATTAAATAGGAATTCTGACCCACTGAGCCACTGCCAACTCATCTCTCTAAACTGAACCCAGGCCCATGGACCTAGGCATAGTAAAGATATTACTACTATACATTTTTATACCTATTTTGATGCCAATAGGCATTGGTACTTATTGATGTCATATCCATTGGCATCACTACCCATTGATGCCTATCAATGTCAAAATTTTGATATTGACAGGCACTGATATTTATACACATCATTACTTTTTGATACCAATAGGCACCAATACCTTTACTTTTTAATGTCGATTTCAATATCTATCTTAATCCATTGATATCTACTGATAAGTACAGTTATCATTACCTCCTGATTTTGAAACCAAATTTCAATATTAATACGCATCAAAACCTATTTCAATATGAATTTTGATACCAACAGGCATTCAAAGAGTATCATACCTTCTTAAAGGAATCAGTGGTTTTTAATATCAATGTCTGTCAAAACTAGTCTCAATATTAGTAGGCATCCATAGCTATCAATTTCAATTTTGATTTTTATGTCATTGGGCATTGATACTTACTGATATCAATAGGTATCAAAAGATAGCAATTAGTACCTATTAATTTCTACAGTGATTTTGAAATCAGTAGGCATCAACAGACATTGACAGGCATAAAAATCTATCCATTTCAAGAGCTACTGATTTCATCTATACCTATTGATTTGGATGCTGATTTTTGTATCAGTTGGCATCTATACTTATTGATATTGATATATTTTAAAAGCAAGAGTAGTTAATATTTATAATTTTTAATACCTACTGATAGGTAAGTATTGATAGACTGATTTAGATAAGAATTTATACCTATCAATACATATCAATATTGATACCTTTTGATAGAGATACTCGTAGCAGTCGTCAGTAGACATTAATACCAACTGATAGGCATCAATACATATGAATTTTGATACCAATTTACTTTTATACCCATCAATATCAACCATTTGTATATTAAGTGGTATATTATTATTATTATAAGGTTATATGTCATGGTATATTAAGAGGCATCAATTCCTATGGAGGTTTCCATACTGGCCAAAGAGCCATGTGAAGTTTTGGTACGTAGGTTACAGGTTGTATTATTTGGTATGGAGCTTGTCCATTTCTGCTGTGCCTCCTGGAGCAAAATGTTGAAGAAAAAGCATATTAGGTGTGCAAAATCCTGCACTGCAAGGCTCAGTGACTGTGTGCAGAAATCAGTCACAGATGCAGAGGTCATTTGTTAATAAACTGATCCTTGATATTTACACAGAGGAGAAATATGCAACAGTCTTGCTATTTCATTATTTCCAGGAATTCTGAGTGCTTGCATATTGCTCAAGTTAATTTGGTTTTCTTGGAAATCAGTTCTCTTTAAAATAACTTTCTCTTAAGCATCTCTCCAGACAGCTCAGTTTCATCCCATGGAGATGTATTTCCTTCTTTCAAGTTTTGGAAAGTTACTAGTTCTACCTAGATTTTTATGCACAGTACTGGATCCTCTGCCATGCCCACACTCTTATTTCTGAAGGCTGACAACATAGCCAGCCATACCTGTTTTTCCCTTTCACCTGCAAACATCTTCTGTCTGTCCCACACACACCTCCAAACCCAGCAGGGTGAGACAGACACACTCCCACAGAGCTGTCTAAGTAGCTACAGTACCACATGGAAAGACAGTTGGATTTACTGGCATTGTTTCTGACTTTAAATGTTTTGTCAACTCTGGATCTGTGGTTTAAGTTTGCTTATGTGGCTGCAGAACAAACAACAGCTATAAAAGCTACTGCTTGCCCGTGTTATCCTAGCACAGATCAGTGCTGCAACGGGAGTATCAGCATGTCTGTTGTCACTGGCACCTCCTGAAGAGACAAGTTTTCAAAGTTCACCACTTGCCTGCTGTAGAAGGCTAGGATGCCCAGACTAACACTCCTTGCTGGTGGTAAATGTCACCGTAGTATCGCATTACCACATCTACTTTAAAAAAGTCTGACATTTAAAAGATACGAGCTTAGAAATCTCTTCCCTACTACACCACTAATGCAGTACTGAGTAGCGAGGAAAAACCAGTCTAGCAATTCAGACCACCTTCCTTCAGCACTTTTGGTTTTGCCAAGGACATTTCCTATGCAAATAGTACCTCTGCCCAAATCCCGTTACCCTAAAAACACTGACACGATCTCAACCTTGAGAAGCACAGCTGATGGCCAGTACTGAATCAGGGAGTTCAGGATGGATATAAAACACTACAGCAGCACTTGCCACACCCAACCTGAGAATGAAAACTAAGAGTGGCCCCCATCCTTCAGTAAAGTCTGTCAATATAAATGGGATCCCAACATCTTTGCAGCGGCTTCATTAAGAGAACACTGATGGTGTGGGATGGAGATTTTCAATTAAAACTGGGGCAGTTTTCACATGTCGTAACAGATCCATTTGTGATTATTTAGCTATAGAAACAGGGTGATGCTCTTTGCAAACAAAACAGGTTAGAGGAAAAAGATTAAATGGTTCAAAAGACTGAGGACTAGCACCTTGGCCTTTAAGTTATTTCTCCTCATTTCTCAGCCTAAAAGTGAGCTGGTTCAGCAGCTCTATGAGGCTGGTGCTGAAACACCTCATATCTCCTTCCTATTTGGTTTAGCAGGGTCACATTGGATCACAGTGTGGCCTAAGGCCAAAGCACCTTCACAAAACTGTTCAAAACTTTCTGAAGGGCAGTAATCCTTCAGACCTTCACAACCTAAACTAAGGGTCTCTCCAAGCACCCGCTGTCTTCTCATTTCTTACAAATATTTCAGCACCACGTTAACCTCACTTAGGAACGCAGTGAGACACAAGGAAGAGAGGGGACCATCTGCAGCATTTGGGTGCCCATTTACACCACGGGATGTGCTACAGACTCCCTGTGACACTGGACTCTTGCACTGGGTCTGCCTGGGATGGAGTTAACTTATGAGACTGTCTTTTTCTTGTTCTATGATGTTTTTGCTTTTGGTCTTCCTGATCTCTCCCATATCCCACTGAGGGAGGAACCGAGTGAGCTGCTATGTGGGTGCTCAGCTGCTGGCTGAAACCAACCCACAACAGTCATAAAGCCGTACCCTTTTATTATCGAGCTACAAGGAAGGACAGGTGAAGGAAAGCTTGATAAGAGCTGTTAAAGCAGCAGCCTTGGCACAGCAGAGGGAAAATGAGTGGCAGGAAATTATGTAGCAGCCAGTTTGGGTGGGAAGAATACCCTCCCAGCAAAAAAAAACATCTCTTTACCCATTTTATTGAGACATGAACTTCTGTCCCATTTGACACCACCCCGCTCCACACACACACCCAGACAGACTTTTTGTAGCTTGTGCCATAGAAGAAGGAGGTAGAAAATCTCCTGTTTCCCAAGAATAATGGATGAGTGATCTCAGCACAGCAGCAGCCTCTTATGAGCATTTTCTGGGAATGTGCTCAATCCCTGCAGACAAGGGAGCTCTGAAGAACGCTGTGGGCTGCCCACTCTGGCATTCCTGCTGGCACACAGGTCTGCCTACATCTGCATCCCAAATTGGTAATGCTGTGGTACTACATTAACCCAACATCTTGTTTGCAGTAAGGGCCTGACAGCACACTAAAGCCAACAGCCCCTTCTCTCTTTGCCACCCCAAGAGACTTAAAATGTATCCTGTCTGTGAGGTCTTTGCTGAAACTTGGAACCAACACAGCCCCCAGCCTCCTAAAACAAGGGAGATGGCTCTGTCCTGCACAGCATTTCTGCAGAACTGTCACAATTACAGATGGTCACATCCTTGTGGCTCCCCTTCAGGGGCTGACAGAGGATGGGTGACACAGCAACTCCTGATTGTTGAGACCTGCAGTGGAGAGAAGGGCTCTGGCAATCCACCAGCACCTCAGCCAATAACTGCTCTGTATGTCAGAAAAATGGAACTTCATCTTGTGTTTGTGGGTCAGGGACAAGCTCCACAAAGTCACTGCCCTGTGAGCAGGCTAATCCCTGGCAGTGAGAGTGACAAAGGGACTGCACTGTAGGCTCTCAGCACAGGAACCTCGGAGAACTGTGCTTTTGCAGTACGCATTAAACACAGCTCCCTGACACTGGGGCTGAGCTAGGTACTCACTCAGAGTTAGGAACTCGGGAAGGAATTTCTGAGATAGCTGTTCCATGCAGGAATTTTTCCACAGCTGATGGCTCTGAAGGAGGTGTTTTAAAGGTATCAGACCAGCAGTGCACAGTTTCCCCATGGCCCTGAGCCTGAAGCTGTAAGCCTACCAGAAAGGTTGGGCACTGACTTCCCCCTGCTCCTAGAACAACATAAAGCAGCTCACTTTGTGGGGCTGGGATCCAGGGCACTGGCACAAGAGGCCACTGGTTCCAGGACTGGCTGGAAACATGGAAGGAGGTATTTCTTGGCCTGTCCCTGCAGAAGCCTTCTATGTGGAACTGGGATCCTGGAGCAAACTCCTACATGGTGCCTCTGTCACTGGGGTGCTGGAGTCCACACATGACACCAGCTGGCTGGGACACTCTCAAGCACAGATCCTTTCAAGCTCCATATCTGCTCTGGTGTTCCTGAGCTCTTCAAGGGCTCTACCTTCACTTTTTTAGCTGGCTGAATTCCTTCATTGCTTGCCAGTCTTCTCTATCAACAGCCATCATGAGATTAATGACTTCCAGGTGGACAGCAGATATATGTGATGGCACTAAAATCCCAGTTCTTGCACAGTTCAAAGACTGTCAGATCTTTGGGCCCCCAAAGCTGCAGGTTTCTGAATTTCATGAAGTAAAACAGGCAACTATAGACTTGGCAGAAGGTGGTGAACAAAGCAGAGAAGACATTATACGAAATGGAAACAAAGAGAAATAGGAATTCAGCAAGGGAAGACAGAAAGAGAAAGATGGGCAATTACAGAAGGAAAAGGATTTAAATTGAAATAGGTTCAGATGAATGGAGCCAGATTCCTTAGGGTGCTGTGAGAGCCATGAGCATTTGAGATCCTCATCTTGACCCTTCTGTATTTGGTCTTCCATGATAACTTCACAGTGGCAAAACCCAAACTGAAGGATAGAGCCTAACAAACTCCAACACTGGAGCATATTTGGACCTGAACTTCCAGGTCAGATCCCTCCTAGAGGGATCTAGTTTCTAGATCCCTTTGAGAACTGAACACGTGCAGTAAATTGGGACAATCAAGGGCTTCACTTCAAAACCATGCTCTTATTTAAAATCCAGCTGCTAATATAGACATAATTTTAGTCTTCCCATTACCATTCTAAACGTGGGCCAGGTATTTTCTCTCTTCAGTTTTTATTTACAAAAAGGTAATTATTTTCTTGTATTTATATGTGGAGAACCCAGTATTTGACATTTACAAACATTTTTATTCCACCACCTAATGAACTACACCCATTGCTTAGCCAGGAAACATCCCTCCTCCCCATCACCACACGTGTCTAAACACTCGTTGAACCTCATGGTCTAAGGATTAAATAGACACAGAATCTGATGGAAAAATTATAGTTTCTATTGAAAATAGCTAAAGCCCAAAATTAAGGATTACACTCCCTTTGTACTGGTCACTGGATAAATATGGTATCCATTTCTTGGACTTGCCATGCTTTCAGAATAAAAAAATGCCTGCAATTGTTCGGGACAGGAGGGTGGAGCAAGTTAGTTTTTCACTGTTCTTGGAGTCAGGGTTGAAGAGAATGTATTAGGCAGTGTAAGTAAACTTGTGAAATCATTGCCTGTGCTATGCATATTTTAGACACAAATTAAGATTATTAGATGATTTCACCTTTTGCGGGGTGGGGGGGAAGCATCTTTGAATTTCATTATAAAAAATTCAAAATCAATGACTGTAAATCTTAAGGACTGTAAAGTCTAAGTTGCATCCTCAGTTTTGTGGTGTTGAATTAGGAAGGGTCATGCGCAATGTTTGACCTACACAGTCACGCGAGATACGCACACATAAATGCTACAAAGCTTTCCAAGGGCACAGCGCTCTGGAAAAAGAGCAGAGAAGGACCATCCCCATAGAATTTACCTGCCAAGTACAAATCTTCCCAAAACTGCATTATTGGCTATAGCTCTTGTGCACGGCACACCTGAGAAAAGCTTTAATTGCAAAGCACTACGGATCTTCTTGTGGATTTAGGAGCCTCTGGAAAATGAAAACAGCAAGCTGCAATTCAGCAGCTAATAAGAACACACACCAAAAAAAAAAAAAAAATCATTCTCTTCATAAAGCTGAAAAGCTCACATAAATTTCAGCGTCCTTGAGATACTGTAACTGCACCCGAGGTCGGTTCCAACCGATGTTGGTCCCACAGGGAGTTTTTTAACTGCTGTTCACTAAGCTGTAGTCATTCCTACTTTTTATACCAATAAATCATGGTATTCATGCAATCAACCCGAACTAGCTGTGGCCTGGTAGCCCTGTCTCATCATCATATTGGGGTCTAATGTAATTTATATAACCAGCACAGTACAGGCTGGCTATGTACATGCTAAGTGAGTCTTGCCTAATTATTTTGTCCAGAATTTAAACTCCAGTTCACTCAAACTTGGTAAGCTAATTTTTGATAGAATCTACTTCTAGCTACAATTAGATTCAAACCAGTATTTTCCAAGTACTGTTGAAAGCCACCGAGAGATTGACTGTAGTTCTGAAACCTTTTCCCAATAGCTCCCTTTAAATAATATACCTTCTCCATTGACCTAAGCAAGTCTCAGGAATCTGAAGGAAAATTAAAGAATCAATCAAATCAACCTTTTGGCTCTCCTGCATGCTCCCATTTGCTTACCCACTCCTAATTTGGGATCTATACGTTTCTTTGCAAATACATTGCTTCCAGCACTGCTTGGCACTTTACCACTATTCTTATAACTTGTCCAGTCATCTGCACCATGTTCCTAATCTGTTTGTCTTTCCTGTTGAATAGTTCTGTTAAAGGGAAAATTCAGGTTTGCAGTTGATACCTAGGAAGAATCTCTTTGGCAGAATGCAGTTTTTATCTTAAGATGCTGCATTTCTATTAAGCTTCTTCTGCAAAAATATTCCGAACACCACACAGGAAAAAATATGGGACTGTAAGAGAAGGACACACACTAAGCCTGTATCTATTTTTTTTTTTCCCCCCCAAACATCAGAATTGTGCCGTTTCTTCCCATGATGAGACTGCCACAAGAGCACTACTTAAAGTCTGGTTTGTTCTGCAGCCTCCAAAACTCTGGGTGTCAAATACCACTTTTTTTTTTTTTTACCATTTTTTCTCCAACAATAGGCTTTGACAAATAGTCCTGAAATTAAAAATAAACTAAAGAAGAGATAAGGGAAGGGAAAACCCTACAAAGCACTTGTAGTTTTTGAAACATTGTATCTATTTAATATTAGAGTTATTTCAAATACTGTGAGCCATCTGGAACATTATGGCTCTGTCTTGACTGCCAGAAATTGGTTTCCTTTGTTTATTCAAGAGTAGAGACAGTTTCTAGTCTACAGAGAGTCTTAGTCTTATCACTAAACAAACCAGATAGTCAGTCATGAACAAATGAGTACAGCGAACCGTGTCCTTAAATGCCCCACAGCAACAGCCTGCCTCTCCTGGGATTTCCCAGTCGGTGGTTCATCTATCACAGGTAGGCAAAGCCTGAAAACACATTGCTGCCATTGGTAGAAATGGCCTTTCCTCTGTGGAAATCCTTTCTTTCTGCAAATGCAAACCCCAGTACTTGAGAACTTGTAATTTCTAATGAATTTTCTGGGGAAAATACAGACTCTATGTAGAAGGAAAAGGATATCTCAATGCAGCTAACATAAAAATGGGTGATGCGACCAAGGGCTTCTGTCCTACCTCTCAAAAGACATCTAAAACTTTATGTTAATTTGATATGATGCAAATACCTTTTGTGTATGTGGTATGGGTGTAACATCTCTGTTACTCAAACTTAAAGTAAATGAAAGAGTTCTTAAACCCCAGAGCTGGTAAACTTATCCCTTCTGACATTATCAGGAAGCAAGCATAGAAGGAAATTCTCCTACAAAAGGAAAACAAAAACCAAACACACAGCTTACCTCAAACAATTCACCAAAGAAACAAAGGCCCAGAACCGAAGCAGAGCCCGTGTGGTACCATTAGTGAGACACAAAGTGCAGCAGCCTTGTCTCACAAAGTCAGTTGACACCTGTTTGCCTCAGGACCAGCCTGTCCTGCCCTGACGTGTCCTCGTGCTCCCAGCAGCATCCTCAAAGCCTGATCTGATAACTCCTGGAGCTCGGAGGAAATGTGTCTCACACCAGAAATGAAACCATGCCGTTTTGAAGCAGATGGATGTTCTTATCATTGTTTGCTTGTAAAGCAACAAAGTAATTTACTCTTGCCTAATCAATCTCGGCTGTTAAGAGTGAACACATTTACTTTAGACATGGTCTTTACTGTTAAGATACTTTACTGCCTTTCTCTCTCTTTCACCTCCTTTAAGGATATAAGAATACTGCTTTATTTTCACACTCAAAAATCAGAACAATTCCTTTCTCCCTTTTCCTCCAGTAACATCCGTACAATACATTTTTGCACATTTATTTCCTTTCCTCTTTAATCCTCACAACTTTGTACAGAGATACTTAATAAATTACAAAATGGGGAAAAATGCGATATTGTATTGAATTTTAAACTTGCATCTACAAGATAGAAAAGGAGCCAATGGATTTCTGCCCCAAAGCAGAAATATGTTAACAATGGCAATGTAATCAGTGTTTTTTTCTCTGACATTAGACTGGCAGAAGTTACATCTTGCAGCTCTCAGCTAGGGCAACTCCCTTGCAGGTGAGCTACTATATTGCTCAGTTCGAAAACCACTACAAAATGATGTAGCACCAGCATCCCATTTCTTTTCAAATTCATTTTTAATCCTTTTTTTAACATCTTCTGGCCATGGCATTTAAGAAACTTATTTTTGCCAATTAAATATTAAAGTATTTGGGGAAAGCACGCATCTATAAAAACCAAAGCAAACAACAACCTCTTTGTACCCGACCTCGAGCAGCTGAGCACTAGGGCAAGAATGCCACCAAGAGGCAGAGGTGCCCTCTCTGCTGTCACACCCCCCCACACACCAGTTTGGGGAGTGGGTGTCCCCCTAACCCCACCAAACTAGTTCTAGTTTATTGACTTTTAGGGCACACTAAAAGGCCCATTTGTTCCCCCAAGCTGGGAGAAGACTAAGAGGACTGTGGTGACAGATCATAAAATTGGCTCCATTCGCACTTCCAAGAGCAGTGATTTGGATGTTAATAATAGGAAAACTGAGGGAGAAGACTCTCCAGAGAAACCTGTGTGTAAAACTATTCCCAAAGTGTATCATAAAGAAAGGCAGACACTTAAGTCCTAAACATTTAGGGAGGGAGGCAGGAAGGCAGGAAGGCAGGAAAGAAGGAAGGAAGGAAGGAAGGAAGGAAGGAAGG
>VZTX01018953.1:23237-103847 GCA_013400915.1 Pardalotus punctatus
AGGAAAGAAGGAAGGAAGGAAGGAAGGAAGGAAGGAAGGAAGGAAGGAAGGAAGGAAGGCAGGAAGGAAGGCAGGAAGGAAGGCAGGAAGGAAGGAAGGAAGGCAGGAAGGCAGGAAGGAAGTTGTCCATGGTGGTTCCCTTATAAAAAAAGTTTCCTTATTTTCAAAGGTGCATAGCACATACAAATCACACTTGCACAGCAGTCACGTGTACAGAACATCCCATTTGCTCAACTTTTCGGATTTGACCAGGCAGGAAGATAAAACACGCACTCTAACACACAATTTGGAACCATAGGCAAATTAACACATAGGATCATGAAACCTTCATGAATCTAAAAAAAAAAATTTAAAAAACCCAAAGAAAAAAAATAAAAACAAAACAAAAAACATAAAATGAGATTTTAAAAGCAACAGCTCCAAGAACCTGCGTGAAGTGAAAGTGCAATGAAAGAAAGGAATATGGTTAACAGTGAAATGAGTTTCAAGTTTGAAAACAAAGATTTTTGGAAGCTAAATTGTATACATCAAATTTTTTTCCAGTCCTCGGGACTCGTAATTTTAAATATGCTTGTTACCTGGTATGTACCTGCCAAAATCCTGCACATACTGTGCTCTAAAGAGAGAAGACAATGAAAGGTAATTGCCACAAACTTTCATCCCAGATGAAGGTACAATAAAGACCTTCCCTCAAGGTGGTACATCAATAAGAGCCTGGTACAAAAGGTGTGGTACTATATCAGCAAGGATGCACGTTTGCTCTGCCTGAACAAATGTCTACAACAATTTGCATAGCTAGCTGTGCAGCCTTATTTTCCACATTTGAATTAAAAATTGCAGTGGAAAGTCTTTTTTTCCGTTAAATATGAATATAAAAGTATCCAATTCAGCAATACTTCTAGTGGCTTTCTGTTTAGATATAAATGCAGATTCTCTCTCCTGGTCCATCACGAAATGAAAAGGAATTGTGTCATCGGAGAAGAAAATGATGTACTGAATAATTAGAAACGCTCAGCTGACAGCACTAAACTACAAGTATAGGCGGTTTATAATGATTAAAGTAGACCAGCAAAATATATCTCCATTATAAACGAAACCTTCTCAAAGAGTCAAAACCATGATGATAAAGAGGCCAATGTGGAATTAGTCAGAGCTACAATGGCAATACCAACATTTATCTTCAAGAGATGATGGCTGAACTTGTCAAGTAACAACAGCAGAGTTCCTTACTGAGGGTAGATAAGTTCCACCTCCACAAAGCGCATATTTTATAATCTGCTTATACAGCAGCTCATCCGTACCACTGTCCCTTCATTTTAAATCCACCTGCTGTTTTAGCTGTGCGATGAAGTGCTGAATTCTGTCTTCACTATCAAGAAGGGTGAAAAATACACAAGCCCTGGCTCTTCCGAAACGAAAGGTAAATCAAACTTTTTGCTTTTCTTTTAACTAAATGCTCTTCCTTTGTACCCTACTTTAGAAACCTTGTGGCAGAAGAAGAGAGAGGCAAAGTATTTGTAGCAGCCGCATGATGCAATGCACTGCATGATGTAACTGTATTACAGATATGATGCTGAAACCCTTCCCTCACGCTGGCAAACATCTCCATACGAACGGGCCCCACTGGTACCCAGCTGGGCAGAAAAGTCAGGCTAAGAACATCCCATTGTAGGATCTATTGTTTTCCTGCGAACTGTGCCTTGTCCATCAAATTAGTCACTTAAAGAAATGAAACAGTTACTTGGTTAAATGACTCTTTCCTCTGGCTATTAGACAAAATGTATTGCATCTCCAGGCATATGATCAAATGATTCAGAGTTTGACCTAAATTTACTTACTGTGCTAAACAGCCATAGGAAAAAAAAAATAATTACGCCTCACTGCCTACTGTCAGCCACAAAGAATATCTATCAGTCTGTAACTGCAGATGAAATGCAGTTTTGTAGTTTTCTGTGCCAGCTTTTTGGCGCACTTGCAGGTCAGGTGACAAAAGACATTTCAGAGAGTTTAGGGCTTTTTCTTGTTTGGTGGTTTTCCTCCTGGAAGTTTTATGCTGTTTTTGCACTTTGGGGACCCAAAAATGGTATGTTTTAGAGGTGCTTCGACTAAGCTTTTGTGGAATTTCCACTTGAGACAGATGCAAGATGAATCCTTACAAAAATACCAATCTCAAAACAGAAGTACAAACAGATCATAGTCTCACACATTTGCTACACCAGACTAAAAACATGTGCACTTTTTAGAAATAAGCTTTCAATAGGGGGAGGGGGCATTCTGAAATTTCATAGACTCCCTTGATTTCCAGAACACCTGCTCAAAGCTATTAATATGCAGCCATTTGAAAACAGGTTGAGTTCTTTTATCGTTATGTCATTTAAAAGAAAGCTGGCAAAATATTACATTCAGTTAACAAGACAGAATATTTCTAATTGAAATTCAAATGTTTTGGGCATCCAGCTCCCTTAAATTCTTTCATAAATAGATATTCATATTCTGGTAACAATAGTTTTTCAGTCCATAACCCCCCGAATGGGTGGCTCATGGCCATTTTGAGAAGCTGCAGGGGATCAGAAATAAGACTAAGGGAGTGGCCTACACCAACAAAATAGGACTTGTGTGCAAAGCAGAATGTGTATGTGAGTGTCTGTGCAGTCTCCTTCAACACAAAAGTAACGTGCAGGGAAAAAGAAGGAGAACTAGGGAATAAACACCAGGGTATGGCAAACCTAGATACCAGAGCTCACAGGAGCCCAAGGACTAATGGAGTAGGGGCTGCCTCCACCAAAAGCAGCAGGGCTGGGTCCAGGCTGTGAGACCAAAGGGTCTGGCTCAGTTTAATGGAAGCATTTGTACCTTTGTACCATGCCATGGCCAAAGCCTGTCAGGAGAAGGGGCCACTGCAGGACTAGGGGCTTTCTGAGGTGATACCAGCAGCAGAACAAGGGAAAAAAGAACATGAAAAGCAACTTTCTGGCTGCTCATGAACAAGCAGCCTGCAGTGACACACTTGGATAGCTGTGTCCTGTGTGTAAAAGTCGCGAGCTGAAGGGACTGTCCTTGCAAACGCCGTTTAGAATATTGTTTCTCCCAAGTGTTGCTTTGCTGTTTGGTCTGTTACAACCTTCAAAATGATGAGTTGTAATCAGTGTTGTAGGTGGTTTAACTTGACAGAAATGTAACATAAAGTAAGTTTTATTCATATTCCTCCCTTCACCTCCAGCTTCCTTTTGGCACCTCTCACCAGGCTCAACAAAAAGAGTTTATTCTTGGGTATTCCTTTAACCAGTTTTTGTTCACAAAAGCTGCTATCATAGGATTTTCTTTTAGGTTTCTTCTTTGTTCTTATGTGAATATCCCTTTTTACAAAAACAAATGTCTTTTATCTGCAAGATGTAAAAGGAAAAGGTTGAGGAAGAACCGATTTTATTCCCAGTCCTAGGCACAGCCCAGCTTTATTTCACAAGATCAAGCAACAGGACATTCAACAGGCAGGGTGAGGGGAAGAGACACATTCTGACACATCGAGAGCATGTTGACAAACTTCTTTAAACATCAAAAGGCTTCCTTCTTTTTGCAATTCATTTAAAGCTTTTGCTCCAAGGTTTTTGAACAACTTCTCTACTGACAGTCCCTCAAGGATTAATTTTTGAAAATTATAGCTCACCAAAAAAAAACTGACTGCTTACAGATAAACCTTTGCTTCTGTGAGTCAAACCCGCGCCACAATCCACCCCCCATACACAGCCACATTTCAGACTCTGGAGAAAGTGAGCATTGAAGTCAATATTTTAAAGGCACTTTGAATATCCATGTGGTGACTTAAAAATATCCCCATTGACCCTTTTTTCTTTCTAGAGAACAACATGATGCAGTGACCATTTCTCTAATATTTCAGATTGTTAAACCTGGATTATAATTCCTTGTTGCTGGCACAGTGAAGTTCTCTCCACCTGCCCCAGGCCCTGCATCCCCCCTTTCACCCCCTCCCCGTAATTCAAATCCCTGCTCTTCATATACCAAATAAAGAACTGCAGTCAGAGACAAGGGGGTTGCAGCTGAGCTGACAGTGACAAACTTCAGGTTATACAAAAGATCCCCTTACAAGCTATGCCAAGCAGTATTACAAGCAAAGCCAGCAATCTGAACCAGCAGCCCTCTAATTCTCACTGCCTGCACTGTATTCCTACCTTCAGCAAAAAATCCTTCAGGGATGCAAGAATAGCAGTAAACCTGTCATTAACAGCCACTGTACTGTCACATCAGCAACTCTCCCGTGTCAGCTACAGTCTTTGCCTCAGCTGTTTGCCTCTTTGGGGAGAACTTGCCCTGGCTGTCAGGAAATAGAATGTTACATTGGTTCCTTCATAAGCATGTACAGAGCACAAATATAAGCATGTACAGAGCACAAATAAGCAAAACAGTCCTATTCTTTGGGAAACTATGTTGATTTTTAAAAAAGAAGCCAAAAGATGCCTCTGTGAACAGTCCTATATATGAACCAGCACGGCAGAACTTAAATAGGTCGTGTAGAATAAGCCACGGTGACTTGCTTCCTTTCCCTGCATCAGCACTGGGAAAGAGAGTGTTTTCAGCATGTGCATTCTGTGGAAATGTGTTTCCAAAACACATTGCTGAAGTCCTTGAATCACAGCCAAACAATTGGCTAAACCCATAGAAACATAGCAATCATTACTTTGGGCACTGGCATCCAAAAAGAACAAAAAAAAAGACCTAATTTTTCATGTCTCATCAGCCTTTGTGCCCTGTCAACACCAAATTAAAACAACCACGGCCAATCAGGGAGCATCTCTGTTCAACAACAGGCCTAGGTGCTACCCATTAGCTGACAGCATCTGAAGGGAGAGAAACTTCATAAAGTAACTTTTCAGTACAGCCAAAGCATTTATACCCCAACTAAGCTGTTGCAGTGGCAAATTTACAGCATTCTGAAACATAACTTCAGAGAAACTTGAAGCATTAGGACAAGTTTTGAGGCCATCAAAATTGTTGGAGCTTATTAATATCTCTGGCCACCTAAAATACAGCAGCTAAGAGACAGCACATGGGATTGAGTAGAGAAGTAACAACAGTATCAAAATTGACTCGGTAGTGCGATACAGAGGCAGAAGAAATAAAAAGTATAAACATCTTCAAGTTACAAAGCTCCACAGTACTGAAATCAGCAGGAAATTATTTCATAGAATATGTTGGAAAGCTCAATTACCTAAGTACACTCAGAAATCCAAATTAATCTAATAAAATTCTTAAACCACTAAATCCTCGTGTAGGTACTCTCAGAATTATGCTGGATTTTATGTTGCTCATCCTGAATTCTTTTTAACAAGTAACTACTTGGAAGAGTACACTTCACATCAGCTATAAGTCCCATCCTTACAATTATTTGCATAGTAAGCCCAAAAGGAGCAAAGGTGTGACTGAGACAACACCAGGGTTATGCACCTGAATACAAAGCCCTGAAGAAAGAATAGATACAGATAAATGTATGTGTGTCACTCCCCCCAGGCATGCTGGCTTTCATAGCATGGTAAACCAAAGAAGAAGATGGAAGTCAGACAGAGATAAACTAAGCTGTATGAAAGGTGAGTTTCCACAATCCAAAAAAAGACACCTTTACATATCCAGCACTGACAAAACACAGATTTTTTTAATCTATGGAGTAAGCAGCAGGATCTCTACAACAAAGCAGCACCACCAGCCACTAGACTTGTGTGCAGTGATGTACATCTTCACTGGTGACAAACTCACAAAAAATGTGTATACCGTATGTTGGGGAAGACTGCTTAGATTTTGAGTATATGCAAATTTAAATTACAAGTTATAATCCAAAAGTAAGGTACACAGTCAATATGGCTCATCAAACATTAAATGTTATTAAAGGGTCTGTCTGCTCCTTAAGTCAGAACTAATTTTAAAAAATTTATTTGAAACAGCTTTAGTAGTGATGAGTTGCACAGAAGACAGAGGAAACCAGAGAAAGCTCTAGAGCGATCTAAGAGAGCTTTCCTGCTAACACTGTTCCAAGAAATATAAAAATTCTACAAGTCTTCTGATAAATCCTCTTCATTAGAATCGCTCAGCTTTACTTCATTTTGGTTAAATTTCTGAAAAGGAGCCTTCTCCCTTTTACATCCCAATTCTCTGCCAACACTGTTTGCAGCAACCTTGTCTCTGGTGGCAACACAAAACCAGAACTGCAAGTCTATATATAAATATGCCAGAAGATCCCCATATCTCTTGGGAAATATGAGATTCAACTCAAACATATTTAAAGGAAAGTTTGAAAATCACACATCATTTTTAAACAAGGATTTCAAGTCCCATTTTTTCACTTTTTGGTATTGCAAACTCCTCCAAACTCACAGTTTAGTGCCCAGACATCTAACCACCTTATTCTTGAGCCATCTCACCTAAATCTGTTTTTTTGGGGGTTTTTTTGTTGGGGTTTTTTGTTTTGTTTTTTTTTGCCAAGACAGCCTGAGCTTCTGGGATCCTGCTAAAAACACACTTCCACAACAATTTACTCTGGAATGAACTTGATGGTGTTAGCAGCAGGTGTTGTGGGAGAAATAAAAAGCCTAGGAGGAGATCCCCTGCTGTTCTTTGTATTCTTAAGGTCTCACTCAAGCATGTGCCTGTGACAGCTTCAAACTCTACAAGCTGAACAATATTCCATGTTATTTGTTTGCTTTACACATATTTCAGGACTGAGAAAAAACAGTTGTCACAATGGGCAGCTTCAGATAAGCAAGTCTGACAAGTTTTCTTGCTTCCTCCCATGATTATAATTGAGATTATGAGTTTTGCTTAAAATGAAAACCTCTATTTTGAATACCCTATGGAGAAATTCTCCATGTTTCCTTCCTTTAAGAAAAAGTAGTTCCAACGAAGAATTTAACTGAGCACTTCTTACTTGTGGAAAGTAATTGATGTATGTTTGAAAAACAATTACGTGGGGATCTGCAAGAAAGTCTTGCCTGCTTTGGTAGGTGGAAGTAAAGAACCAAACCCTGAACTTAGAGACATTCTTTCTTTAAAAACATTCACCATGTCAAAGCTCTGCATCTGGAATTCCTCAGCAACTAAATGAAAATCAGCTTTTTTAATGCAAAGAGTACAGTAAAGATAATATAGGTCAAATCCTCAGTTACCTACTGCCAGAAACAGTCTGCTGCTTTTCAACAGTAGTAAAAGGTTTTGAAAGTTGACAAGACTGAGGGCTCTACCAATTACATTAGAAACATGACTAGCAACCAAGGCAGAATTATCTAAGGATGAAAGCAGATTATTTTCTTTTAATTGTGAGGCATGAGTTTGTAATCTTTTAGAGTAAGCCCATTCTTCAGTGGGGAAAAAATTCAGATGATTGCTTGTAATTGCACACCAAGTTTTGGCCTCCTATGGTACAATCTGAATCACCTAAAAATGCTTTCTTTTACTTGTCTGTCAACAGCTCCCCACTGCTTTTATTTTCAATCTCTTGATGTTCATTTTGCATAGCTCAATATGAAAAAAAGAAGAAAAATACAGTTTATATTGATCCAAGATGCTCACATCTGTAGCATGGGATTAACAGGATTATGCCAACATGGAAAATATGTAGAAAACATGGCAACATAAGAAATACTTTCTGATACCAAGTGAAAAATATGAGAGCTGACACATTAGGTTTTGTGATGTAAAAGTATTTTACAATGTCATTTGTGGACCGTTCATGATGATAAGCAATGGCAGGGACATCAACTCTGTTTCAAAATAAAAATCTTGGATAAAAAGGAACTTAAAAAGCCATCTGCACTCATCTGTAATGTGTAATTTCAGACTTGCATATTTGCTAACTGTCTATCAAAAAATTCAGAGTCAATTTTATGAAAAGAAACAAACTGATAGATCTGGGGGCCAAGGAATAGCGAGCATATAAACCCAGAATAGACGTACAACAGGAACAGAATTAGTAGGGGCTCTCATGTACTTGACTAGGCCTGAAGAAAACCCTCATTATGTATAATTATAGTTTTGATTCTCATATACCTTTATTGATTTTGTGTCCAGTCAGGAAGGGGTAAGACTGCCCAGTTATCTATTTCTATGTGATGGAAACATGTTACATCATATATAATTATTTTAATGTACACCAAACATGACGTGGCTTAGGTCTACATAAAGTACTGATCCAGTGCACACCATCTTTAAAACTCCCTTGCTAAGATTTGAAATAGTGAAGAAAATGGTAAGACTATCATTTCCCTCAACTTCTTTCAGTCAAGGCAAGTCATTCCAAATTATCACAGGAATTCTTACTGAGAAAAACTGTTTCTTGGAGGCACTCACCACTTAAGAGAAGCTGGGAAAATTTGGGTTTAGAGATGAAAGGAATGGAGAGCTGACAGTCAGGAGATGGGATTGGCTGGAAGCAGCAGCTCGTGCTACTCTCCCGCAATTGTAAAGAGGATTTCACAGGAGTGCTCCCTATACATCACATGCTATCAAGAAGCCAGAATGGATATAATCCTATGAATCATGTATGGATGAAATATCCTGGAGCCTGTTACCTCCCCATCTAATGTAAATCACTGCATCCAACTGCTGAAGTAAACTTAGCTCACGTCCGCAGCACAGCACCCCTTTCTAAAAATGAAGGAGGAACAAAGGGAAACTGGATTTCATATAAGGCTCTGCACTATCATTTTTTGCTCACAGTTAGTCTTCAGAAACAGAAACATTAGCATTGACTGACATAATCAACTTCCAGTCAGGTTTTTGTACTGCAAGATAAATTAGGCTGTTTCTATATTCTCTTCCCACACAAAGCTGCAAATATCCTTTTTGCTTGATGGAAGAAATTGGAATTGGCTAACATTAGGCTTTTACATGACAATTAAGTTCAGCAGAGTTAAGAATGCCTTCATTCAGTTATTCATATTACTGAGACTGGGTTTTCTGTGGCATAATTGTTGCCATTTCAGATACACTATAGCTAAAAAAAAAAAAAAGTTTTCTATTCTCCCTTTCTTCTTAAAAATCCTATTGAAGCAAAATTTCAGTGAAAGATTAATGCAATACTGGGGTAGATAAGTTCCTAAGAAACAGCAAAATTTGAGTGTTAATTATCAGCACGAATTGAGACAAAATTCCTCCTTAGGATGTTTCTATCCTGAAGTTCAGCGTCAAAGGGAAGAACTTGCCTTTCCTTATTACCTTACATATTATGCTAATTAATTTACTTTAAACAAATTAAGAGGCGTTATTTCCCTGCTTTTCCTCTCCCTATTGTACATTTCCTTGCACTGATTTTAATTCAGAGCTACATGCTTTGGGAAACATTTATGAGGGTTTGAAGAGGGGTTTTTTGTGATTTGGGACTGATTCAGTAGCACAGTTCAATTAAAATTCTTTGAGTATTTACGAAAAAGGTGGAAAATGCTCAAGACAGGTAAGGAAGAACCTTTCCAAAGCAACAGGCAAGGAGAAATGCCTGTGTCACACTTAGAAAAAGAAAAATCATTTTCCTTCACCTTATGAAAAGAATGAAAGCACACAGTTTTCACATCAGAAGCATATTCTGATGTATGTTAAGCTTCCAGTTTCTGGAAAGCAATGTATTTTAAAGGTGATTAACAATTTTTTTAAAAAAATTTACTGAAACAAACAACAACACACAAAACCAAAACCAAACAAACTTCTTATAACTTTTTATACCAAGGCTTCCTAAAGAAATGATCCTTATATGCTCTCTCTCTCTCTCTCACACACCAGTAATTTCTGAATCAATAAGCTAATTTCCTCAAAGACAGTGATTTTCATCAAGCATTATGATATTAGGTAGCTAAGCTGAGACTAGAGAGTCTCAACACCTCCACAGAGAGAAAGGCTGTAATTTTTGTTCCAGCCTTACTGGACAGGTGAAAATACCCACACAATAGCAGTGTTGAAATCATCCTATCTGCAAAAAGGCATCAGCTGGATCTCACATCTTCCCAGACACCAAAAACTCCAGCTACTCAAGCAAATCTATAGAAACCAGAGTCTGTTTGTTCTGCTGCTCGTGGAGTGACTTGATTGAGAACTGCTTTCACAGTTTTTATAAAGGCAGTTCAATTAATTTACATACCTGAGTAAATGATCCAATCATCTGATTTAGTTAATCTAAATTCTTTTTATACCTCAGTATTTATCTGTGCTCTGAAGGCACAGGCAGCATTTATCACATCTGCAAGACAGCTCAGCATGAACAAACTCCTCCTATGGAAAACAGTCTCAAAACCATCCACACGTCATAACATAAAAGTTTATGAAAAAAAAATTAGCATGTAATTTAAGCACATGACAATTATGATAGAGTGCACAAGGTGACACAGATGTCCCCTTCAGGTTGTCTTCTGCCAGATGCCTCAGATCAGAGGAGATCTGAGTGGGAAAATGTATGCAAAACTCTGAAAATTACATTCAGTAGTCACAGTCATTTTTCCCTTGGTCTGTTATTTCATTACTAATGTTGATAAAGCTAAACAAATGCGAAATACTTTTAAAATGGAAATAAAAATCTACAATAGCCAAAGTACCTTCTTGTCAACTAAATTGTTCTAGTTTTGACAACCAGAGAAGTTGTGGTGAGCACTCACGTGTGAATTGTTCACCTCTCTTGTACACTTCGTTATTAATATTGTTGCTGTTACTGCTGGTTTCTTATTTCAGTGCTGTTTTCAGTAGATCGTTCTTATCTCAACCTGTGATCTTTACTTTTCCTGCCTCCAACTCTCCTCTCCATCCCACCTCAGGGGGAGAGAGGCATGGAGTGAGCGAGGGGCATGTGGTTTGGAGTGATTCAGTGGAAGCACTAAATTGGAGAATACCTTTCCTAAACCACAGCAGCCTTTTTTGGCACCCATTTCAGGGCTCAAAGGGCTGAGATAGCAACAGGTCTGACCAGAGGCAGTTGAAAACAAATTTGATCTAAACATTTAATGTATTAGCTACAGAGCTGCTGGTCACAAAGGTGCTTGGTCTCTTCATGTGGTTGTGGTATTGTTTTGTTTGATAACTAAGTTTAACAGTAGAGCTGGAGAAAAATAGCACATTGCTGCACAAAAGGCAGTGTGATCCTGTACACAGCAATACCCAGCACTGGGAGTTTTATCAGTGTGTTGAATGCAGAACCAGAGTTATTCTTTGGGTAAATAATTCATGCTATATACTGCTTTAAGGGAATTTCATGCAGCTAATTTTCCCCCATAACTGAGAGGACAGTTTAAGCAAATGAATTAAAGCTTTCCATCCTGATGTGCAGTTGTGCAAGAGAACAACACTGAATTAATGATTAGGTCGACAGGTTTTCTCTCATTTCTCCCTGCTCCATATACAAGTAAGACTAAGCCATTTGTTGAGCTTCATCTGGTTTTAGAACAGCTTTGATGATTCAAGAAATACTCAACTCAAATTAGTACCATAGTCTCTTATCCAGCTTTGTTGAACTAAAAATTGAGCACAGTATTATGGGCAAACAGCAATACATGAAAATAATCAGTCTGCTAAACATCACTTCTTTTATCAAACACCAGAAAAGTTCTCCTGTGATTTACTACTTAATTACAGCTACAATTGTGCTCTAGAAGAAGTCCGCTCTCCACGGATTTTCCTTAGATTTATGTGCATTTTTGAGAAAGTTCATCCTAGAATTAGACTATGGATTAAAGCCACCCTACCAGAATTGACAAGGAGGAAGCGTTCCTCTAAGGTACACTTGAAGCGTACAACACTTGTAGGCAAAGTTCAGAAGTACAATTTATCAAAATCTGTGAAAAGAACACAAACACTGATGACAGTTTAAGGTCATCTAGTCACTTTTTAACTTACAAGCACTTAATTTTGCAACCCTGGCTGTGCTAGCAGACATACTGAATAATATCAAAGGTTTTGTAAAGACTTTGGGAAAAAAATTACCACAATAAGAAATCTGAATACCATGTCTTATGTCTTTCTTTCATTTTTTTTAAGTTAACAGACTTAAAAGTGTTCGTTCTCCAGTCATGGACGTGCACCTGTAACTTCATGTTCCCTTTGGGAGATCGTTTGGGACAGGAGAATTAACACTGTACAGCTATGAGACATTCTTTCTTAAAATAACAATTCTGATTGTCACACTCACTAGAAAGATATTAATTGACAAAGCCCAGGATAAATTTTCAATCCCAAAGGGAAGAACTAAAAAGACAAGGCTACGCTGGCCATGGACATGTGGGCATTTAATTGCTGTCATAATTGTTTCAACTAATGGAAGACAGCATTTACCCAGTAAATTGGTTAAATTTTTTCTTCTCTTTTTCTGCATACTACTCCTGCATTTCCTTTGTGCCAGGCTAAGCAATCGCAGGTAGAAAGCACCTCAGAAATTACCCTGACTACATGTAACGAGGAAGAAAATGTTAAAAACTTTAATTGAACTGCAGGGAACACCTACAATCTCTACTGAGTCTAAAAAGTGCCTGAAAACATATGGAAGGAAGAAGTACCTGCTACAAGCCCAGTTGCCACTCCTCTCTTAAACCCTATTAAAATGAAGATGTGCCCACAGCTCTTTGATCTGATACATGTATAGAATTACACACATTGCACTCTCTCATTGCTTCTTCACTTTTCCCCACTTCCCTGCCTCGAAAACCCCCCAACTTTCACAGATGTACAGGATTTTTACATTCCATTCCTCAGATCACCAGTGGTCACCCTCAGAACACACATGGATCTGACCCACAGCTTGTCCTCTGTAACAGATTTATGCATGGAATCCTTCATGCTCTTCAATTTTGACATTTAAAGGCAAACAACTAAACAATGTATGTTACTCTTGAGAATCTGCCTGAAATTCCTGTGGCTGCTAATGGCTTGGGCATTAAGATCATAGATTTGTATATTTAACACAACAGACATTTTGATAACCCAGGGTTTCCAGGGATTCGTTCTGCATCTTTTTCCTCACTTTACAGCAATGAACCACAGTGCAAGTGTGGCTTGTTTTCTTTAAACACACACACAGAATTATAGGAGCTACTTCTTTTGAAATCTCTCTCTCAAAGTAGCCTTCAGCAGAGTTCAGACCAAACACCAGCCCAGATTATCATGATACCATGATTTCACAGCGCTGTATCACAGAACAGAATATCCTATTCCAAAATACAATTGAAATATCTTTTTTCTCTACTGATACCAAGTTTTCCCACGGCCGGTGGTGAACCACATGCCTTCTGAAGCTACTTTTCTCTTTATCGTTGTCTTCAGTCAAGGCATTCTCTGCAGTTCCAGAAAAGGAAACAAATCTGCAAAGATTTATACAACACAGAGACATCCAATTTTAACTATTTTGATTCCCTAGTGCTTCAGATTTTCTTCTGTGTCTTTCACAATCTCTCTTCCTTTCCACTGGCTTGTAGGATGTTGTCATGGTTCAGGAATGGTATTCTCCTATTAGGTATTCCCACAAAAACCACACCACTGCCCACTCCCCTCTTCCCCTCCAATTAGAAGCACAAAAGGCAAAGATCACGGGTTGAGATAAGAACATCTTACTGGAAACAGCAATGAAATACGAGTGTAGTCCTAATTCAGTCTCCTCTCAGAAATGGTTCACAGCATTCCTACAGGATTTTTTGTCTCCACTGGCCTAAAGCAAAAGGGAACTCCTGAAATGAAGTGACTAAAGTTATGTGGTCGACCATCATGATTCACATTTGCAGAAATAATTTTTATCTGAGTCCTATCTTAAAATACCAACATGGGCACAGTCAAATACTTCAGTGCATATTAAACCATGTCAACACAAAAATCAGGTCCAGAGGTGGACACATACTCAATGGCCCTATTTTATGCTCAAAGATTATAAATGTAAAGCTGAAGAAAAAGATTTTTTAAAGAAAAAGAAATTGAAAATTTAACTTTCTGAGGAGACCAGAACCTTCACAGTAACTTTGCTGTTTTCTGGAACAACAAAACAACAGAAGGAAAAAAAAAACCCACCACTACAGCTTTTTCTGAAACTACAGTTAGGGCAACACAGCTTGCCACTGTTAGAACTAAACATAAATTAGGCAAAATACATATCCAGTATGTTGAAGCAACAGCTGAAGTTTGATATTAGCTTGGTTGAATCTCTGCCAGCATCTTAACATTTGGATACATATTTGAAACTTACTTAGACGTCAAATCAAATGTGTACCATGCAGATTTGCATTCATAACCTTCTTTTCGGCAATGAAATTTTGCCTGAATAGCCGTAGATTTTAGCAATTACTCTCTTTCAGCTTAAAAGGAGGAAAGCTCTAAAAGGCAAAACCACTTTGCTATTCAACTGTATTCAAATAGCATCCAAAGTATTTACACTCTTTAAGAGACTCCAAAAGCAAATCTGTACTGTCCCAAAGTGATTATTTCATCTATTTCATTATATTTCATATTTTCATATATAATTTCACTGCCTGTGGCCTGCTGTTCCATGGAATGGCCACACTGAGCCAGATTCTCTGTGACAACAGCCAGTGGAAGATATCTGGAAAGAGCACAAGAGGAGGGCGAGCACGAAGCGATACTACACCAGCCCATCCCTCAGCTTTTCAGGCACTTTCTGAGCCACAGAGGACATCTCTGCCCTCAGAAGGACTTCATGAGGTCTCATTGGCCTCATCACTCCTGAGCCCAAGCCTCCCTAAAGGTATTTGCACTACCACATGGCAACAAGTGCCCCTGGATTATCATCCTGCTGCATTTCCAGCCTGCCGCTGCCTCTGTATTGCTTCAGGCTCCTCCCACACCTGGGCCATGAGAAAGTCTGCTTACTTGCTCCTTAGTTTTCACGCCACCCAGGATTTTAAAGCCTTCTGTCCTGTCCTCTTTACAGTCTTTGTTTTCCCCAGCCTCAAGGAGGCCAAGTTTAGCAGCTGGGGTTTGTGTGGGAGCCATTCCACATCTCCGAGCATCCCTGCCGCTTGTCCCTGTTGCAGTGTGAAATGAGGAAGCGCTCTCAGCTTTGGAGGGGAAGGACAGAGGTGTTTCAGATGAGCCCATTAACTCGGGTTTGTTTTTTTTAGTCAAGGTTAGAAACTTGGCAATCTCAGCCTGGAACTGGCTAATTCTAAATGAACTAGCCCAAAGAGAGGAAGCAATTCAGCAACTTAGAGCAGCATTTTGCAAGTGCTAATTAACTTAGCTTAAATTTTTTAAGAAGCAGTCTGAGCTAAGTAAAACAAACATGTTTCATGCACATTCTTTTGGCCATCTTTTCTCCTAGTTTCCACTCTCCCAGAAAGCTGTCATAAAAGGCTCCCTCCCTGGAGTCGTGCCCTGTTTTAGCTCCACTCATTTTTCCTCCTCCAGACTACAACACACATAGAAACAACTCCTGCAATTCCTCTTCTCTAGCTCTCATGCACCTGGCTTCTGCCCAATAATTTTATAGCAAGGAAAACCCCCACTTAACTCTTTTCTGAGCTTCCAACTTCCAGATTTTTTCCTTTTTCCCTCTGTCCTATAGCTGTTTTCAAATGTTAAGAATGAGGAATATCATGGGAGAAGGAAAATAAAATCGAAGGTGGGCAAGAGAGGTATTTATATAGTCAAAGATAACAGGCAAATATTTTTATGACCCCACAAATCAAAATATAACTGAAAAAAATTCAAGGTCTGTATCACATGAAGACATTCTGAAGAACATAAATCACTCTCAAGTAGTGTGGAAATATGGGAATCGTGCCTGAAACAAGGTAATGAGGTCAATACTGCCCCTTCCTAGGTTCAGAATTCAGGACTAGAAAAATTATCCTTATCTGTCAGGAGTCAAGATTTTCCTAACCAAGCAGAGAGACCATAAAGCCGCTTCTCAGGTTGCACTCCTAACACAGAACTTACATTAAAGGAAGAATAAATTTCACAGTCTAATTTTCCAGTCAACATTTCATGGCACAAAGAAGGAAGACTGAAGTGCAAAGTGCACAAATCTCCATCAGGCGTATTCTGAAGGTATGGAGCGTACCAGAACAGTAGCTGTAAAATGTTAGCAAAAAGTAGGTAATTGGTTTATAACTTTGTGACCTTAAAACCCACTTATGAATAGGCTTCTGAAATGGTCATCTCACTTCATTAGTAAGGAAATTATTCATTTGTCTCTCTTCTCCACAGTTCTTAATTCACCCTGCAGTGCTTCACACGAAGACACACACACAGTTGAAACAGAAACACTGGGCATGGTTTTGAACTCCTCCACAGCAATTAACTGGACAAAAGCAAACCCTGACTCTGTTCATACATTGGAAATCTCTGGTAGAGGCCCTGAAGATCCAATACCAGTTGTCTCACGTGATTCTTGTCCGTACACATGCAGCTAGTGAGAAGTGGGGATGTTCCATATTGCATTTGCTGTAAGCTACACACACTGGGCACTGAACAGGATGACCAGAAATTTTGCAGGATTTAATTTACAATCTTGAATGTTGTAAGCCCCTCAGGACAGGAAACTCTCATGGTTTTATATATCTGTAAAACAACATGCATACCTATGACACTGTATAAATAACAGGATCAGATTAAAAACATCTGCAGACACTCTGGCTGATCTATTGTCTTTCTGCCTGCTGTCTCTTCATAATTTTTGATAGCAGACAAGCCATTTCACACAACAGGAATGCTGGTAGTGCTGATGCAGCTACATATAAATCTGCAGCAACATGTTAATAGGAGACACAATGAACAGAGAAATTGAAAAATAATAATAATCTATCCTTCGGACATGACCTCCTGATAGGTTTCTACTTGATTTTTGTTTACTTTTTGCCAAGATAATACAGGAAACATGGATAACTTGAACAAAACAGTTTCAGAAATGTGGTAGGAGGTGGTAAGGACAACATTTCTTTGATTCAGAGCTAAGACTGTTGTGATACAACTTCTCTCTGGTTGCCCAGAACTGTCAACAACTATTCATCTATTGTAAATTGCTTCTGTGAAAGCAAAAATAATGTATGTCCGCAACATGGTGATAGTCACAGAAGATATAAAGAGATTCACACACTGTGCAAGTATTGAGATCAGAAATAATGCTAAAAGGGAGGCAGACTGTTATTGATACCAAGCAGGGAAGGGAACAACTACATTTCCAAGAGAGAGGCAAAGAGGAATCCTAAATTTAGAACAAAATTCAGAACTGAAGCCAAGATACTGTCACCACCAGAGCTGCGTGAACATCTCACAGAAAATCCTTCAACAGTTTTAAACTCAGCTCACTTAGGTTTAGAAGAAGGGGGGGGAAGAAATCAATTCCCTTCACGTGAATCATCTCTGTGTCCTTCAAATCACCATGTAAAAATTAAAAATGAAACACTTCTCTCCCTGCCCAGCTATATGCTTTTCTAAATTGATTACAAGCCTTTCCCTTTGACTCCCTAGTCCAACTTCTGGCAGCTGGTCACACGGTAGGTCTGCTGAATCGGAGGAGTCTGCTCTGCTTTTGCAGCACACCTCAGGCTGCTCTCACAAAAGGCAAGCATTAATTAAATTCACTCCATCTAATAAGAAACTTCACTTTTGCAGTGAGGAATTAAGAACAGTTTGAAAGATAGAAGAAAATGTCGTAAGTGTGAAACTATGACAGATGTTTTCCTCAAAAATGAGATGATCCAAAGATACTCAGTCTGATCATTTCACAAGGAAGTGCTGCCCTCCACCTTTCCATGTTATTCTCTCAGATCTATCCATATTTAATCTCATCCATTTTCCTCTGTCCTTGGAGCAAGTAAGTGATTTACTAATGACACTTCTATGGTTTTATGCAAAAGTGTGGTCATTCCTATTTGACTTTTACCACTAATTTTCAAATACTTTGAAGCCTAACAAGAAAAAAATACTATGAAGCAGAACAATTCTCCCCTTACTTTTCTGGGAAAAAAGAGTTGGACAGATATGTACAGATGTATGAAGACAAACATATAGAACCCACATAGGTGCCAAATGTAGAATATCTGAAGTATTTGCGCTGATAATGGCTTTTGTCTTTCATGTCACAAGTCTGGATACCAGAGACTTTTGCTCTGCAAAGATGACAGGATGCTCAGTTTGATCAGGACATTCACTTAATACACATCTTCCATAAAAACTGAGATTGTCTAAAACTGAAATTAAGAGTGTGCTCAAACTGTACTCCTGCCTGCTACACAACCAGAGGGTGCCAGGCCAGCTTGCTAGCAAGGGCTTAGCAGGTGTAAGGCACATCTGTTGCAGCTGGCAACATTTTAAATGCTGCTGCTGCACGACTGCAGGTATACTTAAACCCTTCCTCCTCAACCTCCTCCCTGTGCCCAGGAAGGGACTGACAAGAAAATAAGTCAGATGCTTAGATAGTTTATTGCTTACTATAAGGGAATTTTATTAAAACACATGAACTGCAACAATAAAGCAGCTTAGTAAGGACAGAATCAGGTTACTACTTGCACCAGCAAAAACAAGAGGGTCTCTGTCGTGTTCCTGCTGCTGCGGAAGCAATCAGGAAAGGAAAGCACTAATGAAGGCAATTGAGTAGCTCTGAAAACATCAAAATCCAAGAGGATCCTAAATTCTAATCCCTCAGCACAATACAACCTTTCCTGCTACACACAGTGCTCCAGCATCTACTAAAATCAGATTGTGCTTTTTAAATGTAGTCCACGCTGGGAGTACTATTTATTTGGAAGAACTGCAGACCATTAACTCTGGGCCTACTCATCTCTATGGATCCATCCTAGACGTGCTGCTGGTTTACCCATACACCTTTTTGTTTCTTTTTCAAGCTCTAGAGAAAAGAAAGCTCAGAATTTAAATTCTCAAGAATGCCAGAAACAGCTCACAAGGACAGTTCAGCTCTTTCATAACAAAGCCTTCTTTATAAAACACTCAAGTGTCTCTTTGGAAGTCAGGAATTTAAGCAAATAGATTTTTAATCGTCCCTTTTTTAGGGCTTTGAGATTAATTTCAACAAGGAGCACAAGCATGTATTCATTCTCTCATTCAGACTGATAGGTAAGAGAGGAGGTTCTGATACTTTCTCTAGCATTTAGGGTTTTTTTTTTCATTATATGACATTAAAACCCTTCACAACTTTTTCTGAACACACTAGGAAGAAGAGCAGCAGCTGAGAAGTTCTTGGCCAAAGTCAGAAACAGTTCCTACTAGACTTGGATGGTGGTAGGGAAAACAAAATGGAACACTACCACCCCACATACACACATACCACCTCAACAAAGCCATTTTCTTGTCAAAAGATAAAAATAAAACTATTACACAAAATCAGTCTTTTTTCCCAAAAGACTACTAACTTAGGAGAGAAGAGAGAGAAAGCAAAAGGGGTGCAGGACACTTACAGGAGTGTTGAGCATTCATTTTCACCATCTGTTACCCTGAAGAAGAGTGATTTTTATTCTTGCTGATATAAATGACTGCTGAAGAAAAGCATTAATTGGCCATCAGCCTTTTCCCCTCCCGTAAGAGCAGTTAAAAGTTTTCTGGTTAGCTCCCTATTCTTAAAGGGAATCAACTCTGAAAATCCTCTCTTAGTTTTTCAGCTAGGAATTCTTACCAGTTCCCTACAGTTGTTTTCCAAATAAGAGGAGGAGGAAGAAAAACCAGAATTTTGTATACTCTTTCAAAACTATCTTCCTCATCTTCCCCCTATTTAGAAAGATCTCAACCAGCTCTTCACGTAATTCACACCAGTTAACCACATGGAGTTATTCACCCATTCATCACCACTGTACCTACAGCCATTTAAAACAGTTGAGAAATCTGACTCCCTCTACCTTTTGGCTTTGAAGGTCTTGGTAAGGAATCCTTTCAGTACACAAAGAACTTGAGGTATGGAGTTATAGCTAAATCACTTCCCTTTTGTCTTGGTTCTTAAGCAAACCAGCTCTGCCCTGTCAGTACTTTCTCTCATCTTGCTGCTCTTCATGTGACTTCAATGTGGTGGGTTGTTCCCGAGCTGGACACCAGGTGCCCACCAAAGCCACTCTGTCACTCCCCTCCTCAGCTGGGCAGGGAAGAGAAAATATAGGGAAGGGTTCATGAGTTGGCATAAGGGCAGGGAGAGATCACTGTCACGGGCAAAAGAGACTTGACTTTGGAAAATTAGCTTAGTTCACTACCAATCAAAATGAAGTAGAATAATGAGAAATAAACCTGAATTTTCTTCCCCTGTTCAACTTCACGCCTAAATTCTCTACTTACTCCCCTCAGCAGCACAGCACTGGGGAACGGGGAAAAGGGGCTGCAGTCAGCTCATCACACCTTGTTTCTGCCACTCCTCCTCAGCAGGAGGACCCCTTCCCCTGCTTGCTCCACTGCGGGTCCCTCCCACAAGTCCTGCCAGGACCCTGCTCCAGCTTGGACTCCTCTCCCCAAGGGTCTGCAGGTTCTGCCAGCACCCTGCTCCAGCATGAGCTTCCCATGGGTTCACAGCCTCCTCTCAGGCATCCACATGTTCCAGCGTGGAGTCCTTCACAGGTTCCTGGTGGATCTCTGCTCCCTCTTGATCTCCATGGGGCACAGCTGCCTCACCAGGGGCTGCAGGGGAATCTCAGCTCTGATGCCTGGAGCACCTCCTGCCCCTCCTCCTGCGCTGACCTTGGTGTCTGCAGAGTTGTTCCTCTCACACATTGCTCCTGCTCTGTCCAGCTGCCCTCGTTGTTTCACAGGGGTGGTTTTTTTCCCTTCCTTAAATCTGTTATCCCAGAGGCTCTACTGCTGCCACTGATGGGCTCAGCCTTGGCCAGTGGTGGGTCCATCTTGGCTAGCATTGGCTGTTGGATGTGGGAGAAGCTTCCAGGAGCTTTTCACTGGTCTTTTTTAGGACTTTGTCTCACAAACCCAACGCACTTGCCATATATCTTCTGCTTGCATTATTAATACAGAAATTTAATCTGGTGAAATGTTTCTGCCTTTTTCTAGAACAGCAAAAGGCTGTTGTACAAGCAGAGAAAACAACCGAAAATTCTCCCAAGGAAGAGTCTCATTTCTCTCAAACAAAGTACATCATCATCCCCATTCTACATTTGCAAAGTTTAAACATACAAAATGCCAAAAAAAAAAAATATAGAAAACTTTAACACATACTCACTAGTAGCAATAAATTATTAAAAACATCTGCATGTGAGGATACATGGCAGGAAACACAAGGAGTCATATAAACAATGCTCTATGACTTATCCTAATACTGGGAATTGCAGGATGAAGGCTTTTAATCAGGTGGTCTCTAGATACAGCCCTGCTACTTGGGAAGCAAACACACGCATAAATGTTTTTTATAAAAGCATAATACAGCATGTGTCATAAGATGAGACTTCTCTTTGCAACAAGATAAGTTTACATTCATCACAGCTATATGCATGTAAAGTTTCAAAGACTTTCATAATCTCAGCTCTGCTTGCAATGGTAATTTCTTTTTCACATTTCTGCGTTTAAATTTACGTACCAACTTCCAGAACACAGAGAAAGGCAGACACCAAAAGGATTTCCCAGTGAATCATTTCTGCAGAAGGAGCATAATAAGCTCTTTGAGATACAAATCTGTCTTTATTTTCATGCGTTATACAGCATGAAGCTACCAACAATAAATCCTAAGAGAGGAAAATAAGTAAACACAGCAGTTTATTCCATCTCAGTTTTCCTGTATACTTTTAGCAAAGAGAGAATCATTGGATACAGAGTGGCAACATTTGATGGAAAAATAACTACTACAAAGCAATGATAGAACAAATAAGAAGAAAAGCTTGATGCCACCCAGTTCCTTCACACTTCAGAGTGAAGGGGGCTGTAACTGCTCATCCACAATTTGGACATAGAGCAGAGGCTGGTGGGCTGGTACAGAGTGACAATCACTGGGATCGTTCATGAATCACACAGACTAACAAGGAACTACCGAAGATGAGTAGCCCGATACCAAGTGTGAAAAATAATTGGCAAGATGAAAAGATATTCCCATGTACTGTGCATATGGGAAGGAGATGGGAGTACAACTGTCAGGGTTTATAGCTTCCTATTGGAAATACAACATGCTGGTAAGCAGTCCTGAAAATTGTCTGTGATGTGTCACATGTTGTTTAAATTCTAATTCAAGTCTAAATTCTGCACCTTCTAGATCCCAAAAGTTTAAGTAAAGAAGATGCTCTGACTTCATTGAATTCTTTTCCATTGACATTGGATCACAGGTTCTCAGGATTTCTTAAGCATACTCATTTTCACTGAATATAGTACCACGAAAATCCAGAGGCATTTTGAAGAATTTTTCTTTCTTCATCCAACTATAACCTCTAAACAACTATCTTTTAGATTCACCAGTTGAGGCACCCTAGATAGGTTCTGCACATTATCAGACAGATACACAGTCAGTGATATTATTAGATGAGCCCAGCACAAGCCTTTCACTGACCAAGCTATTTTTTCCCAAAACATAAAAATAAAAAAATTGGCATGTTTTATAATCATGTCTCAAATTCCTATCTATCCAAACCACTATGCCCCAATGTTAATCACAGTTTTACACCTCAGAACCACGATATCCTTCAGCTGCAGTTAAGAAGGTTATCATCCCATGTGCACTGTACAGTAACAAATTACGAAGGAAACACTGGGCACTCTCTCCCACTAAAGAGGTCTGTACCTTATGTGACAAACCAGGACTACATGATGCACCATCACTAGATTTCTTTTCCTGAATGCTTAGGAATCTCAGGTAGATTCACTGCCATACTCTAATTAATTTGTACAACAATAAATCTGTCTTTTTAACAATAGGGTGCAGATTCAATAATAAACTCAATATAATATTTAAAATAACAGAAAACCGATTAATCAACCAGTGCCAAAGCCACTCAGACCACAATATTCACGTAGGTCAAGACCTGCAATTTTTGTCTTTTGAAGGAAAAGGACAAAGACTGGTACATTTGCATTGCTCCTTTACCAGACAGCTAGGGGTTGCCTAGAACTGTGACATCCTAAATATGCTTTGTCAGAAAGCACCACTTCTGGATGCTGATCTTTCTGAATATAGTCACTGGAAAGGGTGACAATGAATAGTTTGGAAGACGTAAAAAAATCATATTTGTTTCACACCCTATCAAGAGCTGAAATGGTGGACTAGGTCAGGAAGATCATCAATTCATACAATGGCAGCACTTGTTCTTGACCAGAATGGGTCAGTAAGGATCTGCTTCCTTCCAGGTGGACCTCTGGGTAGAGACTCATGGCCACACCAGAACTCAACAGCAGAGTTTTTTGTTTTACGAACAAGCGGATTCTTAAAATGGGTTATTTACTGAAAAAGTTTTAAAGCTCCAAATGGTGAAACTGTCTCCGTTTATGTGCTGTGTTGAAGAAAGTCAGGCTTGGCACATGTTTCTCATTAACTGTGCTAAAGCAGCTAGTTTTTCCCTAGAAATTCCCAGATTCTCCTTTGCAATAGGGTAATCTAGAAGGCCCCTAATTTTAGCTCTTCAGTCTGAAAGGGTAGCACATACATAAGTAGTGCTGAGTGAATGCTGCCGAAATGTCTATGATTATGTGGAATGCTAAAGAAAGTGGGCTTTCTTGGCATATACAACATCATTAAAATCTTCCAAATAATGTCTGAAAGCAAGAAGCCTTATAGATATTTGTGTAATATATTTCACATACGAAGCATTCACATTGCCACTTTACACATCCACCAGTGCAGCCAAGTGACTCTGTGTGACCCAGGATCCCAGTCACACAGCTTGTTGCAAAATGGTCACAGCTAAAAGTTGGACTCTCTGCAACCCAGTGGGTTGTCTATTCCCAAAGCTTAGGCCAACATTAGCATGTTAGCAGAATCCTGGAACCTGGATACCTACCATTTTTTTAATTTGTTATTACTTCTGTATAGGGAGAAGCAGAATGGGCCAAAGACATGACATCGTTTATCTAGCACTCATTATAACAAAAGTTTTGAATGCTTTCATCCGACTTTCTCATTTTGAGGCAGATTAAATCACTTTTTAACTGTTTGCTTGTTTTTTGAGAATAGCTTTCAAGATGCGGGAATTGAAGGAAACCTATCAATTTAGTATATATTTTCAAGTTAATAATGTTGACATGCTGTTCAAATAAACCTCCAATTTAGCACAATCTGTTTTTAGACAAGCCCTCCATTTTAACCTCCACATGGAAGGAAAACTAAGTGACTTCCTCATCTCACTTAATAGAGAACATATGTTCAAAGATAATACTGTGGGCTTGCTCTGAGAAGCTGTTCCTCCTCTGACAGAGATGCTGGGAGCTCACACAGTAACACTGATACACCAGGAATGGACAAGTTGCCATAAATCTCATGCACTGCAGACATCGCTTCAGAAGAAAAGACTGCTGATCCAAGAAACACACACACAAACACAAACAAAAGCATCTGGCAATAGGTGAAAAAAGGAGCTGATACAGCCCCTAGAAGGCTCAGAACTAAAAGCCACCTCAATCCTAATTTTTTGAGGGGTCTGAGGGGTAGTAGTTAAATCACAGAGAAAGAAGAAAGGGATCTCTTACCACCACAAAGCACAAGAAGCAGCTCTGGAATAGAACTGTCTTAAATCTTTGCATTACAAATTCTCTGGAACAATTTGAGATGGAAATGCTACGGTAATATCAACCATCATTATCACTTATTTTATAAATACTTCTGTAGCTCAGATTTACTTTTATAACTTACAGAAAGGATGTAATTTTCACTTGCTTCTCCAAGTCTCAATTTTTCAGTCTACAAAAAAAAGATCAATTCACCAGCCAAGGCCATCGTACTTGATGCTGGAAAAGTCACTAATAAAACTCACATTCCTAGAATCCCAGCAAATTCACTGATCCATCAGGCTGTGCCCATAAACAAGCCAACACTTTATTTGCATCTAGAAACAAATCGAATTGTGCTCAATGCCATGCCCTCAGTCACTAAGGTGGGGGTCAAGTACGATCACTTACAACCAGTAATAGAAGAAAAACAAAGATTCAGAACCAGACATAATTAACATTTCCTTGCAGATTTATCTGATCCTACAAAGCCATCAAACCTTTCAAGTTCATCCCCACCTAATCAATGACAAGAATCACTGACCAGTTTTTCAGTGTGCTTTGGCACACCCCGTGTTAGAGCCACTTGCCTAAAAGCCAGAAAGTATAAGCTGCCTTAACAGGAAAAAGAACAAAAATACATGGGTAGAAACTGGCCATGTGAGGAACCTGAAGGCTACATTCTCTGTTCATTCTGTGCAAATCATCATTCAGCTCACAAAAACACATTCAGGAGACATCTTTTAGATCAGAGGGATGCTACCCTGGAGGACACAGCTAACATAGCCTAGACTATTCCCTAAAAGTCACCACTCAGAGCCAACATTATCAGTTCAGCATCAGTCCTTGTAGCCCCAGCTGACAGCCAGCACCAAGGGCACAGAGATCCCAGAGTCTGAACACCTGCAACAAGTACGGGTAAGCAGATCATGGCAGTCACAGCCTGACCAATGTAACATTCACCTACACATTCAGGAGAAACCAAACCAAACAAACATACACATGCACATCAAAAACAAAAGACTGTTGGCAAAGATTTTGCAAATAAGCCTTTAACAGTAAAAAATGAAGCTATCCTTACACCTTGGAATTTCTGGGAAGAAACATACTCAATAGCTCAGTAATTTAGACATTCATTCATTAAGTTCAAAACTTTCTTGGCCCAAGATCTGAACTCCAAGCCACCGGCTGTCTGTTGCTACTGTTGCCACATAGGTCCCAAATATTTATGAAGACACAAAGAACAACAGTTTGATCATTAGGGAACCCTCAGCATTGAGGCCAAAAGAAAGGTACCACTTTACATGCATTAACTTATGTTTGAGACACAGACCTGAGCCAGAGCCCGAATTTCCTACAGTATTTATAGACAATCCCTTGCTCAAGTTTGGACTCGGTGCTCACTGCAGATCATGTCAAAGGGGAAAGCTTAACCTTATTATGCCAACCCCTGGCTCAGCAGTAACAAAAGCTGTCATCTGTATGAACTGTGCCTACTCAGACCAATTACTCAGCCACATAAATTTTGATGCTTCAAATACCATCATATGACAGACATGCAATCCTGAGCTTCCTCTGCATGAAACAGAGGTTCAGAAATGAAGCAGGTGGAATACTTCATTCTGCATTCCTAGGTAAACATCGTATAAAAGTTTCTGAAAGGTGACAACCTAAAATGTAGACATTAGATCATAGAAATGAAAGTTTGATGAGGAGAAGTTTACCAAAAAAAAGCTCATCTGTATATTCCAAAAGATATTTCCAGTTTTTAAAGTCTTGCAATACTTTTATGTCATGCCACATTTTTTTCCACAGTGTCCAGATTTCAGCCAGGACACGTTTTATTTTTGCAGTAGCCAGGAGAGGGCATGGCCAGGACACAGGATATTCTGTACCACTTTATCACTGCTGGGGATGGGGAAAAGACTCTCTTCGGGAAAAAGGGATTCTGGTCCAGTCGAGAAAGCGTGGCAGAGGGAGCTGTCCAGTATTGTCTGTTATTGGGGGGGGTGTCCCCACGTGAATCCTTTCTTTTCTTTTACCTTTTGTTATTAATATTGCTGTTGTTACTGTTCATTTCTTATCTCATTGCTGTTTCCAGTAAATTTGTCTTATCTCAACCCATGATCTTTGCCTTTTGTGTCTCCAACTGGAGGAGGTGGAGGGAGCAGCACGTGGTTTTTAGTGCGAGTACTAAATTGGAGAATACCATTCCTAAAACACAACACATGTGCATGTATATTACAAAGTAATTTGAAATGTAAGGTGTTTTAGTCTGCCTTATTGCTTGGAAATCCTTGCAGATCAGTGCACAATGAGCTGCCTGGGCTTAAAAACAAAGCTTGGAATATCAGGGTGAAGAGGAGATTAACTGTAACATCAGAACATATGCAGGATGAGTTACTGAAGAATGAATCTATAAGCCCCAGCTGGTTTGCCACAGATGTTTCTTCAAAAACACAAAATTATATACCATTAAGCCACAGACCAGAGTTCATCAAACCTGAAACCCTGATAAATGCAGAAGTTATAATAATTTTTATATTTTTCATAAGTGACAAAAAAAAATACAAGGCAGTTTGAAATGAAATTGCCATAAAGCACTCTAGGTTCTTATAACTCAAAAGACAACTTGAAAGATTATTTTTTTTAAAAATCATTTGGGACAGATTTTTATTTTACCAGAACTGTTTGCAGCCTGTCCCTATAAAATGGATCAGTCTGGCACCAGTAAATTTTACTCAGCAAAGGACAAACAGAAGTTAGGAGTAAGAAAGAAACTTAGCCAGCTTCAGCCATCCCTGTATGCACATTGAAAAGCCATTTACTCTATTGTTCTAGTTCTGAAGTAGAATTTTAAAATTTTGCAGAGAATAAAGGCCTGGGCACTCAGCAATAGACGTTTAATGTATGAGTCCTTGTGTATATTCTACCCCAGACAAAGTGAGCAACAGGAAACACCAAGCAAGCTACAAGCAAACAGTAATCTGTCTGCAGAAGTCACCATCTCCATTATCAGGAGGACTGAAAAGGTATCCTGCAGTCCTTTTTATTCACAGAGAAGTTGCAGGTCACTTTAACTGCCAGGACAAAGTCTCCCAGGATCCAGAAAAGGCCTGTTCTAGAGCCTAGTGTCCTTAGCAGCGGTCACACACTAAGTCCAGTGAGTTTCAGACCACTGTTCAAAACACTGCTTCAGCAAACGGTACCATGTAACTTCAGGGACTGAAAGAGTATTTTAGAGACAACCAAGAGTACTGATGTTACACAAAGCATTCTTTCCTTTGTCTTCTGTATGTTTGAAGAGAATCATAATTACTGTCTGAAGTTTAAATACGTCAATAAATGAGACATTAAGAATGTTTCTTACTATTTACAGCAGTACAAATTGTGACATTTAAAGAAAAAAGTCTTTGAAGATCTGGAGTCCGGTGCTTACAGATACTATCTTTTTTATCTGGTGCTTTAAATGGAAATTAAGATAATGCAGAAGAAATACGGAATAAACATACAGCTGGTAGTCAGATCTAAGGGGTTTTTATAGTGTTAGTATAATATGAAGCAGCACATTTTTCAAATGCTGTTTGCATCTTAATATTATAAACTTTTAGCTGACCATTATGAAATACTCAAACACATAAAAGTTTGTAATACTCTTTCCAAAGCTGTTTCATAATCATCATTAGGAATTATCCCTACAGTTAATTCCAACATTTGCCGAAAACATTTTATAACAACAAAAACATAAAAACTAACATCAGGAATCAATTACAAGCTTTAGCTCAAGTGACCTTATCTCTTCTTGTTGCACAATACCCAAATGGGCCTAATCCTCTCCCCTATCTGCACAGTGTCCCTTCTGAACTGTGTATTAAAGCCAAGCTGCTGGATCAGCCAGCTGCAGGCTCCTCTGATTTAGAGATCTAGGAAAAACTCACTTCCTTTTTGCAATGAGTCCCTCTTGCCTTTCTCATTTTAACAGTCCCGATGTAACCACAAGGTTATTCTCCATTCTCACACCGAGATTTGGCCCCTTGACATTTTGAGTCATACTAAATAGTCCATTTGTCTTTAACAAGATTACTCCTTGATTATCTCCTTGGAAGGCAATTGATCAATCAATACTAATGAATTCATTTAGACACAGGACCTAGTATCCAAATGCATGTATTCAAAATTGAATGTCACATTTACCTTCAAGTTCTTAAATATTTTCAGTAAGGAATCTACAGAAGTTAATATCTTATTAGGTGCCAATAGCTTCATTACCAAATATTAATCACCTTTATGGCTTCTTCTTACTAGTGCCTGAAGTGAAACTGATTTGAAATATGGACAGCAGAATTAGAAAACACTGACTTCCTACAGCTTTAGCTCTCACACTGGATTCTCCCATGTCCACGAAAGCACTGAACTGACAGAAGCAATCAGGGCAACTCATACCATTGCTGCCACCTACAGATTATCTGGTAGCAGATAAGGGCTGAGCCGACACTCACTTTCCTAATGAGAGCACTAATAGATAGAAGATAGGAAGATACTAATAGATAGTAATAGGAAGGACAGATGGATTGTATTTTCATGAAGCTCATAGAAATCCAGTAGCTTAAAGATTGATCCCCATCATCAGCTTTGGCTGAAATCGAATGAAAGATATAAAATAATGCAATGAAAGAATGTCTTCAAAAGTTACTAGGGGAGGGACAAGCACCAAGATATTACACTTGACAGTGTAATTCCTCTCATTTCCTAAAGAAGCAAGGCTTATAATGTTCAGTTTATTACCATATGCACACCTTTCACACAGGTTAGATCATTATAAAATCATACTGCAACATTTTTCAAATTTTATTTTTGTTAGGAGAAACTGAGGACCAGGTCAAATGAATATGACCTAGTGACTTGAGGAACCTAACCAGGTCATATTCAGAAAAAACAGCAAACTGTTGAATTCCTCACTCTGAGGAGTTTAATTGCCCTCAATAACATTACTCAAGACACTGCAGACTGATTGTTCTGGAAATACTTTCAGTTTCCCCCTCAACTCACAGAAACCTCATAGATTACCACCTGATTGTCATTCCAAAGGAGATCTTATTCCAGGCAATAATATTCCAGACAAACTGGCTTTTCAGATGACTCAACCTCTAACACCATTTAAAACAAAAAACAAAAACAAAAAACAAAAAACACAAAAAAAACCCCAGAAGTTGTGTATGAAAGTATGAAAGCTAGTATGAAATCAGCTCATGTCTAATTAACCAAAGTAAAATGAGCCTGACTCTCCCTATAGCTGAGCACTGCTGCAGAAAGAATGGAAGAAGTTAGACAGTGGTGACACAAGGCTTCTCAGACCTTTCTCAGGTGTTCAATGCAGTTCAAATCCTTTTCTGGAGTTTCTGGCCTCAGTCTCCTCTCTCTAGAATCTGAACACATCAGTGAGCATTTCTTTCTGTCCTAAACCTGTATTCCTTCGCCTTGTACTGGGACCAGTGATATTATCCCATTTCTGAAGACCATCCACATCCACTTGGAACAGTTTTAAATTAATAAACACAACAATCAAGTACCAAATCTGATACCCCTTTTCATTTAGAACTCTTAGCCATATACCTTTCTACATGACTTCCTCCTTTAAACATTTCCATGGTATTCCTCTGAGCCAGGCAGCTTTCAGTAAAGCTTTCTGGCAGCAGTGTCCAGTGTCTCCAGGCATTACTTGGAGCCACACCATCCCATATGCTGAAGCATGAGGCCAGTGAGCCTCAGAGAGCCTTTTCATCAAGTTTCTCCTCCATTATTTTGAAGTGTGTGATCAGACCCACTTTAGCACATTTATGAGGACTGCTTGGGAAGTCTGACATTTACTAAGCTCCTGGTGTGCTGAGATTTCAATTAGTTTATTTCCCTTTCTTTAGCTGACAGCAGCTGATCTGACTAACCAGCTTCAGGATCTCTGCTAAACTTTACTGAGCCCTGACCTGAAGGAGCTATTTCATGTCTTTGCCATTAAAGGAAGCTTCAGCAGACTGGGATTCCAATTTTGTCCTGCTACTGACTGTACTGTAGCCATTTGTTAGTGATATATTTAATGAGGTCAGCATAACTCAGCATAATGTACTCCTAAATATATTTAGTATTGATTTCCTCCTCTTCACTAGCAAAGTAATGTTGGACAGAGTGCCAAAATATGAATTCGTTTTCCAGGCATTTTTCTCTTCTTAAGGTTGATTCCAACAGTTAGATTTAGAAAATTTAATCTATCATCTCCAAAAATGTACTCTACATCCAGGTGTCCTACTGTTTCTGCCTCCTGGATCCTTTTCTTCACACTAGAAAGCTGTGCTCTGAGCTCCTGGCAGCTATTTTCTTCAGCATTAAACTCTCTATTCAGCATTTGCCTTTCCTTTCAGGTGTTGCCAGTGAAGAATCTACTTCTCCTCAGCAGCAGGCCAAATCAGTCTTCATCCAACTAAGCTTAAAATGGACATTTTAAGCTCAGAACTGCTTTCCTCAAATACTCACAGAAGTGTTTTTCCCAGGAAATCTTATCATTAATTTCATAGTTTTTGGCTAAAACATGTCAGCTAGCATCTGTTCACAAGCCTGCATAAGACACACTCCCTATTTTATACAGATGGCATTACATTCTTTTTATCAGCCTTTGTATAAGATAACACATTTTCAGCCAGCTTCAACAAAACATTGAAGTAGGTAAATTGACCAATGTATTTCAGCATCTGCCAGACACAACAGCAGTTAGCTGGGAATAATCTTCCCTTCAAAACATCATGATCCACAAGTATCCCTTACAAGCCATCTTAAGGTTTGCTAAGTTTTCCATAAGACTGCATTAAACAGTACCATTAAAAAACCAAAAAACACAAAAACCCCAAACAACAAACCAATCCACAAGTACACCTTCTTTCTTTCATCCCACAGGAGAACTCCAAAATGGAAAAAGGATCATTTGGAAACAGCAATACTAATGTGCAGAGTTTTCTTTAAATATAATCACAAACATTATTTATTTACGAGTACTGAAGAAAAAATTCCAAGAAATCAGGAACCCCAGAGGATGCCAAACCAACAGTAATTTCAGTTTTGATGCTCTCCTCGCAAGTAATGTTTTCTGTACCATTTGGTATGTTAACATCAAACACAAATTAGAAATACAGTCAGTGCAATCAGATCAGCTTTTTGAAACATTCCCTTTCACTTTCTCTAATATGCATCACTAATTGCATGATAATTTTTGTACGTTTAATATAAACTAGGAATACTCTCTCCTTGTTTACTAATTCTAGTGTATTTAATTAGCTGCATTGATAGGCATTTGCCTCCATAGGATCTATTCTTAATGAGAATGGAAAAAGCTTCCAAAGCTCTGTGATAAACTGTTCTGAAAGCACACTCTGCTTTTCCCAAATGTCTCTTCCCAGCCTCTTTTAACTGCCCTCTCCTTCCATCTTGTAGCTTACTCTTAAATATTTCTAAACTGGTCTAGCAAAAAAGCACAGTCTAATATTTCACAGGTGCACTCACGCTCTTGAGGGTAAATGTATCACCCTGTCATCACCATGGTCAACACATTCCTCACAATCACATTATCAGCTGCTTGTGTTGTTCCTGTCCTTATGGAGTGGCTGGGAATGCACACAACTGCCATGTGAAAGACTTCCAGGTGCAAGGTTATAGCTTTGCATCTGTTTTTCTTCTCATGAGAGGATTTTTTCCCTCCAATCTTTATAGGAGTTCCATGTGGCCTTATTATGTTATCACTAGCACATGAAATATACACAGTCTTTAAAAGAGGAAATATTATGCAGAGTGAAAGCAATTCTGGATTACAAGATTAAGGTGATTTTCCCAGGGTTTCATTAATAGAAACACTTTAAATAAATTATCCCAGTCTTATACTTCACCATGATTTTGCTACCCAGCATTCTCAGCTATCCTTCATTGTCTTTTAACTTCCAGTTATGTACTTCCAAACCTTCTTTTACCCAAAACCCAAGAGCTGTCTTTCTTACAAAACAATCATGTGAAAGACAACCATCACTTGAACAACTCCATATGTGAATTGCCAAATAATTTCCAACAACACTTCCAATTCTCAGTTTAATTTTAAGGGGAAAAATGTCATCCCTTCAGGACCTTAGTGGCAGTTGGGTCCACATCTGGACTTTGCATCCTTGTAAAAGGTGGGAAACAAAAGCTCTTCTACATCTGAATCTGAGCCTGGAAGTTGAGAAGAGTTGAGAAGCACACTACCAGCAGCAGATTCTAGATTAGATATTTTAGATTACAAATCTAAAGGACAAGAACTGCAAGTACACATGCAATCCTCAGTTAAATCTGTTGTTACATTAAGGGCAGCTGTCCCAGAAGGTTACAACTTAAATCTTGATGTTTTTAAAAGAGAAACAAAACCTGATTCTAAATATATTTTATTTTCAAGCCCTATGAAATTCACTTGTTGCAAATGAAAGGGATTTTTGTTTCATCTGAACTTATTTTTAAAAGTGTTCCTTGTCATCAATTTCATTAGCACCTCAAGAGCATTAGCTGCAGGTTTGCATGGCTGAATACAGAAATGGAAATTTCTGACAAATCATTAGGTTTTGTCACTGAGCTTTCATAGAACGTCACTGTCTGTCTCTTTACTTGTCCCACCTATAACAGTTTGTTTAATCCAATTCTCTCCATTCTTCACTGTGTGAGCAAGATGAATACAAGCACATTGGCCTTCCTTAACTTCTCCAAGTATCTTCATTTTCCAGAATCCATTCACATATTGAAGTTGAACAGTGAAGATTCAGAAATTACCTCATTAGCAGACCAGAACTTCTACTACATATCACAAAAAATAATCTGTTTCTTTCTATAAATCAGTGTAGACTTAAATTCTCTCCAGTGAATACAGTAAACTTCCCTAAAATTTATTTGTAGGCAACAATCCTTGCATCTCGTCACTCAACTAAACAGCACACACAGTTTTAGTAGCTGTTATGTTAGAAAACACGACTCAGTTAGAATTAAATTATGCCAAAATTGGAGTCCAGAAGATTTATACTCTGCCAGATTGCATACAGTACTCTTGTTACAGCTAGCATACCTGCCAAGTTTCAATGTATATATCCTTATGAAATGGTTTGAAATTCTGTAACATTAACCCTGCTTTGGATTTCAGACTCTGTTAGTGCTCCCAGACATGTAGCTTGCTGTTACAATATCAACTGTGCTGCTTTTTCAGTAGACTATATGGTGATATTTTCTCCACTATTTAGATGAAACCTTGTAGGAAGCCATGGGCACAGAGGAGAAGCTGAAAAAGATGCTCAGGGGGACTACTTTCTACCAAGGCTCATACAGCTTGATCAATACTCAGTATCACTGAAGAAGCTATTCTTACATATGAAAAATTGTGGGATAGAATAGCCTCCATAAACCTCTAAAATAATTTAAAGGCAACTATTTATGTTTTAAACTTTGAAATTTAACTACAAAGGAATTTTGAAGATTCCTCAATATCAAACTCATTTGAAAATAAAACTAAAAGTAACAACGTTCTTAAAAGAAGGATTTTTAAGTAAAACTTCCACATTTAGTTAAAAATTAAGAAAAATGTGAAATAAAAGTACTGTAAATTTAGGGAGAATATGTTTCATGTATAAGAGGAATATTACTATAAAATAGATGAACATTTACATGCAAAATTGAACCTTCCTTCAGAAGGGACTTCTGAGCATCTTTACCAAGTATGTGTAACTAGTATTAAAATCCACTTTCTATCTTCTATGGATTCAAGCCATTAGAGAACAACTTCTTGTAATATACTTACAAACTAAATCTTTTGGGAAATGTTTTTGTTCATTTTGCCTACATTTCACCCTCAGTGTAACCATGCTGAGATCTAACAAGAAGCACAGCAGCAGCAAGGTATAAATACTAGTTTAGCTCCCCTTTCTAAAGAGGCCAATCATGTAACACGTTGCTTTCTTACCAAGAACAATCTTACTTTCACGCATAAAATAATTTACCATTGTCTGAAGAAAAAAAAAAGACCTCACATGGCACCATTTTGCATTAAACTGTCCTACAGTGATTTTTAATTCATTCAAAGAAGACTCTTAATTCCATAACCCATCCGTTCAGGATCCCATTGAGTAAATCAGGGATTATGAAAAAACAACTGAAGAGCAATCCTATCCTCTAGAAAACATTAAACAAAGCGAGTCACCACACTGTATAGAGTGGGACAAGTTCTCTGAAGGGTGGGGTAGATGCTCAGCAGACAGGGTGGCACAGGCAGCAATTCTCCCAGGTGGAAGGTTTGAGTTGGGTTACGAGCTGGCTTTGGTAGCATGAGCTTTTGAGACCCTGAAAACTCAGCAAATCAAAATATCCATGGTAAACTTTGATCTAGTCCTCACGGAGAACAAGGTCTGGAGATATTCAAGCTCTTTCTGGGTTGAAATAAGGGGTTTGAGGACGTGATCCAGTGCCGTGCTTCTGTACCTATACTTGCACTATGATCTTTTTATGGAAACTCTTCTGCTATCAGGGTCTCCTATTCCATTATCTGTTGCCCCAGATAAAGAAACTAATATGCCTAGTTAATTCTGTGAGGGCTCACATTTTGTTTGTCATCCCAGTGAGGTTAATAAAACTGGTTGAACAAACTATATACAAAGGGTGGTTGAGAAAAAATAGCATTTAAGTTTATTTCAATCCAGTCTTGACCATAATGTTTTAAGGTTGATTGCCATAAAGTTTTCCTGCTATGGACAAAGTTAACTATTTGCTTAGTTATACTTTTTATAATTTTTTTGCAATATATTCCACTGCATTTGCTAACACAAATCACATAGCTCGTATACACCAGGGACAGAAGTGGGATAGAGATCAGAACATTCCCAAATAACTAAGAATGGCCATTCCAGATCCCTAGTGAGGCACTTTAGTAGACAATGGCAAAACTCCTATTGCAGCTGATAATGAGGTAATTACACTGTGACTAACAAAAGAAAATACCTTCAGGACTGTAAGTTTGTAATCTGCAATCCTTTTTGTCATGGAAGTTCTTATAGTCTTGGAAGAAATAAAAATAATTTGTTATTGATAAGGTTCTTGCCCTATCACTTGAAAATCAGAAAATGTTAGTAACTGCATATATTAGATAATATTAGCAGAATTATTTCATACTGTGCTTGTCATTGTCAGTAAATAGCATTTCTATAATAATTTAAATTTATCATAAACTGGCATAAATTCATAATCTCATGGGTATGTAGCCCATTACAATTCAGTGAATAACAGATAATTTACACATGCATCTAGATCTACATTCTTGACGTAGGGAAGCTGCACAAATCGTACCAGGATCCCTATGACAATGAAGAAAGCAAATGAAAGCTCCTCCATACTGCACTGGAAAGAAATACCTGAAGATTTTGTGGGGTCCTACAAAACCCAGTAATGGTTCAGACCTCCAAATATACAATATCCCCTAATGGCAGACAACAGCAGCAACCAATCTCTGATGCTATGGCCCAGGAATTAAAGCCAAGACCTTGGAGAAATCACAAAGCTTCTTCATCCATGACACAATGCAAAGGGCAAAATAACAATATATTTTCTGGCCATTTTTTCTCAGCAGAGAGGAAAATTAATGCTTCAAGGGAAACTGTCTCCTGAGGACATAAGCATTCCTCTTTTGTCTTTGGACTACATTTTATAGTTGTAAGAAAATAAAATCTTATTCTTATAAAAATTTATCTGGATTTCTTACCTGGTAAATATTTGAATTATGGTGATTTATTTGTGATTTTAAACTCATCCCCATTATGTGGGATATTAAGAAATAAAATTTATCACGGCTTTAAATTGGAAATTCATATACTCGTATAGAGCTATACTACTCAGTATTACATTGAGTATTATTTAGTATCAGGTTTTCCTATGCAAACCCAGAGTGTTGAACTACAATGAAAAACTGTGAAAGCTTTAGTTTTTACTACCAATTCAAGGAAAACTGGCATAAAAATGGGAGACATAAACAGCAAAAGAATGGATGAATAGATGATGGACAGAAGGATATCCGGATAGACAGACAGAAAACAGTATTTTGTTTTTCTTGTCTCCTAATGGTTCAGCACTGTACAAAAGAAAAGTAGAAAAAATATGCTAAATTACGGGATGGTTTGGGAATTTTTTAATTAATGAAACAGTGACAGTAAATGGGATGTGTTAGCAATGACAAGCTTGCCAGAAACTGTGTTTTAAGGAATAATCTGCATTAAGGTAGATAGGTAATTTCCTTACAAAAAGTGAGAGACCTTCAGAAATATGATGCACATGGGCTTTAACAGCACTCCCTGATGCTGACTGATGTTTCAAATTGATCGACATAGCTCAACATAACTACCATCAAGAGGTCAATGTAAATACGGCTTCCATAATGTCATTAAGAAAATTGCAAGAAGTTTGGATTGATGAATTCCTTTACAAGTGAAATGGGTAGCTAAAAGGTAGATAAAGTAGTCGGTAAAAAGACAGAGTACTCAATATTTGAAACACTGAAAGCTTCTTGCCCATCATGATCACACAGCAGCTGTCAGTCACTGGGTCACAAATTGTCTGACATTACTTCTTTGGAATTTGTCAGTCCCCGGCACTGATTCACCATTTTCATAAGATTATATATTTCTTAATGTAGCTATTTATTTTTAAATAATTATATAGATGAATTCTCAGTAATTATAAGGCCTTCTTTTTACTTTCCTCAGAAAGTCCCCAGACTACCAAGCCCTGTGTTTCTAATGAGGGGATGATTTCCAGATAAAATCAAAGGAAATCCTTTCCTTACATTCTACAAAGTAATGATTGACAGCTCAACAAAATATATTAAAATACTGTCCGTGGATAACTGTTTTTGATCTGGCAGTTATGTTTACAATTACAATAGGTAAGCAGGAAGGTTACTGCACTTTGTGCCAAAACCTGATGCCTAATTATCTCAGCCAAACATCCTGTCCCATAAAGCAGGTTTATAAACCATCCTAAGTCCAAATAATACTTCAACTTATGATTAATTTTGAAGGAGAAAAAAAATACTGCTTTCTTCATCATTTTTTCACCATTCAGCAAACACCCACTTGTTGCAAAACAGTCTTGTAGAGAGCAGCTTTCAGAAAGCAAAATACCGTTGGATGTTATCTGTAAATCTAAGTTGTAAATCTGAGTTTTTAATCTAAGCCTATCCTGTGCTTAAGCACTTCAGCCAAAATAAAATATGGCCTTTGGTATATCTGTGTGTTTCAGAGTCTGTATTTCTTAACTGCAAATGTTTTACCCTGTCTCCCAAGTTTATATGTTTAGTTGTACTATTCTGGGTTAATGCAAGAAAATAGATAAGTCACCAAGAAAAGAACCTCAGTGTAGAACATCCAACTCTGAAAGTTATGATTAATACAAAAAGACACTCACAACCAAAAGGAACAGAAAATTAGCTGCTCCATCTTTTAAGAAAATCTATTTCTACTAAGATTTTACACATTACTGAACAGATTGTTGGGAAGGATTCATTGTTGGTCTTTTGCAAGCAGAGAAATTCTTTTTCTCTAGCTTCTTTCTTCAATTATTATTACAAAATTTCCTACCTACCAATTACAGGAGCTCAGTATGTTTAGCTGAGATTGTGGGTAACTTCAATATAATCTTAAGTAGCTACCTGAGAGGAAAATTTCTTATAAAAGTTAGAAAGGGTTTTGCACTAATCATTGGGAATGGAGATTTATATTCTTAATCATAAGTCTTTTATGTGGGTTACGAAGCAGGTAGCAGATTCGTTCTCCTTGGCATAATTCAGGAATTTCAGGTTCTGCTGTTAGAATCAAACAGAATTTAATGTAATGCTGAAAACTACCAATATGTCTAAAATGCTGCTTGTTTCAGGCAGTCCATTAAAGATGTTGACAGCTATTATCTGACAGTGAAAGTAATAGACTTACAATTAGCTAAGCATTCCAGATTCAGACTGTAAAAGAAAAATTGAAGACATTTTAATGGAAAAAGCTTTTCCTGAATGTTTAAAAAAATCCCATCTAATTTACCAAACAGTTAGGTGTCTGAAACCTACTTAATAGATCTTTACTTTTTGATGCCTCACACTAAAGAGGTGATATACATGCTAATTCTTTTGAAGTTTGTGCAAATGTAGGAGAGGAAGACTACTCTGTTATGAGCAATTTAACTCCAGCAAAGCAGAGTTCCAAGTGTCTGACCCGAGAATGTTGACACTTAGATGGGATTAACCACAAATACAGTAACACTCGAAGAGTGAGGGGAGAAAACGGGGGAAGCCCTCACAAAATCCATGCATGATTCTCTCACAGACTGTCAGAGACAGAAAGATTTCAACACAAGAAGGGAGTTTGAAATCCACTGCTCTTTTCTGGGTGCTCTGAAATGTATGTAGAATGTGGAAGACCCACTCTAGAAATCAGGGCCATCAGGATTGGAATCTGCACCTCCAATAAGGCATTAAGATGTGGGGTTTTGTGGGCATGGTGAGAAAACTAACTCCATTTTAAGCTGGTTTATATTTTTTGGTAACAGAGACAGCACCAAGTGTTGTAAAAGTGTGGTAAAATTAGCTGTGATGAAGAAATGTATGAAATTGTATCCCTTAGAAATTGATATCTGGAATTTTTATTGAAATAAGCCATGACACCTGTAAATATAAACTACTTATACTAGTGGGAAAATGATGCCCTTAATGTTTGGAGTAAGTCACGTTTTATTCTCATGACTTACAAGTCATACATACATGCAAGCAGACAGATTCTGACATTGTATCTGAGAGTGTATCTGTAGTGTTTCTCAAAGTTAGGATGAACTTCACTGGTGAGATCTCCATGGGAATACAAAATGCCAAAGCTCTAATCCCCCAAAACCCTGAAATACATGTTCAGAATCAAATATGAGTTTTGCACAGTGGAATAAATTTATAAATGTACTTACATTTAGGTGAGTGCCCCAGTGCATGGTTGAATACAGGCCTGAATATTTCAGCTTACTGAGGATGCTTTTTATTTCAGCATATCACTAATATCTTTATCTGAACAGATTTTTTTATACTTTTCCAAATGTGGATTATGCTCAGATAGATAAGTAGACAGATAGACACACTAGTAAATAGGTATTTTTCCCATCCTAACTATGACAGATACATGAAACACTGTCCTGTCATGCTCTATTCTAAACTAATTTCTTCTGACTGCCATAAAATATTAATGATATAGAAGATGTTTCAAAAGCAACGCATATGTGTTAAAATTCTAGATAGAAAATATCAGAAAATTGTTGTCTTTCAATTTAAAATAATTAAATACTAATCTGTAGGGAGAATGTCAAGATTTAGTGTCTCAAAAAGTATGCATTAATGAATGCAAAACTACCTAACAGGAATTGCTGACCAATTGTACATAAAAATTACCTGCATCAACAATTCGGTAATTATTACAGAAAGCACCATTAAAATGGAAATCTGTAAAAATGATCTGTCTGAAGCACTTCATTGACTCTACACATTTACTGTCTTTCAGTTACCTTTGAATAATATGTTTAATTTGCACCTAAAAATGGTATGTGTTTATCAACAAATATAATTTCTTTTTATTGCACTTCCCATATCAGCTACACAGAAAATCAGAAAATCACCATAGAAAATATATGTGATTACATTAATTTCTTTGTACTTGTTAACACCTCTAGGCTAGTTTCTCCACTGATACAAATTAGGATAGTTCACTAATTTCAATTTAAGCAGTTTTTTGCCAGCTGAGCAGCCAGCCTTATTCTTTTCATTTTGTTTGGTTTCAATAACCACGTGGAGGCAATTTGAAAATGCAGATAGGAGACTTCTTAGAGAAATTATTAACATTGCTTTATAACATAGTTGTGTTTTTAAGCTGAACTGTAAAATTAGGCATGAAAACTCAGATTTCGGACTTAACTCACTTTGGACTATTTCTTTAACATAGAATCCCCTTTCACCTGAGGCACTCAGAAATCTTCATATTCCAAAGTGTTTCCTACAACCTCTGCTGTCACAGCACATCTGAAGTAACAGCTACCGTCTGGATAGTACCGTGGCTTCATTTCCCTAACAAGATACAAATTCTTGGATAAAGTAGAAAAGCTCAAAACTATTCTCAATAGCGTGGAAGGAACTAATAACTCAAGGAATATGACATTTTTATTAAGCACCACAGCCTAAGTTTCCTCGGGAACCAGCTTTAATAATTTGGTAGTACATTGCTCTGAAGGGATTAATATTATTTACTTATAAGCATGGCTCAAAGCAGGACTGCCAACACATCCTGTACTCTTTCATCAGCTCTGCATCCAATTTGGGCTGCACATAATTCAGAAGAATCATCACAGAGTGATTTCCCAACTATTTATGTGCCTCCAAGCACAGGCAAGGGAAAACTCTACCATGCATTAAAAAAATGGCCTTTAATATCACAGTACACCATTTGAGATGATTCCCTAAACTAATTCAGAAAAGCAGATGAGCTATTCTGTCTGTTTGTTCAGGAAAATATTGCAAATTCTACACTGTCATGTATAAGAGGATCAAACTGGGGCCATCATCAGCATTAATCACTGCTCTCCATATAGATTTTACTTTGCATTCTCCATGTTTTGCTAAATATTTGATAATAGTGACTGCTCACTGTTGGTAGTCAGAGGATGGCAGGCTTTTTAGAAAACAGCATAGCTGTAACACTTCTAAACAGAGCATTAAGATAGAAATAATATATTCAAAGGTGTTCTTAATGTGTCATTGATGAAGCTAATCTTAAGTTATAATAATTGCAAAAATGCCTTATAGAAACACCTAATTTTAAAGGTACATCAACACCAAACTCTTACAGAATCTTAGATGCAGTTATCAAACATCTATAGCTACAACAACTGAGTAGACACAATATTTCTTCCTATTTTTATTTGTTTAATTTTTGTTTGATTATCAGAAGGATTCATGCCTACAGGAATTCAACAACACATTTAAGAATCCCACTTTTAGGCTCTTTAAGACTTAGGATAGGTGACTGATCTCCGTTTGTTATAGTGGGAATGCAGGAAGGAACTTTAAGTGGCAAAGAAAAACTAAAAATACGTTTTGTCCAGTGGAGTGTGTTTGGCACTTTGTGTAACATCATGAGCACAAAATCTGAACGTGTGTATGCTATACCAGCATCAAAATGAGCCCCGAACCTGCCTGCATTAGTGCAAGAATTCAGCCCCTTTTGCAATAAAACAAGTCTTCCTTCAAGCAAGATTTTCACTTGAACAAGAAGATAACTATTTGAAAGGAAGAAAGGGACTGCAGACAGCAGTACAGCTCGCATTAGGGATAAGTACAGGAATACACGCAGATATTAGGAGAGATCAAAATGTTCCCTTATCCAAAAGGGAGGAGAAGAAAGTTCTCTTTGAGTGAATAACACTCGAGCATTAGGAAAAGGAAGTAACTGGTCTCACCAAGGACAAGGGAATCAGCTGTGGCTGATCAGCAATTTCTTCATTTACATCACCCCAATATACATTGAAGAGTCACTCAGATGATTAACTACTTTGGGTCTGCTGCTGGTCATAAAAACGCTTTCCTTGACACCTCATAAGCTCAATAAATATGGTTTAGATTACAAATTTCTGGGATTTTCCATATTAGAAAGCCAGAAATGAAAGAGATACTGTCAGACTGTCGTACTGTCAGGTCAAAAATCATGGCTGGTGGCAACTGCTGCCTCTCTGTATTTAGGCTGCAGACACACCCCTGCAAACTGACACTGGAGTGGGTACTTCTTGAAAAAGAGGATGGCTGCTGCCTGAGCACACCAGTCACAAAGTTCAGAACACTTCATAATGTTTGAAATAAATAAATCAATACACAGTTATCATAACACCAAAACACTGTGTTAATGCACAACATGTGGAAAATGCGAAAAAGGATGGGCAAATAGCTATTTAGGCCTCCAGATTTAGTACAGCCATTAATGTACCTGGTTCTATTTCATCAGTGAAACATTTTGAGATGCACACAAGGGTGAAAATATTTGGTCTGGCTGGAGTCAATATGAGAGTGTCAAACCACCAAAAGGTTAAGATCCTGCTCTTCTTCCCTGCTTTTCATTCCCAGCCACAGAATGGATCTTTAAGCCATGCCATTTCAGTGATCCAGTTTACAGTGCTTCCTAAATAATACTATATTGGCAGATCTGAGGAGGCAGGCAATTTGAACACAGGACACATGGAAAACAAGCCATTGAGGAAAGGAGACAGAGTTTCCTAAGTCGGCTTTCTTGGGGAAACCGCTGTCTTGCAAGTCTGCACATTTAGCACACGTGTATCTTCAGAGAGCACAGAGTTTAGATACTTCACTGGCAGCGTACCTTGGTGCTCATTAATTACCTGTTTTTGCAAAATAAACTTTGCTAATAAGCATCATTCTTCTACCTGGAGTGGCTGTCTTGCTTCCTTCATTCACTCCCTTCTTCCTTGTACCACTTACAGCACTTGTGTAAGCCCTGTGAGAGGTTCTTCAGCTCCCTCCAAATCACAGAGAACAAGTCAATTTTTTTTGCTGGTTAGTTTTCTCAGGTATAGTGAGTGGAACTAGATTATAGTAGGATCAAACATACACAGTCAGCAAGAAGGAAGCAAACAGGAATATGTGGCCAGGAGAAAGGGGAAATTGAGTTGACCCTTTCAGCAGTTGCAAGCCACTAAACCAATTCAACATCAGAACAAGAAGAAAGCCTTCCTCTGACTGGAGATAATAACCAATGGCTGGATTACTGTTGGCTGTAATATATGTCCAAACAGCCAAATTTAACAGTTTTTCAAATAAACTCTTGTCACCTTCTGTATTTTCTGGGTATAAAGGGTATAAGTGAAAAGAACCGCAGTTCTTAGTAAGATAAGCCCATCTTCTTGGCAATGAAAGCAATAATCTGCACCATGATAGGAAGCAGCAGTGGAGAAATCACTGTGTCTTTTGTAACACTGATAGCAATAGATGAGGAGATACAGCTCAGAATGTGCTTTTTGGGCTAAGATCAATACAGAGGATTTTCTCAGGTGGAGGAGTTCCTCCCCAGCCCCACTGCTTCTCACCCAAAGTGTCTTCTAGGACACACAAACCTCCACCTGCATCAAATGGGTGGTGTCTCAGTGCTCTTCTTGCCCTTTCCTTGGGAAAAGCAGGGCAAGAGAGGGTGAACATTTCCATTAGAGTGAAGAAAACCACAGGGGTAATGTAGACCAAACCCTGTGAGGAGGCCAAAGGGAAAGGGAGCCAAGAAAAGGCAATAGAGGCACAGTTATGTTCAGAGCCAAACTGTGCAGGCTGTGACAGAGCACAGCAAAATTGAGCGCCACAGATACAATCCTGGCACTGCAGGAACCAGCAACTGTATCGGGTACATTTAGAACTGAACTCTTACCATGTATCACCACATGCTGAAACCACACACTGCTAACAGCAAAGATCTTCAGATGTTGTTTTCAAGCATGAGAAACGGGTCCATAATTGGCTGGGCCCTGTCTGAAGACTGGGGGAGGATAATGGCCACAGGAAAAAACCACAGCTATCACCATCTTAACACCTGCAGATTTACTTCCGTTATGGTGTGACTCCTCCGGGCATAAAGAAACAATGTGTTTGAATGGTACCCTGAATGGTACTTTTCTAAATACAAGATGATTTTACACAAGCTGTATCCTGGATTTTTCTTAAGTAGAAGGATCAAGCAAGTCATAGTCTTGTTAAATTTTGTTATGGATCCAGAGTAATGCCAATTAAGTCACAAGCATATATGGCTGACTTTGGTGGTACAGCAACATGCCACGTGAGACCACAGCAAGAGCCAGTCCAGAATGCCAGCGCCAGCAGCCCAGAATGCCAGTGTTAAACAAGTATTTCTCAGACCTATTAAAGTATTTAATTTAATGTAGTCTTGTGTAATTCTAGAAAATCCAAATGTAGCCACAAAAGGATTTATTTTCTAAGGACATCATCTTATTGGGTATATTTGAAGCAAAGTGGCTGTTGAGCCCTTGGGAATGAGCACTGGATAGTTCTGAGGGCTCCATGCACTCAGCAGTGCAGGGAGTGCTGCCACCTCTTGGTCATTTCCTCAAAAAAATCCTTATCCCCATTTTTTAAAACCTCATCAGCGCATAACATTGTTTCTTTTTCCATAAAATCCTTCTGTCTTAGACATTCTCTCTCCCTTCTTTTAACTGAAAGGTATCTGAATACTGGATATTTAATATCCTTTGTTGTATTTGATTATTAGGCCATTTTCTTTTTTAACAACGCTGAGAAGATTCTGTGGTTTGATTAATTTGAAATAAAAACATTATTGCAGTTTTATTCAGACTCCAAACAACACTGATATTTGTGACTGCAATCTTTAGATACTGCTATCCTGGAGAGCTATTTAATATGTCCTTCTTTAAAAAAGATGTCATAAATAATAATAAAAATAAAAACAACCAATAACCCTGCTCTGAAGCATAAGACTGGAAACCAATATCCTCAGAAACTGGCAATTTTCAGTATGATACAAAAAGCCACCGACATCCATTCATTCCAACAGGTATTTAACACAGGTGATTGATTTTCTCCTGTGAAAAAGACCCACATCTTGCGTTTGTGTGAAGTCAACAGGAATTCTGAATGAAAAGTCCCAGGTTGAAACTTTTCAGATCACATTTGCTACTTCTCTGTATGAATTACTGAATGTCACTTAACTTACTATTCACATGTAAGATTTAGGCACAACTCATGTTCTAGGGAGAAAAGGAAGAATGCCAGTTCTGAAAATTTCCGAAGGTCTTACTCTCTGGCAATAGGAATTGAAGCAGAGCAGAAAACACCTTGCCCTGTCAGTCAACAGGAGGGTAAACCAGCATATTTACTTTTTTCAATTTAAATCTGTACACTTTAAGTCATAAAGCACTCAAAGTGACCACTCACCTCTCTTCTCTTCTACTTCTCAGTAGGCCCTGTTGGAACAGGACATGGGCCAATTAAAGATTTTACACTAAAAGAGGGTAGATTCAGACTAGGTATAAGGAAGAAATTTTTCACGATGAGCATGACAAAACAGTGGCACAGGCTTCCCAGAGGGGCGGTGGATGTCCCATCCGTGGAAACATTCAAGGTCAGATTGGATGGAGCTCTGAGCAACCTGATGTAGTTGAAGATGTCCCTGCTGTTGGACTAGATGACCTTTAAAGGTCCCTTACAAACTAAATCATTCTACAGTAACACTTTTGGGGAAAGGTGGGGAAACTGGGCATTTTCACACAGGTTAAGAAGCAGACTTGGGTTCCTTCAATAACTGCTCTTTCTCTTCCATTTCTCTACTGATCTTACATCCCCCTCCAGCCAGAAAGAGAATGTTCATGTGAGGATTCCCCAGGGTACAGGATATACTTTTAGTTAAGTGACAAAATTTTTTGCAAAATTGTTCTTTTTTCTCAGAGGCTAAAAGGGCAGGGACTATTTTGCTGCACTGGACCCTTATGATTACATTTTCAAAGCTATGCCTGTGTTGGCAACACAAATCCTGTTATTGTTACAGGATTAGTGTGCATAACTTTCCAAGTGCAGCTTTGAAAATGGAGCCAAGGAATATTATTTGTGTGTACTTTCTGGAATTAATATAGGCTCTGATTATTGGCCAGTTCTTCAACAGCACTATTACACATACATCTTTCGATGTCCTGTCTCTAAACACTCATTCAGACTTGTCTGCATTTCTTTAGTAGTTGGACACTCATTAAAAAATCGAATGACAAGACATCAGTTTCAACCTACCTCTTCCTTTGCCACCGATAAATACAGTTTGTCTTGACTCTGCTAACACTACTTCTTGTCTTTTTCTTTTTGTAATGTCTCTTAAGAATAAAGAAAAAAAAATAAAAATTAGTAACATAATCTCTTTTTTAATTCAGTTCCACTAGAAACTTCAAGGCTGTGCTGCAGTAATGGACTCAATATGGCACTGGCATTGCCAATTCCCTTGTTCCTTAAGTCTGATGAAACTTCTTCTGCCATTCTGCACTAAAAGGTTTTGTCTCTTATTACATTCTACAATTGCCTCAGGTGAGAACTAGTTTTCTCCTTCAGTTATTGTGCAGCATCTATTGCAACCATAGTAGTAATTTCAAACTATAAATGCTTAAAATTTTCCTAGCCTTGTATTATCAACTGTTAAATAAGAACGAGCCTTTTAACCATTGTTTTAACCACTAAAGTCACTAATAATGGTCTTGACATGGAAATAGAGGAAAATAAAAGAACTTGTCTTATAACAGAGAGAACATCCAGTTTCTGTAGGTGGATTACATTGAGGCAGGACATGCACTTCCTCTCCAGCACTACCACATCTCAAGCAGTTCCAGACATGCCTGGTGACATATCACTAGGCTCCTGGCACACTTTGAGAAAGCCCAGAAATTGGTACCACATAAGCAGGCATTGTCAGGTTTCTAATTTTGGCCTTAAGTGCCTTATTTTGCATGTGTCATACTACAGGCTTATATACTTACCCTGATCTGGTTTTTATTCCTGACACTGTCATTCTTTTTTGGGGGTTTATACAATAAAATAGGAAGCTGGATGCTGTTGGGGGCCTGTGCATCAGCAGGGTGAGAGGGCCTCATTAGAAGAGTAATTCTGTTACCGTGGTGACTCCTTCCTCAGAATTGCCCTCTAGGTGGTAGAAATCTCTTTCTCCTAACAATTTTGGAGGGTTCTAGGAAGGCTAATCAACCAACACAGGCACTTGCCTTGAAACGCCTTGAATGAGGCTGTGTGAAAAGCACACAAGTTACAAAATAGCATCACCCCTGCATGGATCAAACAGCAATATCTCTTGTATAAAAGAAGGGAAATCATGGTAGTTGTCTTCTCTGCTACTGTCATGCTGACATCTAATACAGAGCTGACATGCAGTCAGTATAAAAAACATTTATCCCATGAACCACATTTCAACTATTTCAGGACCAAATCTTTCACTGACCTTTGCTTTCATCTTCATCTTTTGTAAAAATTCTCTAGGATTTAAGTATAATCCAACTCAAAAGAAGAGAGATTATTTCTTCAGTAAGTAATGATAATTTCTCTTGTGTTGGTGTGGTATAAATACAGACAGCATTCAAAACTCTTACAGCCACTAGTGTAATAAAGTTCTTTTTCAGTGTGATTTAACATCAAATAGTTTTAAAGAACCCATTTATAAAATTTGAATTTCAAATGCTCATTTCACCATTGAAAATCTTGTATTATGCTCAGGCAGCTGAACTATAAATCCTCCTAATTTTTAAACTGCACTGGCCAAAGAACTATATCGTTCATTAGATAAGGACAGTGACTACCTCATTTAAAATGAATCCTAGTAGATGGCAGGCTGTGGAGGGAATATTTTCTAGTGTGATGTGAGCCAGAAATACAGTTACCTAAAGGAAACAGCATTGAGGGGTAGTAGATATTAAACAGGGAAAATGCCTGCATGATGATGACTGTTGAAGGAGGCCATTCAGAGCTTCTACACAAGCAATATTTCTTACAGAGTCTTGACTGCAATCCAAGATGTCATACACAGATATGTATATATATATATATGTATATACATGTATAACAAATGCAGAGTCTGTCCTGGTATATAATTTAAAACATAAAATAAAAATCCCTGCATATATAAATCCAGCAGTTGTGGGCCACTTACTATGAGAGTCCACTGTTACATGTTACAGGGAACAATATTATTCATAATATGATATTATTTATTATTTTACAACATTATTGTTTAAATTCCTTTGGTCTTGTGATCTATAGAAAACTGGTGGCATAAATCAGGATCTTATTTCTCACTTGGCAAGAAGCAGACGTTCCCAAAGGTTTTAATCCTCTGAGGACAAAGTAATAATTTAGTTCCAATTTTTGCACAATCCTGTTGCACCCAATATTTTAAAAAATCAACGTGAATGCTCACATGAATAGATTTTATGCATATTCATAAAATTGGAAGAGCTGTGGTCTTAGTATATACATGGATAGAAGTAGTTTGACAACAAAGTCAAGAAGATTGGTCTGTAATGACCAGACACGTTGGGTACTCAAGGGCCTACCTGCACGTGAGCAATCACTTCTAAAAGCAACTTGGAGGGAGCTGGAGAAGGGCAAAGGACAATATCTTTCTGCAGAGCAAAAAGTGAAGACTTTAGATATTTTTAAGTAAAAACCTGATGGTTTTTTTTAATTAGAAAAAAAACCCCAAAAAACTAACAAAAATAAGCAAAAAACCCAAACAAACAAAAAACCCACAAAAACACAAAAAAAACCCCAAACAACAACAACAACAAAACCCAAATGAAACAAACTTAGAAAATTATTTAGTACAAAGCAATACAGGATTGAATATGGGAAAATGAGAGCTGCTTCTACCATACTAACCTAAAATGACTTGAGCAGTATGACTTGTTCTTCCAGTGCATGGCTAAGGCAGGAATAAAAAGCTGAGATCAAATTCAGCCTGGGAACAAGAGGAAAATGCTTTCAGTCATATTTTGGTCTTGTCCAGAACAGTTCTGTTGGCATTCACAAATTTTAAGATACGGGGTACCTCCTGTCAGTTATTCAGATGCATTTCAGCCCAGAATGCAGCAATAAGGTCAAGAGAAGTTTAGAATTTATTCCAGAGAAAAGATTGCTGCTGTGGGACATCTCTGGCATCAAGCCCTGAGAGCAGCCCCCTGTAACTGCTGATCTACACAACCTCCATTGTTCTCTCAGGTTTCACAGCTGCAAAGGTTGCTTCCTCTTCCAGAAGGCAAGAGCTCTCCTCCTGCTCTCCTCCCTGCAAAGCTGCACAGCAGCTCCATGTCAGGAAGGATTTTGCTCTTTCTGCATCATTTTGGGGAGGGAGAGGTGCCCCCCCTGCTTGTGTTGCCCTTCCCCAGAACCACTTCAGTTGGCCTGAATAGCCCAATGGGTCTCAGGTAGCTGGGGCTTGATAAGGCATTTCCTTGCCCTGTGCTGCTCTGCATAAAACTCATTCAAAGGACACCTTCTAAATTATATAACCTTTATTTATTTATTTATGCAATAAACAACTTCTGCCTTATAGGTAAGAGTCTGAAGATAGGCCAAGAACATTTGAATTGAATATTTAAAGTCTTGTTTAACTGACTGCGTTTCTCAGGGACACACTTGCTGGTTCCTAAGAGGAACTTTCACCTTAGCAGTTTCCTTTCATGGAAGGTAAACATGTTTCCCAAACTCTTTAGTAACTTGCTCCCTTTCTGTACTGGAATTCCCCTGTATCCCCTAGCAGGAATCACCCGCAATACCCAGCTGACGACAGCCTGGAAGGCAGGATATTTGTGGCATTAGGGAAATTGCAACTTGAACAAGTCTCCAGAGCTTCAATAGGAATCAATCCGTGCTTAAGCTTGGAGCTGTAGGGCTGGTGTCCCGACACCCTGCTATGGCCTAGTGCCATCTCGTGGATACAGCAGCTCCTGGCTGAAAGCAGAGACAGGGAAGGTAGAAAGGGAGATGGAGACAGAACAGGTGTTTCACAAAAGAAACCAAACCCCGTTTCATCTGCTCTGCTCCTGATGTGGCAGAGCATTCAAAGCAACCCGCAGGTATCTGATTATATAATTACCATTGCATATGTTTATCCTTGAGCACCTTCGTGGTCTTCTCAAGCAACACGGATGTGAAATTGCAGTGTGACCACTCCAGAAAGCTTGGACATAACACATGTGAAGAGTGGGCCCAATACCTGAAGTTTAATCATGAGTAACTTTAAATAACAAAGGCAGTAAAAAAACCCCTTCTAAAATAAAGATCTAAGAGGTTAGTATAGTTCTTCCATGTAATTACTATTGTATTTTACTATTTGTGCACAATTGTTCATATTGAATGCAGTAAAAAATAATTAATTTACCCACAAAACATTTATGTAAACTAGGTACCAGACAAACCTAGAATTTTTTTTTTTTTACTTCACAGATTTGGTGGCCTAAGAAAGACAATATGCCATTGGTTGGTTTCTGATGAAGTGATTTCCATATGACCCTATTCTGATCTGATGGGAAGTGAAACAACTTGGATTTGTAAAGATTTAAAATCACAGTCATTCATTGGAAACATAATCTGTCATGCATCTGAATTCCTACTCTGGTTGCACACAGGCATTATTTTGTCAGTATAGTAAGGTTTAATTACTATACTTCCCAAAATAAATGCATCACTCACCAGCATCCACTAAAACAGCACTGACTCTGAATCTAACCTTTTATAATAAAGTAATAAAAATATTATCCAGATTAAAAACTACCTTGTTTTCTTAGGTAGATCACAATCTCCTTCACTGCTTTGTGGGGTTTTTTTTCTGATATGACTTGAAACTCTTTTGCTAAAGGAAATGTATCTGCCTTGATTAGATGAGGATTTGGCAGCAAACTCTGCAATACTACGGTCTGTCATATCAGATGACACCACGGCTTGAAACTTTTCACATTCCTTTAGTTACACATTGTAGCAGAGCTCTGCACAACTTCTCACACTTGAATTCTTAAAAAGCCTTTGGTTTGCTTTGTGCCCGATGGTGAATGAGCACAAAAACTGGCACTTCATTTTGCTGAATAAACTCAGTTGTTTTTAGAGTAGAAAAAGATTAACCTGGCTTACTTCCACCATGGATGCATGTGTTACAATAAAATTCACTTTCTTGAGAGGTGCCCCCAGTCCCCATAAAATACAAGAAATTCAGGCATTCAAACTAGCAAACTTAGCAGACTGACACCTTAGCTACCAGTAAAAGATGCCCAAAAAAAGCAAGAAGAAAAAAACGAAGGAGAGGATCTAATATATGCCCCCCAGAGGCAGTTAGGGGCCTATCCTTACTCAGGATTCTCAGGTACAGGCTCTCCTCTAGAACAGCTGTCTATGTCCCAGCAGCCTCTCCTCATAAAAGTTAAGACACAAATTCACAGTGGCTCCCAATTTGCAATACTTAGTCACTTTGTAGGGCTAAGTGCTTGTTTGAATTCCTCCTCTGGATACATTGAAGCCTTGATTTTTGCTCTTCTGTGGTTGATATGAGTTACCAATTTTTCTCCTCCCCCTTTGGCTCCAAATAGAGAATAAGAGATTTAAATCCTCAGCTCCAGAAAAAACCTCTGCCTACTGTGTTTTGGGGAGACACATAGAAAAACTTGACACTTATTGTTCCTATTGCTCTTTTGAGTTGATGGATCTAGACTCAGCTGCCGCTAGAAAAACCAAAACCACACAAACAAAACAAACAAACCACAAAAAACCCGCCCATAAACCCACAGGCCTTCATGTAGTATTTACCAGATTCCTTAACCTACCAATATAGTATCATTTCAAGCTGGTTTTGTGAACATTCTTTATAAATAAATTAAGTTACTTAATTTCTGACAAAAATACAGACTTGACAAGGTTTGGCTGGTTGTTTTTTAAGAATGGAAAGATTTGCTTGTCAGACTCAGTAAGATTTTAAAATACTAATCCACTCTTGGAACATACAGCTGACACTGACAGAATGTTTTATGATGCGATCTCTTGCTCCTACTTCCAGCTAAGATTAATAAAGTCCTCACCTCCCCTTTGGCCTCCAGATCTTATTCCAGCAGGAAATCACACCTTCAAGTAACTGATCCTGCCAGATACTTCATTGGTTTACACTAAAAGGGAAAGTGGCAGTCATGTTCCATCATAGATCTTCCCAAATGTGTTGAAGGGAAAGAGGAAAAAAATTAGATGTGTTCATCTACACCTGTGAGCATCTTCTGATAATGAGTATCCCTTATCTATCCTTACATATGATGAAATACTTTACACAGATAAATTTCTGGGCGTTATTGCTCTGTACAGTACAATGCACAGTGCACCTAATTCCAGAAATATTAATATAATTATTACAGTGGTTTTAAAAAGCAATCTAGTGGAGCAGAAAAAAGCCCAAATGGAGAAAGAATTTACCAGAGATGAGCAAAAGTGGTCGAGGGATCTCTTCTCATCAGGCTAGACCCAGTGATAGGACTGTACTCAATGCCATGTGGGATTGCCAATTTCAAGCATGGTATGACAATGCAGTCATGGATTCAATGAAGTTTTTGCATTATCTGGAAAGCAATATCAAATCTGTATTTTGCAGGCTTTTTTCCTTTTTCAACCAGTAACATTGTCCGGATATAACACATTTATTGTTCTGTTCTGGGACTTATTATTCTGGATTTCCAAGGGGAAAGGATTGGTAGTTTTGTATTCAGGGTTGCTCTAAGAAAACACCTGCACTTAGAATAAGGAATTTTATAGAGCTATGAGATATTGTCCAGGATGCAAGTGGCAATATTAAGAGTTATATCCCATCCGTGACCAAAATGAATGTATTTTAAATTTCTGTTTCACTTTTGCACATATGGAATATGTTAAATATAATTCTCAATGCCTGTAGACTTCCTTAAAGCCTGAGATAAATTTACTGGCAGAAGAAGGAGCTGTGTAGTCACACAGAAGTCATTACTTCTAGTCTTATTCCACATCTTAGCCTGAAATCTAGTGAGCATTTTTGTTGCCACCACAGAGGATCTGACGTGAAGAAAGCATCTCAAACTGTAATCCTATAACTTCTAAGTTACTTCCACGCACACCTGGAAATCACAGCTGAGCCATAATGCCCTGGATTTTTTGCCAGAGCAACATATTTTAGTAGCAATACTACCAAATATTTTTTAGTTTTATAGAACTTTACAAAGGATAGGAAAGGATGGTGGTACAGAATAATCACATCCTCCTAATGACAGTTGTCTTTAGCTAATTTTTCAGATTTGAGATAAGAATACATTATAGGATTTTTATATTTATTGGGTTATTTAAATACTCACAGATAAGACACAATTTTGCAGTGCCACAAAGGTAATTCTCCCTGGGGGTCTTCACTGTTTCATAATTGCCCCCACACTGAAATGTCAGATGTTTTGACAGGCTTTTGATCCAAGCAGACATTTGGGTTCGGTCTAGATCTTCAAACTCTGAAACAAATTATGCTGTTTACATACTTAAAGCTCCTTCAGACCAACTATAGGAAACATGCAACATCCTTCAATATGATCACAACTAATTTCTTATGATTGCTATGAGACACAACATGAAAAATAGATATTTCTATAGAAATAAAGTTACTATTTGCTGTGACTGAATTTCAGCCTGATAGCTTTGGCTCATACACAGGACATGATGTTATTTTGTCTTTTTCATTCAGACCACAACTCCTCCTGCTCTGACTCAGAAGCAAATACAGTTGGGCATTGTCACACTGATTCTGCCTACAGGTTTCAGAGTAATCTGCAGTGCAATTTGGGAAACATACCATTTTTTATTACTGAAGCCTATGGATAATTCTTCAGGAAAAATTTATTTCAGTTTCCTTTTTTTCTGAATGTCACTGACTGAGATTATCCCTCCTTGGTTACCACTGATTTTTCAGAAATCTTAGATACTTAGTCTTTAAAATTATTTTCTGTTGCATTGCCATGAAAATAGATTATCTGTTGGAGTGGTTTCTACCATCTCAGAGAACCCGAGAAGTCCCAAACCAGCAGAAGCACGCTGGTGGGACAGTTAAAACCCTTTGGATGTTTCTTGTATGGTTTGTCCCAAAACCCTGTAACCTTTGTATGTCAATCCCTCTGTGTTGGTTGGTTTCACCATGATCCCTCGCTCCTCCCCTCCCTTCTCCCCACTGGATTGTTGGATCTCCCCTGCCCTCTCTCCAACCCCATTGGTCCAAAGGCTGTATCTGCGTGCCCCCAGCCTCCCCACTTCTTCTTTTACCTCTGGACTTGTTCAAGAATGAAACCATGGGAATTCTATGTGATTGAGCCCTCTGACATTCGCTATCCTGAGGACACGTGAGCTGTCTGGCTCTCAGGTGTGTGTGTTTGTGCTTTCCAACAGCACGGGTGAGAAAAAAGGTCTCCTAGCACGGTTCCAGACTGTACTGGCCAGAGTGGTCCGATATCAGACCTACTTGGAATATGCAGGGATCTATTCCACCCCACCATTGCCCGAACACGGCAATTATCCTGTTATTCTTTAGTATATAATATATACTCATTATCTTCCTAACTTGCCTGCTTAAATCTGTAGTGTACTAACATTTTTTTCTGGTTTAATATTTCAGTTTCTATACCAACAGTATTTTAAAGTTCAAGATTATTCTTTGTAATATCCAATTACAACAGCCTTCCAGCCAGGAAATGAGGTACTTCATATTTAATAATTCAGAATTCCTGTTTGAGCTACATCCATGAAACACAATTGCATGCAAGTGTCTGTGGCCATGACAGAACAAGACATCCTGTAAATTTTTTGTCACCACTTTAGTGTCTAAGCTCTCTGTTAAATACCATTGGCTTTTTCTTGCTCTTTATAAAGGAGCCTTGCTTCACAGCATATAGAAAAACAGCTAAACCAAGCAGGACACTAAATTCATCTCAGAGCTCTGCTGACATCAGAAACCACTCAATCTTTGCTCAAGAGACTCTTCGTGTATTTATAACCCTGTAATTTACAGTTCCTTTCCATTTACTCTCTACATGGGTGACCTACCAAATGTATGCACAACAGCCAATATGTGTCCCTTATATGCTGACAGTGAGCTGTCTGATGTTAGTACCCATGCTCCAATCAGGAAATATCCTAGACAAAAACATTTATTGTGAAGCAAAAATTAGAGGAGCTGCCTTCTATATACTGTCCGTAAAAACAAAACTATTGGAAAGCAAGCCTGACAAGATACAAGTAACTTAAGGGTTCAAAGATGAGAAGAACATTTGGGTTTTGCATGAACAGTGCTTGTTTTCTTAATAATTTCCCTTACTTTAATAAAAATAGAATAATATTCTAATCTTATCCATAGAATAATCCATTATTATTTTTGTTGAATAAACTCTTGTTTTTAAATGGGTTTGACAGAGCAGTTTCTCCTAACACTTCTTCCGAAGTAAGCTGGGGCTCACAGCAGGAGTAAATCAAATGCCGCTGGACCTTTTTCAGCATGTGTTAGGAATAAGATTTTTCTAGGTTGTACACTATATTAAAATACTGCTTAGCTAAAATAATCCCACTGCCACTTCATTGCAGTCAGCCCTTCTGCTTCAAAACTAGCTTAGTTCCTTTGGTATCTGTTTGTACACTCCTTGAAAGACACAAAGTTGCCCACAGAAAAGACTACCAAAGGGTACCCAAAACTCCTCCATCTTTGTCAGGAGATTAATTCAAGGGAAGGCCAGGAGCCTACACCACCAGCTGCAGGACCATACAGGAGCAAGCCTCCAAACTGAAATAATTAACAACCAGTTTTTGACTCATCTGGGTTATGCTGTCTCTTCAGTCTGTGCTTCATTCATAAACAAATGGACTGTAAATATTCAAGAAACAGATCTTTCAAAACTAACTTCTAACCTCGTAACCAAACAGTAACTGGACAAACCTCTGTGAAAGTATAAAGGAAACAGATCTCAGATTTAAGTGTAAGGAATCTGGAACATAGCATCATAAACCCTGCGTAGACTTTTTAAAAATTATTTTAGAATTTGGAAGACTCAGTTTTGCAATGACATTTGACAATCCTTACTAAATTTGCCTCTATTATGCACAGAAGAAGATTTAAAATATTAGGAGTGCTTGGTTTAGAAAAAGATGAAAGAAAATCTGGCCTAAGAAATATAAATGTCATATTTTACCTCTATTCATAAGGCAAGAACAATTGGACAACCATAATTATGACAGACTAACACATGCCTGTAAGGTTTGTGCTGATCTGTAAATTCCATTCTGTGACCATTATTTTGTCTGAAGAGCTTCTAATTTTGTTTATTCTTTCCTTCTGCATTTTTCCACTTTGAAGTAAATATACATAGAACGGTGAAGTCTTTCCATTCAGCAAGAACATATTCATGAGAAGTGTGCCAAAAGTGAAAATGCTCATCACTGATTTATGTTCACTCTAGAAAAACAGGCTGCCCATAAGCCTGGAAAACTGCTACTCCTTGTTTGCAGTTGCTGTGAAAGGGCAAAGTTGAGGTAGGCAATGGATCTCATGACTTATGGAACTGCTGGAGACCTGTGAAGGAGAAACTAGAACAGCACAGATTTTTCCATACTGATGTCTCTGTAACAACCTATCAGCTAAGGTCAGGATTAAGGGTGTACTACAAAACCTGCTAAACTGTAAGAAAAACACATGGGCTTTGTAAATATTGTGAACCCTCCTAGGAAGTGTTTGGTAGGCAGGCATTTTCTTTAGCTAAAAACTATGGCTGATTTGAAAATACTTTTCTAAATCTATAAATTCCACAGTTTTATTTGTAACCTCCCCACTGAAGGGGTTGATTCATCAGACCATGGTAAAATGCAGAGCCCTGCATTAACAGAAGAATACTGCAGTATTAATATTGCTCAGACCAGAAGAATAGAAGTTGTCAGAGTCAAAAAGTGGGCTCTACTATGGCCTTGAGAAAAGCTACACCGCCTTTTGAGTTCTTTCCCCATCTCCAGTAAAGAGCTTGAATCAAATCAGAAATACATCGTGTTTATTCCTTGTCTTCTGGCTCATGAATAATAACAAATCACTAGGGGAAAATAGTTCCCTATATATTTAATGGAACAAATACAACCAAAACAGTATTCTGGACAACTGTGGAAAGATTTGTAGCTGTTGTAATGTACTAAGAAGCAGAGTCTTTTTGGTTCTGGTAAATGAGATAGTCATAACTAACACACAAAAATAAAATCCCAACAGTGGCAAATGCAAGTAAAATAAAATAACCAACTGATCCTCTGGTTGTACTCGGAAGGAAGGGCAGGACAAAGGCAATGCTTAATGAAAGCTTCTGAGGACTGATCAAGCACACAGTATTAAAATAAACACCCAGCTCTAAGGAAACCTATGTTATGCTTCAACTAGAAATATGCTGAGAGTCACAGCTGATAGGGAAAGTTAGGAGCTCATTCAGTGGTTCTGTATTACGCAGCTCTTTACCCTGACAGAGGAAAGCAAATCCCTAAGATATCAGACAACTACATAAAATAGGAACCATGCAAAAACTGCTAGAGTGGGATCCCGAGATCAGCTGAATGCTCTCTGCATTCATGTTCTGCAGACACCTTATTTTAATTAGAAGTCCTATGGAGCACAAACATAGGACTCTGTTTTCAGGTCCAGGAAATACTTAGGTTACCAAATAATATGGTGTCCCTAGTTCAGAACAAACAAAAGTGAATCCAGACCTGAAAGCAGAGTTTCTGTAGCAGAAAAGATTGAGTCGCATTACATCCACAAAACTTTGACATTCTCTATTTCTATAACAATCACTGCAGCAAGAAAGAATTGTGATATTCTAACTTTATTACTAACATCAGACATCTTGTTGAAGAGAAACTGCTAGAGTTTACAACCACAACAACCTCAGTAGTGGCAATTTTAGACTGAAAATAATGAAGATCTGAAATACGCAAAACCCTGGAAAGGATTATAAAGGCAACTGTTGTACCACAGCATGCAATAGTTATTATACAATTATTTTGACATGCACAAAGTATCTTAGACACTTCTGAAACTTTCTAGGGTAAAATTCATTTATGTAGATAGGAAAAATAAAGCACCTAATTTTTTTTAAAAGCTACATTTAGGCTGGTGTTACAAAAGTCATTCTCTATTTATGCCTTCCCAGCCTATGCACGAACTGAAGCAGGGCACCCCTAGGCAAATTATAGGCTATCATGTAATTGTACACTGTATCATAATGTATTCACTCTAGAAGGCAAAATTAAAGATGCATTTACTTTCATGAGAAGAAAAAAGCCAGTAATGATGGTGAACATTTTAGAAGCCTGTATTTGCTAAGAACAGAGAATTAAAGGGCTTTTATCAAATGGACTTTTTCTAACTGGTAGAAGAATTCCATTGATATTCTCCACATTTATGACCCCAACAGTGGCAGCAATAATGGAAGTGATGTTAGAATTAGGGTTCAAGGTACTGAGGCTCAAATTGCTGTCATCATCAAGGGGAAATGCTTCAACTAATCACAGATTCTCAAACAATCAGCTGGCCTGATTTAGTCTGATGACCCATCAAGATTCCATACCGAACTTAAGCAAGATTTTCTGGAAATAGTATGTGTATGAATTCTTAATGTGACTTCTGGAACACACTGTTCAGATCTCATCCTCTTTGCATTCAGATTTTTAATTACTTTTTGTGGTATCTTATGCCACTTGACAAAAAATATACTTAATAATCAGAAGGTGTAATTTCATAGAGGTTTGTTTTAGTATAAACCCAAGCATGAGATCGAAAAGGACGACTCAAAAGAGGTCGTATTCACAGTGTCCTCAGTTGTCTCAGGTTCACAATGAAAATAAGCTAAAACTTTTCACTCAGCAGGTTTCTTGTTCTAGCAGGTAATTAAAGTACTAATAAATAATCATAAACTTTTATCTTGTTCCTGTCACTGGAAAAACAAATCAACTCCCAGTATAAGTTAAAGGGTACTTTACAGGTATGTATCTACTTATCAGCAAAGGCCATGAGTATTCCAATTGTACATTTCAGTTCATATTTACTTCCAGTGACAGCATTAACTACACTACTTAATAAACAAAAATTGGAATTTATCCTTGAAAATATGCAATTCCCATGTGCAGCCACTGGATGGACTTATGGAACCAGTGAAACCTTTTGACTGTAGACAAGATGCTCAATTAAGTGTGCAACTGTCAAGAAATTTTCCTTCTGAACAGAAGAAATTTTCTGTAAAAAAGGGTTTGAGCCTAAAAAACAAGGTACAAGCAGGGATTTTAGTTTCTCTTCTTCAATTGAGTACTTGTTTTTCAATATAGTTAGTTTAAGAACAACTAAGTTGTTGAAATGAACCAGAGTGATAAGAAAATTAGTTTGTAGAACATACAGGTCAGTTCCAAATGTGATTATTTGGCATTAGAGTTTTAGGGTAAAAGCACTAAAAGTTGTACTGAAAAGAAACTAGGGGTTTTTTGGTAGTTCAGTTTGCAAACAGAAGTAGATCATAGTTATTTAAAATACTGCTTACTTTTTAAAACATGCTACTTTAAAATGCTCATATTCTTTAAGAATAAGATAGAACAGTATTTGCTTAAGCTCCCTTACCATTTTCTGGAATAGAATCCTACTACTGTGCATAGTAAATGCAAAACAAGCCCTGCATTAAGAGCATGGTCATCCATGAATATAAAAACTTTATTTCCTTTTTGATTACAGGTAGCTGTTAAAATTATTCCTGAGTATTTTGTGTGTATTATATTTAACTATATTACAATTAATTTAATGCACTTTTTTAGACCAGTTACCATTTCAGTATATAAAACAGTGATAAAATATATACATGATTCCATACACTGTGTTCTTCTGTTGTGTAGATGAGTAGTAGAAAGGTATCAGTTGTAGCAGGAAAATTCAGTAAATTCACCTCAAAGGAAGCAGAAAGGATTGCTGTGGAGAGAACTAAGTGAAGCTAGGGAATGAAAGTATAGATGTATGAGCTCAGGAGAATGAAGAGCTATTGCATAAATCTCCCCATACCTGCAGTTCTCAGTCTGTGGGCAGTGACAATGACAAGCACGGCCCCTTCACTCCCCCTCTGCAGATACACTCGGTTACAGGAGCTAAAAAGGGATCACGTGGTTTTGTCATTTTGTCTGTCTGCCCTCACCCTCTTCTGTCCCAAACAATTTAGAATGGCACCCATCCTAACTCGGCATGCCCGGATTTCTCTTGTCTTTGTGTTGTGAAGGTCATGTGCAGAGTCTGTGTAGTAAGTGAATGTCCTCTGACTATTTAATTGCATGGGATAGTCTTACTGGGTACCTGTTACAGCCAGGATTGAATGAGAGACAGTGAGAAAAAGGCACGGGCAAGGAAGGCTGGGTCAGGTTCAGTGCTGCTATTGCTTTCAGTCCTCTTCTGGAACAAAGCATGAAAGGAGACTGCAGACAATTGTCAACTAACAACCCCTTCCCAGCCTAATTCACTTCTTAACCTAACAGCAACTCTGTGGATAACAAAACACCTGCAGAAATAATCATTCTGCATCTCACTGATTTTGCTGCTTTCTACCATATTCTTTAAATTCCTGTTATTTTTTAGGAAAGCAAACAAAGCCACTCACAGGGCCCAAAGAAACTATCTGAGCAGCCACATTTAAAGATATGCTTGCACTTTAACATCATTCTAAGTCAGGAGCTGATATGCATGAATTAATTGCCTACAATGACCATACAAATGGAACAGGATGGAATGACACCTCTTACACTTACAATAATCATGGTGCACATCACTGGACACAAAATACATGCCGTGTGTCTCTGGCATGCCTGGACTCCTGAATGCCATATGCTGTCCTGACCTCAGATGGGGAAATACCATCTGGCATAAACGCCCCACAGTTGGCACTGCAGACTGCAGGCTCCGGGCTGCTCTCTCTCTCACCCCACTTCTCACCCTACCCCTCTTGACAATTAGAGAAACAGCAATCTTGCAGGAATGAAGTCAGGCTACAAGAATATTGAATGACTGAGTCAGAGACTAGGAATGGGGCTGGAAACGCCAGAGCTGCCTGATACATATCATTGCCTAAAAGCAAAACTGTGACAAATCAGGTTCTTCTGTACCACTCACTAGGGAATGAGATGCCTTCCCTGCCCTCCCTACTACATACAGTGTCATGTCACACGTGTGAACTTCCCTGCTAAAATCCTCCCAGAAAACATCATACCTCAGCCAGGAATGCTTCCCCCTGCGAAGCCCCTGAGCATAACTTGCTATTCTTGGCTTGTTCTGACCTCCTTTAATTTCTTGACCTTGTTCTGGAACTAGGTTTGGTCCACTTTTAATCACACCAGAGCAATCAAGCAGCAATCTTCCCATACCAGCGTTGATTTGGAAAGCCTTTGCTAAGCTGCTGCACTGGGAATCTTTACCGTCCAGAGATTAGGTCACAGGCTTCCTTCCAGGGAAGGTGGCACCAGGAACTGCCAGCTCCAAGCTAGGACAGTAAAATGGGTGGGGCAGCATTCTAATATAACGCAGGGTGATGCAGACAGAGCCTATGGAATTACTGGGGCCATTAATCTAACCACCTACATAACCAAATCAAGTGAATCATCTACCTTACTGGTCTATCAAGCCTCTGGCACACACATGATACTGGGTATATAATGGGGGACTGGCTCACATGAATTAGATTTTTAAAGTGCTTCTAAATTACATGTTACAGTTCAAGTTGCTTAGAGACACAAGCTCAGTTTGGGAGTGGTCCTCCTTCAGACAGAAAATCTAAGCAATTTCTTATTCTGCATGAACCACTGAATAACAAACTGTTTATTCCTATTAACAGAATATTTGTCTCAAATTCTAAGACCAAGGAATTGCAGAATAATCTCATTATTCTACTGCTATGACATTTTTACTATCTACTCTGGTTAGGAAATATGAAGTAAATATCTATACCTATAATGTTGCTTTTAAGTAGAGCTCTGTCAGGTAATTAGTTGTTAGATTCACAAATGACAAAGCTGATGCAAAGGTCTGGATCTTTTTACTCACAGATTGTTTGGTAAACTGGTTTATTTGCTTGGATGCACCATTAAAATTGTTCAAATTAGTAACAAATCAGTTCCTGTTACTGTATACCTGAAAGTGTAACAGCAAATCTGTCCCATAACAGCCAAATGACAAATATGAGGAAAACTGTTGCCAAGGCTGCCTGGTTTTTCTGTGTTGAGGCCTGTGGATTCCCACCTGCTCTGTGCAATGCCACCGCGTATATTAAATCACAGCACAGGCTAAGCACAGCTTGGAACACTGAAAGTGTGGACAACATATGACATTCAATATGAATTCCCCTCACTGAATTAATGTCGTGTACTTTCTTTGACAAAAAAAAAAAAAAAAAAGACAACTTCGTAGCATATTCTTAAAATTTAGAGATTTGGCTTTGATTTCCTTTTGGGCATTCATGCATGCCATTCTGAGGAAGTAACAACATAATAGAACCCACAGTGCTCAACCTCGACATTTGCAATGTCTAAACCTCATGCCAAATTATTTTTTGAATATCCAAAGTATTTACATTTGCTCATGTTGATAGGTGTTTCTTATCTCCTGACATTTCAGATTAGCTTTTTAAAGGCATAAAGACTACCAGGACATGTTTCCATGTGTTCTGTAACACATTTCTACTCAGTTCAGACTTTACTTTCTGGTCCTACACACACACATAGCCTTTTCTCATTGAAAGCAAACTCCCATGCAAATGTGAAGGAAGAAGGAATTTGAAAGGAAAAATAATGATTTGCAACTCCTGAAAAACGGATGAAAAATTGATCAACCTTCTGTCCTGGAGAACAGTTGCTTTCATTTATGCATAATCGAATTCCAAAGCCAGAAGTTGGTAAGAACAGATTTCTGTGCCCACCAGTAATGTGCATCCAGAGCTGACTAACTGAGTTCATAGGCTTGCACAATGAAGCAGGTCCTGATCCAGGGTAACCGTACCCTTATTTTGCTGGTCTTCAGTGACTCCTTGTCCTGTGTCCTGGCTAGCCACAACTGCCTTTGATCCTCACTGCTTTACAATGAGGTATGCCTTTTTATTAATTGGTTCTTTGTTTAAACTTATGAAAATGAGATATGGAAGTGTGTTACACAGTGTATTTCTGCTTAGAAATGCGAGTCTCCCAGTGCTTGCTAATGTGCAGATAGCATGCCATAAATCCACCCTCATTAGCCAGCCAATCCAACCCTAACAAGGGAACGGATTCCTTGAAAAGGAGTGGGCAGGGCAATGCAGGGTATTAATTTCATGTACCAATATGCATTGGTATGTACCAATATGTATTCTAATTTCATGGACCAGTTTGCCTTTCCTTTTCCACCATGAATGGTGCCTCTGGATAAGCTCAGAGCTAATGATGACTCTGAAAATCAGTGCAATGGTCTTTTTAGGTATATTTGAGACAAATATTGATGGGAACAGAGGCCACAATTACATAGGGAACATGTACATTCAAGTGTGTGGTAATCAAAGAGGAATAGAGTGGTTTAGCATAAATTATAAAACTCACAGTATTAATAGAACAGAGAAGTGTACTGTGACCTTTCTTTGTAAGATGCTGTTCTTGCATTAAGTGACTTCTAAATATAGTATTCTTTAGACACACTACTTAGATAAACTGGAGTGGCAATGCTATTTTATCTAAAAATAGAGAAACACTTCTCCCTCTAAATATCTAAAGCCTGTACCTGCGGTCTCACAGGCAGCTGAAGGCAATCTGTTTGCACAGTCATGGAGAGTGGCTGTCCTGTCCTCTCCTCCATCCCTGTTTGTAAGGATCAGCAGATCCTTACATAGTGATAGTGTTCCAGTTTACTAAATGGTATTAATCCTTGGTCAGAGGTAGGAAATTTGGCCTCATTTCTTCCTTGGCCAAATGCAGTTAAACACAAACCTCTCCGTGGTGTGCTTTAATCATCAGGCTAACATTGCACTCTTGTATGAGGGCTCAGTAAAGTGAATGGTCAGGCCCTTGTAGTACTTGAAGTTGTGCCACTTGAAGAGAAAAGGGAATTCCAAGTTCATTGGGCAAGACAGAAAGCATGACACTAACCCTTTAATGTAAAAAAAAAAAAGAGGAAGAACTCATCTTCATGAAACAATGCCCAGCTGTAGGTATGGGAAACACAGCTCTGAAGATGAACATGGGAAAAAAAAAGATTCAGCTTTCTTGTGTGTGAGCCACTAATTACCGTCAATTAAAATCAAAAACAAAACCTCCAACCCAAACCACAGATTTGTCTTCTAAAATTTTAGGTCTGGGGTTTTCTCATGCATCCAGGTGGAACCTGCATGTTTATCATTAATTTAATTCAGTTTATCAAGTTCATTATTCACATTAATTTACTTTATCAAGTCCGCAGTTCCTACTGCAAGGTAGCACTCATACAGAAGCCCCAATTTCCAGCTCTACAAATTTATGTGAATGATGATGAACAAAGACCGGTATTTCCAAAATGTAGCTTATATAGTTGTCCACACAAATTGGATTCATTGCCCAGTGTGCAACAAACCACTAAGTACACACTCAAAAGAGACATTGATTACATATTTCAGAGTTGCACAAGCCTGGGTGCTCAGTGGTATTCCACAAATCAAGCACACCAACCACTAAAACTTTTTACTAGTTATACATTTTAGCAAACAAAGGGATTAGTGTTCACTGGCTACAAGTTACATAGTTCTCTTATTAATTAGTATTCTATCTTCTATTGGTTAATGATGCTCTCACTTCTAATGCTAATTAGTCTGCATGCTCTGTCTTTCTCTTATTTTGGGTCAGTGGGTTCTTGGGTTGGTGGTCTGTGAGTTGGTGGCCACAGATTTACCCCTGCCAGAATTAACCCAGTTTACAGCACAATTGCCGGGTTGGTGTTATTAGTTTCTTCCTTATCTTGGGGGTTCTGACAAACATCCTTGTGGCCCCTGAATTCTGCATTCTTTTTGTCCACTATCAGTGGTACATCCTTCTTCCCAAGCTTGGTTAACCTCCCCTAGGTCTGAGATCATGGAAGCATGTCTGGCCCTAAACCCTAACAAGGCAACTCTACCAAGTAATTTGTCTTTCTAACACCTGGACATCACTTAGGTTTTGTTAGCTGCTACCTGTTTCACACATATACGCCATAGCACCAGCTGTCAGACTTTTCAAAAAGGTAGAGGCATTGCTGTTCCTATTTTTGGGTTCCTCTTCCCTGAACTGTACAAAAGAGTGATGAGGCTACAAAGCAATTTCTACTTTTTGCCCTTCTTTTGGGCGGCAGTGATTGTCTTCCATTTCTAAGATGCTTCCAGTTGTTAATACCAAGGAGAAGAGAATAAGATTGTAAACAAAGAGACTGCTTGAAATCCTGTGTCGTGGGCCTTCTGACATCTTTCCACAGACATCATAAACAGAACTTTCATCCTCAGCCTTCAGAGCAGTCAAAGTCACCTGAAGACTCTTTCAGATTGGACTGTCCTGTTAAACCAGTATCACTGCTGCTCCTTACCAGAGAGCCTTTTCATGAGCTGCCAGTCAGTCACCTGAATTTTCAGTTCAAAGACCTACCACATCCTCCCATATCCACAGGAACTCTCACACCAAGGCAGACCATCTCACTTAGATAAACTCCCAAGTGGAAATCAATAGAGGATACAGGAGGAAAGAGCAAGTATTAGCCACAAACTCTGCTGATCACCAGCAAGACAATCACAAACTGCCCATTCTAGTTGAAGTCTGCAGTCAGTTACAGAGCTTTGTTTCCTTTTCTTCTGGATCATGAAGTGCAGTTGCGCTGTAATTTGTAATCCCCTTTCAGAACAGAGAGTAAGAAGGTATTTAAATAGGGAGACAAGGCTGTATCAGCTGCTCTTTGAAGAAGTCTATAAAAGAGGAGTTGCAGCTGCCATAACAAGGTAACACTTGTATTCCTACCTGTAAAATGTCTGGAATTCAGTTTGATTTGAACCTTCCAGAATGTCTGCATATGTGGGTCAGTTCACAAAGCAGGACACTGCAAGTTGTTTGCTGTGTCTGAGAGATGTATTACAGGTCAAAGAGAAAGAAATAGACTGCTGAGGGTGGCCAGGAGGCTGCTGGTGGTCGGGAAGTGCTGGCCAAGAGGGTATTAGTGATACTGCAGCATCTCAGAACACAAGGAAGTGTTTTCTAAAACAATCTGTTTTAGCTGGGCAGGAGGAAGGAAAGGGAGCTGGTTGCTTTTCAATCTACTTCTCTTGCAAGGGCCTCATTCTGGCTGTTCACTTTTAACTGTGATCTACTTCAGAGTAGAAAAGAGTAAATATAATCAGATGGGACTCCTGCAGTTCAGAAACCTGCTATTGCCTGCAGCACAGCTAAAGGCATAGAAAATTTAGCTGAGATGCGAGATTTTATGATTGCATTAGCAAATATCGAAGTACTACTGAAGACACACACAACATAAACGGGTTGGAATGGAACTATTCCCAGCTGATTGCAGGAGCAACAGAGGGGAGGAGCACAGGTACAAATTACAGCAAACGCAGCTCTACTGTGCATGGAGGACTGTAGTCTTTCCAGACCAGCACGTGATTATTCCCCTTCCCCATCCCATTTTGTACAGAGGGAGAAACAGATCATAGGTACCCACGATGACATATCTCCAGCTGGGCTCCTTTAAATTCGAACTATGTCTGACAGCATAAATAGAACTCCTGATTTTTCATAGGCAAGAGTAATTTTTAAATGTTCTTGCACTGAACAACGCTTTTATAATTTTTTTTTTAATGAAATCAAGTAAGAGTATGAAAGGGTGTCACGATGAAACATTTAATCTGAGAACTGTAGTTGTGCTTCATTTTCCGAGATTAATTATCAAAAACTACTAGGATCCTGCTAGAAGAAACAGAACTCTTTTTTTTCTTTTTACTACTAGATGAAATTTTCTTTCTTAATAATTCTTTTCCTTAAAAGAAGAGTGGTTTTTCTCTTCTTCTCATATGTGAGTCTTTAATTAGTCCGTTAGACAAAAGCAGTATTAGCTAGGCTCTGTCACAATTACCCACATTTGGTAGCTAATTACTCCTTGAATAGTCTTAAGGCTACCAGCAATTTTAGTACAATTGGCAGCCTGGGGCCCCCAGGAGCTGTTCCAGCAGCCAAGAATAGCTGGAACAAGGGGGCGGGCCAGCCGTGACCCCTTCTCCTCAGCCACAACCTAACAGATCTACTCTGCCAAAGGCAAGAGTAACACAGAAATGAATATATTCCCAAGTGGCTAAATGTGCTCTCTTTATAGCCTTTTTAAACTAATGGAGTGGCATAAAGGGACTAGGGAAAAAAGAAAATAGGACCTTTTAAATGCTAAAGCATTGGCAGGACTACTAATGATTTTTCAATTTTGCAATGTTCCATTAAAACAACAGTACAAAACACTTATATGGGATCAAATTCTGACACAAGACTTTTATTCTAGTGCAATTCTATTCACTGATGCCTCATACTGCAACAATTTACATCCCTGCAATATGGGTGTCAAGGCAGTACAAAATGATGACTTGATTTAGTAACATTTCATATGCATTTTACACAGGTAGAAATTACTTCACAAGGGACACAGCAACGTCTGTGATTTCAGTAAAATTATTCCTGCTGTTCACTTGTGTGACATCAGTGGAAGACTAAAATTAACATAAAAATTTAAATGAGAACCTCAGTTTTAAATACACTGCTAATTCAGATTCTATTCCACAACTCCAAAGAGCACTGCTCTGCAAAATCAGCAGTACTGTGCTTGTAAAGAGCAAGGAATTCCCTTTTAAAAACTTCACAAATATATGAGGGATCCTTTCCACCACGTTCTTTTAAATTTAACCTTTAGCTTACGGCTGCTGATGAGCAAATTGACATGAGTATATGGATGTGGCAGCATTGCAGAGGCTGTTTGTGAGATGGACACAACAGCAACAGCTTAGCTCAGCTGTCAGCAGCAGCATCACAAGGCTGTAAGTTTGGAGAGAACCTTGCCTTTGGCAGCAGTATTGACTTAAGGTGCTTCCAACAACTTTTGCTTCCTTGCTGCCTGTCCTATTCTCTCAAGAGCCATATGAATTTTATCAACACAACTCTCTGTAAGGCCACCCTGTGAATCAGGCCCAGGGAATTTAGCAGGTATTAGAGAAATTTTCTTTTAAAAAAAAGAATAAAATAATAAAAAAAAAACACTGTTAGTCAGTTTCGCCTGAATCAGTCTCATGACTCAGTTCCCAAACATAAACATATATAGCTGTGTTGGCACAGCTGAAAGGGTTTCAGGAACAGGCAGCTGACAGTTGAGGGGCATCCTGGTAATGCCTGGAAACAGGCTGCTGCTGTGCAAAAGTGTGCAAATTTACTGCTGTCCATCTTAACACTGCTTACCTGCATGTGCACTGGCCATTTACAGGGCTATGGTCCACAACTTTAAGTACTGCAATAAGCTGAGGCACCAGTAATCCTTCACCAGTGTTTGTGAGGGAATTTGCCTGCCCTTCTGGGAGCAAAGCAGGGATTGGAGAAATGGCAGTGTTCTTAGCACCTGACTGCGAACCACCAGCCTAAGGGAAAACAAACATGAGACACATCAAATCTGGGTTCTGCTGAAGTACAAACCTTGACCCTCCTGACGACCTTTAGCAAAAGGTGCTCCTCAGCTCAGCTGCTCTGTGAGACTGACACTAAGACCTTGTCCAAAGCACTGCACAAAACCCTCTCTGGCTTTAAAATCCAGAAGGATTCCCAAGATAACTCTGTGATATCCTGTGGTGTCCTGGCTCGAGATTTCCTGCCAGCTGTGCTCCCCTAACATCAGAGTCCAAAACTTGAAGAACAGACAAGTGCAGCAGATTCTGAAGAGACGAAATTACTTCTTAAATGGTCTTGGTCATAGACTGCATAGTAGGACAGATGGATTGTAGGACAGACAGAACAGCTATTGTGGCAAAAAAAAAAATCAAAATAAAGATAGTTCAACACTGCAGCAGGTTTTCCAAAGGTGTTCTTTGACTCTCTGTCCTTCAGAACTCAGCAGGACAAGGCCCCAATCAATCTGATCTCAAATGGCCCTGCTCTGGTCCAAGATTGACCATGGGTTCCTTCAAATTAAATTTTTTAATCCCTTCAAATTAAATTATCCTGTAATTCTGTCACCAAGGAGTACCATGTGCATGACTGATGAGACTTCAAGGATTTGAACTGGGTAATGCTCAGGAACAACCCAAAAGAGCAGTCAATAAAAGCAAAGCCTCAGCCTATCCTTTTTATAATTTATCCATTTCCTCAAGCTCTTAAGGTCACCAAAAAAACCACCTTATTTTTAACTTTAATTCCCCTCTAAACTGTGACAGGCAAGCACTTGATAACACAGGTAGTTTGGAGAAGCAATACCTGGAAGGTGAAGAGTTCTGTTCAATTTTCAGTTTTGGATTTTGAGTCTCATATGAGAGAGGAAGTCACATCTTTTCTCACCCCTTATTTCAAATGCTTTGGAAATTAAGGAAATGTGCATAGCTCTGACACTGCTAGTAGCTGCATCAGAGCAGTGAGGGAAATGGGAGCTTCTTTGTAGCACAGGAAATGCTCTCACTCTTTCTTAGTATCTCTTATAAGGATACAGAGCTCATGAGAAGCCTTGACATTGGGGAAGCAAGGCCTTAAGAGCAGTTCAGGAAACACTGAGAAAGATAAGGATAGGTAAAAGGCCTTAATTTATCTTTCCAAAAAGAAAAATAAGTAAAATAAATACTTATGTATAAGAACAATATTACACTTATTTTCTGTAAGGCTGGAAGACCTTAAGAGACCTATCACAAAATCAGAAAGTCATTTTGCCTTGCATTAGAGCCTTTCCAAGCACTTTTCATTTGGGGATTTTCTTTTCTATCATCTGTGGGCAAATCCTAAGTGAGGTGTGTCATTATCATTGCTGTGCAATGAGATCTAAGCACATTGGGAGTTAACAGTATAGCAATTATAATAATTGTATATAATTATAAATTGTGTTAAATGTTTCTGTGTATTTTGCCCAACTAGTGCAATGTGTGAGTTATGTGGTTTTCAGAGATTTGTATCTAAAAAATGCTAATTAGACGTATACAAAACCTATGAACATGACATGTTAAGAGCACCAATCTACAGGAATTAAAAAAAATAAATACTATGTGTACACAACATCATATTTACACCACTATCTTACCACGGTAAGAGAAATGGTTCTTAATAAATTCTTCTGCAGTGCAGCTTACAGCCAGAACATATCTTTGACTGAAGACCAGCCAGCAATTGGGAGGAAGGGAAAAAGGACGGTGGAGGTACACAGGGCTCTGTCCATTCCTGAGAAATCAAGTCTCTGCATGCCAAAATTCCCTTGGTATATTCCTCAGTCATATCTCACTAACTATTCTCTTCCATACTGTCAGTGTCCAAAATGGAAGAGTCAGTTGTGCCAATGTTTTTTTTTAACATCCTGTTTATTTTGAATTCTGATAAAGGCCCAGCAAGTATGAGTTTTCCTTTTGGATATCTTCACATCTTTTGCTCTTTATGGGATGTTGCACCAGGGCCTTTGTCCAAGCTCAATTCACAGGTGCCCTCAAAAAGTTTGAATTCTAATCTTCCCTGTACTTTTGCCTTTTCCATGCAGAAAGCAAGAAGACTTAGGAGCTCAGCATAGCATTTAGGGGAAGGACACAGAAGAGGAAGAGGAAAATTCTGACTGCTAGAGTGTGGTGTTTAACAAATTTGCCATTATTTTATAAGAAAACGCATCAGGAGAAATCACATGCGTGTTTTGGGGTTTTTTCCACATGACTCTCATTCCCACCTGGTTTACCACAAATTAACAGGCCCTATCATTCAGGAAGATTGGGTTCCCTTCGAGTATCTGGGCCAACAGTACTCAATAGTCTGCAGTAGTTCCTTTGCTTTAGGATTTGTGGGCAGGGTCAGTCCTGAGACTCTGAGCATCCACAACAGTCTAAGAAAGTGCCTTTTACAATGTCTGCTGCTCAGCAGCTGGATCCATTCCATCCGAAGTGTACTGGAATCACAAACAGGACAGCAGGCATTTCTCTTGCAGGTAGAAGTCAAATATATAAATCACTTTTTGGGTTAAGTATCCTCATATGCAGCAAACTGCTATGTATCATCACAGCTTAACTTAGTGTATTTCATCAAGTTTTGCCTGGAAATGTTTTTCTGTTGATGAGCTTTTTGCAAAATTCAGCCCCAAAGGGTGTGTGAAATTCTCTTCTTGTATACCTTTAGTACTTGCATATAAAGAAATGTGATTGCAGTTAAAATAGCACTGCTGGTGCAGATTACATTGGAATGGTCTGGAGTCCAAGCCTGTCTGGAGTGAGTAATTGGGAGTGTTTTGTACAAGTTGAATAGTGGTGCACTGCCAGGAACCCAGGTTATTCCTCCACAGGAAACTGTGTTAAAAATACCAATCTCTCAGTACAATCTGGTCCCATTTGAAGAACAAACATAAACTTTTCAGAGTAATACTGGTAGAAGAAGAAGTAATGGAAGAATGCTTAAGGATGCTTCAGCTGTGCCAAGACTGATCTTGGAAAGTTCACCAAAATGTATGCAGGGAAGTAAAACGGTTCTTCAACTTCTAAAAGGCAACTCTGCATTGTCCCACAGTGCTAGTTTAGTAGAATAACAGCTCTACAAACTCAGACCTCCACAATAGGAATTCTTGTTGAATTTGGGGCATGCAATGCTTACATTGGATGGGTATGTTATTTATTGATTACTGATTCCAATTTTTGGAGGTCTTGTAGCTATAAAAGTTTTATTAGCATCACTCTCTCAGTCAGGAGGACATTTTTATTTACACTGTTAAACCAGCACCATTGTTACAGATGCAGCTATACCAGAACAAATCTGACTTACAGCCCCCACTACACGCTTTTAACTTTTCAGGTGTTCTTGTATCCATACAACTGCATCTACTTCAGGGTATCTTTTCCTACTTTAACTTATGGCCTGGGGTGGAAGTACAGGTATGCTCTTACCTTCAGTTTGTCAGGGATAATACTTCTTTCTGTTTATTCCACACTGTCATCATACCCTTTTGCCAGGTCTGCTCTAAGTTCCCAGCTCCATTTGTTTTCATAGGCTGTGTAGTTTGGAGGAAAAAAAAAATCAGTGGCAGTGCCATCTGTCATCATGCCTGCTGTTCTTCAGTTACATCAGTTCCATAGGCTACTCTAGCACACACCCAAAACCACTGATGTTCTAGCCCAGTAAAGACTGCAGCACAGGTGCAGGCACAAACAAGCAGCCAGGGTGGCCTGAACAATGCTAAGCACTGCTGTCATTGTTGCATTGCAGTCAGTCTCAATCCCTGGCCAAAGACTGACAATGGTACAGTGACAAAAATAATAAATTCTAATTAAATGTAAATGAAAATTAACAAAATCTCAACAAAAGTCTTACATGACCTCAGCCAATTTTATATAAAAATTAGTAACACTTGCATACACTTACTGACAGATTCGGCCCTCCATCTTAGGAGATCTCAAAAATTATTGGGTTCACTCTGTAATGTTCTGGTTTGCTATCTTCGCTTCCCACAACTATTGTCATGACAATTCAGCTTCAGAATGAAAAGCCGAGGATTCAAAATATGACACAGAAGCCACATATTTAAAAGATGAAACATGGTGGGAAACACAAAATCAAATCCTTTTTCCTTCACAATATGGACCCAAATCTAACCAAGTAATTTCAAGAATTATGTTTCTAACTATCATTATGACTCATTTTTTTCCCACCTCATTATTAACATTTACACGAGTACGCTCAACATCATATAAACCATATTCTGGAACATTTCTGTACTTGCCTAAGGTGTAAAATATAACGTGAATTTGTGACTCTGCCCTTCTTTCCCTCTGAGGAAAATACTGTCAGTCTATTTACAGCTGATCAGATATAGACATGCTTTGACTTGAAACAGATTTTTCTAAGGTCTATGCAGGGTTTAAAGCATATTAGGGTGGTAGGCTATCATTCTGTGTGATAGTAAATAGCTTGAAGAAATAATTTTGTCCCAGGAGAGGTCCTATCAGATGAGATACTGTCTGTAGCACTCTAACTTTGTGCTGGATCAGGCATAATTTATCCCACTCAACTGACAGAAAGCTGGCATAAACCCTGAATAAACAATGTAACATATGCTCTGGCTCATTTGGTAAAAATGCAGTCGTGTGCTCACACCAATACAGATCAAATTTCAGCTGCCAGGAAATCCCAGTCACAGATTTTAGAGGACTTAATGCAGAACCACAGCCTTTTATTGCTTTATTTTTTATATATTAATTGAGTTTTAATTACTTTATGATGGGCACAAATCAAGAATACAGATATTTGAAAATATATTTGAAATCTCCCTGACAAATACTTGTGTGGAATGAGTCTACTGTAGTATAGTGGTTCTTCAAGTAGGGAAAAACAGGATCTCCAGAGAGCGTCGATGTCCCTTTCACAATACTGGTGTACATGACTTTGTACCTTTATGGTCTGTACAGAAATTAACTCACACAAGGCAAAGCAGACTGTAACATCCCTCTGTAATAAAGATGTTGCACGGGAAGTACTTTTGTGCTACTTTTCACCTCTTTGCAGCCACTAACAGCGGAAATAGAGGAATAATAATAATAGAGGAAACAGGTTACTAAGACTTCCAGCAGCTCATAGTCCTGCACAGGCTCCACTAATAGAGGAAACAGGTTACTCTGACTTCCAGCAGCTCATAGTCCTGCACAGGCTTTATGCTATGGCTGAACTCTCTTATGCACCTCTGCATACTTGAGTCCCTTTTCAGCACAAATTACTACAAGTACATGGGTGCTGTTACCATTGGAGGTTAAGTTTAGGCTCTAAGATTATTTCTGCAAGACTGCATCAAACGTAGATTTTAACAGGAAAGTTCCTAAATCCTTACCTGTGTCAAAGACAACCTTTCTTTCTGACTCTCTCCAGGCTGTTTCTGTCTATTGTCTGCCGAGCTTCCAATACTAACAAATTGATTTTTACATTATAATATTGCATTGCCTCTTTGGAACATGGATTTCTCACTCAGTGTCAGCCTGGTCATGACGCAAAATCAAAAGGAAGACATAGAGGAGTACAGAGATAACAGATGGATATACACATACTAAGCCTGCTTTTCCAGTGTCTTGTGTTTTATTTAGTTATACACAGGCCTGCTAGGTGAGTGCAAAACCCCAGTCAAGGGCTCCTGTTTTAATTTCTTAGTATTATTTACTTACTTGCAAAAAGGTTTTAATAAACAATGATTTGCAAGGTATCTAGTGTACCTCACTTGTGAATTAGAAACTCTGAAGCTAGCCTCAGATATTCTCAGACTAATGTGTACAGTCAAGAAAACCTAACAAAACACAAAAAATACATTCTTCTTTCCAGTTGTCCTTCAAATCTTTAAATACTTAATGTATTTACTATATGCACAATAATTACATTCCTCTCATCACAGGATCTAGATTACTCCCCAAAGGATATGGCTGTCTCTTCTCAAACAAGGCTTGTCTATATAGAATACTACAGAGAGTATGCTCACCTCAGAAAAAGTTGGGCCAATAATTTTCCCTCTTAAAAGTTTTAATTCCAGAAAAAATGTAACTCCAGTTCAGAATGTCTTGAGGAATTTCGTCATTCCTCTGTCAAAAAGACAATTTACCAGTGTCAGGCACTGAAAGGACAAACTGGGACCTTATTCAGAACCAATGGCATTGCTTGCAAATGGATAAGCAGTTGTTAACACCCTTGTGTAAACCTCACCGACCTTCTCCTGACATTATTTTAGAAGCAAATCCCAGACAATGCAGAGAAAAATCAACTATTGTTCTCAGCCGCTGCTGAAACAGAACCTGGGTTTGGCAGGCAGGACAACACTTCCTTTTACACTACCAACAGTTTACACTGGTTTGTAACCTACTTCATTTTGCACCTTCACTAGAGAAATTGAAAGTGAGGATTCTGACAAGGTTTGCATCCCGTAAACTTTTGCTAGGAGTTGGTTTGAGGTGACTCACACCGTTGGGAAGCGTCCATGCTTTTGAAAAGACATCAGGAAGACTAAAATTAGAAAGACTACATGTATTCAGATGAGGCCATTTGAGGGAGCCATTTATTGCTGATAGATAGGGTCATTTGGCACTAGAAAAATGCTTTGGAAGCACCATGCTTGAATGTTATGAGGTTTTATAGAGGCCTGTGGTGCTTATTCTTTAACAAGCTTTAGGTTAGGTGGCCATAAATTTCAGCTGTATGGTGCCAGAATCATTGTAAGGTTTCCATAGGGTAAGGGTTGATTGCTTTTTTAGATAACATGCCAAATTAAACATAAATCTTGGTGTGCACTTTTCTGTGAGCACAGGATGCCAGTCTATCTGATCCTACAGGCTGGCTGCTTTACTCTTCAAAAATTCTGACATTATGGCCATTTCTTTATGACTAAGTGAACAAAAATTGTCTAAATAAACAACTTAATTAAAAACATATAAAAGGAAATGTTTAAGAGCTAGGCCATCAAACCTTCTGTCAGATAATAAAACTCTGGTTTTAACTACCTAGCAGACTTTGGCAGAACAAAGCTAAAGTGAGATCTGTGAAAATAAACTCTAAAAATGCACTGTTATAACTTTTATGTGCCACACTATACAAGTTATTGCTCAGGGACCTTGTAATTAGTCTTTATAGAATTTGTATCTGCACATAAACTTTAGATGCTGAAAACTATTTGTTGGCCTTCTAGCAAGTGCCTTCTTTTCTCATTTTTCCTCATGCCACTAAGTGTCAGAGCGTCTTATCCTTTGTTGCTGTTGTACCTGCCACAAGTTTTGGAATTTGGTGTTCCTCTTCTGCATCTCCTCAGCAACGCCACTGGGAATGAGATAGAGCTCTTTGCCATCTGTGGCAATGGCTTTGTCCAGCCTCCTAACTGGCCCTCCCATCCTCTGAGTCCCTGCAAAATTAGAGAATTTGTTGATCTGAAATACCAAAGAAAAGTGTTGTCAGGGCTCTTTCTGATAAAGGCCTCGGTTTACAAACTGTACCACAAAGGCTGTGCTGTCTAAGAAAAGAAAAGGTGTTTTGTTCCAGTAATCTCTTCAGCCAGTGACAAGGTTTTGTAGACTCGGGTGACATTACCACATATCAGTGAATGTGAGTGTTAATAACAGAAATGGCCCAGCAAAATTCACCCTATTAAGCAAATCAATCAAAATTCTGGCTGTGCAGTAAGGTTGTAAGGAGTATTTATTAGAAAGTGGCAATGGCTCCTGATGAGTTGCTGATGTAAATGATCCTACCTGATACATAAAATCTGACTGTATTCAACTTCCTCCACTTTCCTCATCAAAAATAGAAAAATACAAAGGGCAAACCCTGAAATAAACATGGACCTTGCCACAGAGGACGTCAGCAATTCACTCCTTGCTATGACTGCTTGCCAAAGAAAACAGGAGTTGCACATGTGCACAGTTTTCACTCACACCCCACCAAAAAGGAGAAAAAAATAAAATACTTACAAGGACAGGCTGACTTTTGGTGACTGAACCCTGACACACTTTGTCCAATGAAGAGGTCTAATTATCAGTAGTCTAAGTCATGACAGCTCTATCTCAGTCTGTTTCCCATTATGTGTGAATGATGCAGTTCTAGATTATGACACCCCACTAAAGAAAAGGCATCTAATTGTATGAATGGTGCCTATTTAAAATATATAGGTCACTACTATGACACATTTACACTTGGCTGTGTATTTACCATTCTCCCTCCTCGATAATGAGCTGGACTTTGGGATGGAAGAGAGGCAATAAATGTCTGTCTAAGCAGCTTAAATGGCTTTTGCCCTTTACAGAAGCCAATCTCTCCAGGAAAAACCAACACTGTAACAGATACGGCTAAAAAACATGTGTTGGCTTGAGACACTGGTTCCTTCACTTTGATCCTGCAAAACAATATGTAAACACAACAGCATTGTATAGAGATAATCCCAAGAGCGAGTTAAAATGAAGAACACCATTTATAAAGACTAAGAAGTAACAGTAGATTTTTTACCAATGAAAAACTGAGCCCCAGACCAGTAAGTCTGAAGAATATTAACCCTATCCTAGCCAAAACCATCACAGTGGGCCAATACGATTTTTATGTGACTGTTCATACTGCATTTTCAGATTTTTTTAAATTAAATTCCTGAATAATTCAGCACTCCTTCATTATAAGACATGATATTAAACAATTTTAAGTCTACTTATCTATGTAGAACTTAAATACAAAATAAATATGTGCAAAGGAATTCAGGCAGGTATTTTTTTTAAACAAGACATCAAGTGTTGCATTGACCTCATCAGTATTTCCAAGCTGTATCAGATTAAAACAAAATCGTCAGTGCATCCCACACATTAAGCCATGTTTAAAAATACCCCAGATCAATGGATCTGATTGATTGTTCTATGACTCCAAATTTACTCAAAAACCCCTACATTCCTTCAAACACAGCCCACCTCCTAATCTATCCTGAATGCAGCCTGTCCTTGTGTGATAAGAGATGTTTCTTCAGCTTCAAAATCAATGGAAAATAGGCCTCAGCCATGAGAGTGGCTTATGTCAGAGTTCAATCTCTGTCCATAAAGCTGTGCTCTCCTCGTGTTTTTCCCTGAGTTCAGACTTTTTTCCAGGAGAAATAAGAAGTGTTTAAGAAGAATAAGCAGTGTTTCAAAAGAAAAAGTGAACAGCATAACTCTGAGTCGAGGGTAAGTTATCCAGAAGACAAGGAAGCAGAACAAGGTGAGACTGCACGTGAATATAATGATGAATTATTCCCTTTCTAGGTATTCTTCAAATTTTCTTAGGGGAAAAAAACCCTATAAAATTAAATAATTACTCGAGAACAACCAAAGCTATAGTATCTGTAATTAGAAACTTCTTTCATATATTTTTTCAGGGCTTACTGAACTCTTTATGGGAAACTGTCATATGTAAACATTATTACTACTTTCCTCTTCAGATAAAATCTATATGAATGAACTAGCTGTGCATGGATTTCGGAATCTGAAAAATTCTGAGTTTTTCCCCACAGATAAAACCCACAGTGCCCGACTTTCATTCCTTGAATCATATTGCTGTAATTACTCCTCTGACGCTTGCAGTTATGTACTTTAGCTATACCTGGGCTTCCCAATCATGGATCAGGATCTATGACAGCTGGCTGTCAATTAGATGAAAGTAAGACTTGTTCACACCTAAATAACCACTGAGAAGTGCAAGTAAAGAACAGGAGAAGCAGCACAGTCCTGAAACTCCTCTAGGTTTCCAGCTCTTATCTGGGGATCAAAAATAGCCATCATGGCTCACAGAACTAAGCCAAGGTGTCCCAGGCAAGCCCAGGTAGCAATATAATCTCTTAAGGCATCCAGAACAGAAAAAAAAAGAAGATTAGAATGAATGGTTGGAGTTGCCACACCGATTTCTTGAAGTATTCCTGCCAGTATTTAGCACACCACCACATCCATGCAGTGGGAAACCAGAGGTTTCCAAAGAAACATGTAGAACAATTTAGTCAGTCTGTATGAACTCAGAGGCAAGATCTTTCTAGAAAGATGGGTAAAAGTACTTCGCATCTCTTACCACTTGTTCTTCTTTTCTGAACCCACCTCTGAAATACAAAGGAAGCTGAGAGAACCCATTAGGATGATGTGGAAAAATCTATATTAAACTTAAGAGGGAAGGAAATCCAGAGGTAAGACCACAACTTTGTCTTTTTCTGATCTGCACCATAGCTGTGCCCAGACAATTTAAACATGTTATAATTCTGTAATAAAAACTGTTGCTAACCACAATCAAGCTGTGACTTGTTCAGATAAAAGGACTTTCTTAATGGTGTTTGCTTATACATATATTAAATACAGCCTGCTGGGTTAAGGAGAATAGTAGTAAGTATTTTAATTGGAGGTCTTTAACTAACAAGAACTTTATCCTGTTTCCTCACAGAGGTAGTCATTACCGAACCGGCTCAGAGGGCAGAAGATTAAACACCTAATCATTACAAAGGGTGTTGAAAACTCGGGGCTTTATGTAAATGCCAAGCATCCTTAATGTTATTTCCCACTGGGTTTAGTCTCTTGCACTGTCTTCCCAGCTTTGTAAATACATGTGAGTTTTCCAAGCGAGTTACATGATTATGAATTACTCCTAAAGCTGGTATCAGGCAGGGATGCTTCAGCACCACAGAGTTACGTGGAGTTAAGGTCCCTTCTCAAGTCCAAAGTACTCCCTGTACCACATTCCAGGCGCAGGGAGAGCTGCTGAGCCAGGCTTCCATTCCCTGGGCCTGTTACACATTCACAGAGGGGCTCTTCTGAATTATCCCACGAGACGGTCAGCGCTCGTGGAGAACACGTTCACAAAGCGAGAGGTGCGAAAGGGCCAAATTCTGCTTTCAGGTCTTTGTCTTCTCTGCAGGTGTCCTCCTACCGTGACGATCTACACTCACCCTCTCTCCCCCTGGAAATAATAAAACCTTTAAGAAGCCTTTCTCCTCACGTAACTGAGCAAACTCACTCCCGACCATAGCTAGCACGAAACGAGGCATACGAGAGCCATCTATGTGCTGCCAGTGATATCTTTCACAGCGCCAGAGGTGATCGCAGTGCGTCAGCCTTCTGTTAGCGATCACCCCGTTTTCTGACAGCCACAAAGGGAAGGGCACGTTTACCACAAGCGGCGAAACGCAACCAGCAGCCCCCGAGCCGCTTCGCCTCACAGAGCAGCCCGCGTCACCCAGGCGGGCGGCGCCGCCTCAGAGCGGAGCGCAGGCACACGCGTCGCTCTCAGCGGCTGCCAAGCGGCCGCTGCACGACGTGGCCGCACCGCAGGGGCCGAACACCGCCGGCCTTCCACCCTTTCCCCGGTGTAGGAGCAGGCCCCTCCTGAGACCCCGCTCCCCTCCGCGCCCCGCGGCTCTAACGCGGCGCCCTCAGCCCCTCACGCCGCTCCCGGCTGTTCCCGCCCGCTGCCGTGAGGCGGCGGCGCGAGCGATCCCGCACAGCACGGCACAGAATGACACAGAACAGCACAGAACGGCACAGCCCGGCACAGAATGGCACAGAACGGTACAGCACGGCACAGCACGCCACAGCACGGCACAGCACGGCACAGCCCGGCCCCGCCGCCCCCGCCCCGCC
>VZTX01018953.1:103908-118811 GCA_013400915.1 Pardalotus punctatus
CTGGCGGCGAGATGCTGCTGAGCGTGGGGCTGCTGGCGCTGGCGCTGCTGGCGGCCTACCGGCTCTACCTGCGCTGGGCAACGCGGAGCGGGCCGGGGGGCGCGGCCCGGCAGGGCGAGGCCGCCGCGCTGCCGCGCATGAAGCGCCGGGATTTCTCCTTGGAACAGCTGCGCGAGTTCGACGGCGCTCGCAACCCTCGCATCCTCTTGGCTGTCAACGGCAAAGTCTTCGACGTGACCAAAGGCAGCAAGTTCTACGGGCCCGGTGAGACGGCGGGGGCACGGGGGGGAGTCCCGGCCTGGGACCCGCCGGCGGTGTTGCATTGGTGATGCACAGCGGGTCTGGGTGCTCCTCAGGCACCCGTCATTTCTCCAGATGCCTTGATTTGGATGTGCCGTGGTTAATTCTATTTTTTTTTTTTCTTCTGTCTCTTTTAGTAGGTTTCCCAAGTGCAGCTGAACAGTGCTTTCTTCGTTCTAGCGCTTACGGCTCAGGAGTGGAAACCAAGCAGCTGGTTATTTATTTAGGTGTAAATGCCACATTGAGTGTGACTTTTAGTCAGGATAGAGACAGGCAAGGAGAGCTCTCGGACTAGTGTGTTGCTGCTCCTGGGAAGAGTGGAGAAATCAAGCCAATCTCTTAGACAGAAAGACAGACAGCACTCCTCTTCGGAGAGGAAATGTGTATTTCAAAGGTTCAGAAAAGTAAGCTTCGAAGAAATGTTCTGGTTTTGTATTCACCTTGTACACTGTGAAACTGCAGCATATTTTCTCATGATAAACAGTATTATTAAGAACGAGGTGGGTAAACGTACTGGTGAGCACTGTGTTCACGTCTGATGCCAAAGGAAATGAGGGTTATGACTGCTGATAATTTTCTTCTTTAAACAATGGTGGTTGGGAAAACTTGATCTAATCAAACTATGCAGGAGTTTTCATAGCAGGCATGGCAATCTTTCTTGTGAGAGGGGTGGAGGGGAGAGAGAATACTTCCCACTCCTCCAGGAAATAGTTCAAGTTAAGTAATCGTTATTGTTATTATTTAATAATCGGGGTTACAAAAAGAAAAATACAGAGCTGGCATGTTACAAGTCTTTGGTTCATGACAAGGAAGGGACAAGCAGTTGTATGGTTGAACTGGGCTAGAATTTTGTAACTATTTTTACCCTCAAAGTTTGTGATACCAGTTGCAGAAATTGAAACGGCTGTAATTGAACGAAAATACTTTTTTGGCTGGGTACTGTAAAAGTTCACAATGGAATCTGAAGTACCTTGCCATGCTTTATGTTTCTTATTAACTAGTAAAGCTGAGAAAATGCAGCCTGGTTAGCTGCAGCTTTCATGACACTTAATCTGGCTAGTTCTTTTGTCTCTCTTATTTAGGGGTTTTTAATCTGAGACCGGTGTGCTGACATAAAATGCAGTTCATACACATGCTGCACGAAACTTAAAACGCCAGTAAGCTGACAGATGACTCCATGAAATAATACTGAACCATGATTCTAAACATTCACTTTCTCTCTTTTGTGTATCAAACTTCAGTTAAATGTTAGGCTCTCCACTGTAGATACCATCAGTGGTTCACACTGTCACAACCTATGGAGGTCCATCATTGTGAGGAAGCTAAAACTTCATGTTCTAGAATATCAGCCTGGTTTTTGATAACTGGTAGCAGCTGGTTTCCTTAAAAGCAATGCTTCTAGCTTTTTGTGGAGAGGAAGAAAGGCTTTTTTATTTTTTCTTTGTCTCTGTAGTGAAAGATTGCCTTTTTTCTAACAGAAGTGACGTCATTTTTGTCTATAGTAGTTTGTTGAGGTATTGATGTGGGGAAGTAGCGCTTCAGCTTCGAAGGCAGCAGAAAGCAGTGGCTGAGGGCTCACTGTCAGTCTTCAGCATGTCTGGAGTGCTGGGTAAATGTCGACTGTGGCTGTCTCAGGTGGCTTCTCATGTCTCGATAGTAAGGTCTGGTTTTTCTCCTTTCAGTGTAGTTTGGATGCCAAGGTGTTCCTTATTTTTTACTTACAGCAGAAAGTTTAAAATACACAGAATTGTCATCTAGTCCAGATTTTTGTCCCAACAATTGAGAGTCCATTAAAGTTTCTGCCAAACTTCTGATTTTATTCAAAGTTCTCCTGGTTTTATAAGTTTCCATCCAGTAAATCCTGTTATACTTCAGTTTATTTCATTGAAGATCCCTTTACATACATCCAGTTAAGGTATTTTTAAATGTTGATAGACTATTGAAGCCATCCTTTCAAGCAGCCATGACTAAAAACTTCATTATCCTGACCATTTAATCCAGATGTTTCCCAGTGTTGTTTTTTGTTTTTCTCACATTGTCTTCTTTAAGCCTTCCACAGTTTATCTCATCAGTATCCTGTTAATCTTTGGTATGTCTTAATGTATTTTAGCTAAGAGCAGGAAAAGGTTACACCAGACATTTAACTGTCTTTGCCTCCAAAAACCACTTTGCTTACATTGAACTCATTATTAAAACTTTACTTGCCAAGTTCTTTTCTAAAATGCTTCTCTGTCCTGCAAGTATACCCTTCGTTTCAAGACTTCACCTAGGTGTATTAAATGCCACTTCTGCTTGTGCCCAGATGAGTAAGTGACCTAGAATGCTTTGACTGATTATTAATTCTAATTAATTGCCTTTCCCTTTATCATCCACAAACTCCAGAAGAAATGAAGTAAACAATTAGTGGTTCACTATTAAAAATATCACATAATCAGACTGTCAGAGAACCTCTATTGGGACAATCTCCTATCTGTAATCACATCTCATGACTTAGGGTCTAATCATTAATACCTTTTGTGTGTGCTGTGTTGGTTTTATATCTTCTAATACAAAACAGTTTTTCCTTTTCCTTTATTGTAACATTCAGTTTTCTGTTTGTTTGTATCAAGATTTCTGGTTGTATATTTGCAAATAGAAAAGCATTGTAAGAGTTAAAGGACTTTATGTCAGCAAATCTTAATATTTAGCATTTAAATTGGCATGCCAAGGTAATGCTGTAAATGGGTTTTGATTAACTTAGCAAATACTTTTGCATTTATGAAAATAGGCATCTTTGAGCATGACAAAGCAAGATTATGTGCAACCCTGAGTATTCCCATCACTTCTTGGTTCTTAATGTTTCATGATCTTAAAAAAATCAATTTCATGACTTCCCTTCGTTGCAGTATGTTGTCACTGTCAGCTCATTTCTCATCCTGTTCTTGTCTTTCAAGATGTCATGAAGATTTCTGATCCTCCAAGTTTGCCAATAGATTAGATAGTAGTAGTTCCTTCTGCAAAGATTCCATCATAGTTCATTTCTCATGAAGGGAAAACTGCCTTTATTTCACTGAACTAAACAGCTCTGCTTTTTCCCAGTAATTTGTATAAAAATAATCTGATGCTGTTAGACTTCCTTTAGAATTGAGTGCTGTAGATTTCACTGTGTCCCTGTTGACCACATGGCAATGGTGCTTTTCCGTATGTCCTTTCCAAGGGTATGGTTAGAGTGAAATGTTGCAGGAGGGACACTACATACGTTGTATTTGGAGAATACTGATAAGGGTGGCCTTATCTTAAGAACACAACAGGCTGAGGGGTTACAGATAAGTACAGGGGATAAGACTGGGGAAAAGAAATGCCTTCTGTAAAGTGTGTAAGGTCTTCTCTGTGCTTCTGATTGTCAGCTATTTGGTGTCTGTGTAGTGGAGGTGTCTCTCGCCTTGGGATTCAGCTTTTCAGAGAAATTTTATTTCTGGATGAAGAAGTGGAGTTCCAGCCAGAAGCAGTAAAACTAAAAGGTGTATACCTGCATATTGGTGAGAGATTGTTTCCATACTTCTTGTTAAAGGGAATAGTGTCTTTGCTACCAGGATAGAGGTTGTTCTGAGCCTCCAGGCCATGTTCATGGAGAGCAGTAAAGTGGTTTTGTGCAGGAGGATCAGCACTGTGTCCCTCCTCTGCGTCTGCTCTGTGTGTCTGTCAGTTCTCTCTTTGTCTTTTTTTAAATTTCTTTTTCCCTTTTTTCATAGCCTCAGTATATACCTTGAAACTTGAACAACTGTGTATTTGATGAGAGGTCTGTGTAAGTTCCTAGTTCCTATTTAAACCAGTCATGTTCCAGTCACAGAATTGATTAGGCTGGAAAAAACCTCTGAGATCATCGAGTCACCTGACATTTGAGGGGCCTGATGAAGCAGGTGTGCTCAAAGCAGGACATATTAGATGTGATAGTGACATCGTGATTAGTGATACGTAGATTTTAAGTCCAGTACACAGCAGCATCACTCTCATTGAACCAAAAATCCTGGCCAGCATTGCTTGTCTTCTTGTGAAATAAACTGGTGGTCAGAGAAACCAAGATGTGGAATCTAGGTCCTTCTCAAGAATGGAACAATCTTCCAGAAATCTCCTAACTGCTGGACTACAGGCTCTCTTAGCAGTGCTTGCTGTCTGCCCCTTTAGTTGAAATTGGGTCATTGATTCTCGCACTTTTCTTTATTTTTCCACAGAGTTAAAAAGCAAGTAAGCAAAAGAGAGAGTGATGCTCTCTTGCCTTGTGCCTGAGGAGTCAGGTTTAGACCCCTGTTTCTAAGCAGTTCCCATCCTAGCATGTAGACTTCCCTTCTGTAGAGTTCCCATTTTAGCATGTGGATTGGTCTCCTAAGAACACATACTTTCCATGGAAGTTGTAATTTAAAATTGACCCACATCTCTCCTTTCATGTAAATTTGGAGCAGTAAAGTTATGTCACCTTGAATTCCCAGTGATAAATGTTATTAGAAACCTTCTGCTTTCAAGCTGTATCTCCAAATGGCTTAGTCTAATGCTCAGCTTTTTCCTTCTCTCATGAAAGATGCAACACTGAACAAAACATGTCCAGATTCAGATAGAAAAGTTGCAATAGTCAGTGGGATTTTCACTTTGATTTGGAGTGGGAAAAGTAGGCAAAATGATAAAATTGTTGATTGCAGATAGATTGCAGTTGTTAATCATTTTGTGGCCTGTCTCCCTTTGTTCCTTTAACTCACATTAAAGGAGAGATTAGTCCTTGTCTGCAGATTGACAAGTGCTGTCCATGAGTATCTGAGCTTCAGACAAAACTGGGGTTTATTTCCAGTAGCTGTATGGAGCCCACAGATGCATATTTGGTGATTGCTTCGAAGTGCTTTTTGACTACTTGAAAGCTGCTGGTTGAAAATTGAACCTTGTTAATCTGTGTGGCTTCTTTAGAGAAATCACATGGACCCTGTGACAAAATAGATACAATTCTTAGCTTACCTATCACTTCATTAGCTATAAAGTCCTCCTGTGGCTATCTGTGGTGTATTCCCCGTGCTGCCCCTTGGAGAGATCCAAAGTTCAGTGTACAACGGTCAGCTTCATTGCTGCTGTTGGAGTAATACTCTGGGATGTTCCACAAAGCTGCTCCTGAGCTGAAGTGGTCAGGGAGCCTCTCTGGCAACCAGGGATATACTCTGAAGTTGGATACTAGCATAGGTTTTGCTGGGGGAGCTATTGGCCAAACTGGCTGAAAATTGAAACGTGCTGTTCCGAGATCCAGTTTAGCCTGTTTTGGAGGAAGTGACTAGAAGCAATGCTTCCAAATAAAAACTTCAAAATGGTTCAAAATTTTTAACATGGTGCTTTAGGTTGGATGGATTTTTCCTTGTCTGTAAAGAGAAGTTAAATCTTCATTAGAGAACCAAAACGGGCCTAGGAGATGCAGAAATCCTGAGTGCATTTTTATTGTCTGAAGAGACTTTGATTTCACCAATTCTCAGGCTACCCAGTTTATTGTGAATAAAGACGAATGTCAGGCTGGAACAGGACATCAAATTCCTCAAGGCTGCTAGGTTCTTAACTGGATTCTGCAAGGAAGTGAAGCTCGGCAGGTGGTGGGTAGCAACGTTTTGCATGTGTTGTAGCTTAGAGAAGGGCATACTTTGTACAAGGTGGAGTTGTAAGGTAGATGAGGACTTTATACAGGGGAAATGCAGTGTATGAACATGGAGGTAGAGATGTGGAGATAGGCAGGCAAATATGTGGGCTTGGTAACTGGTCTCAGGGCTAAAATAAACAAAGGCTCTGAAACAGAATGCGTTAATATTTGAAAGCCGTGATGGGAAGAAAAGCATTCTTCAAGGAACAGTTTTCCTTTATGGAAGACTCGTACCTCCATATAGCCAAGTAACTTGTAGCAGATGTGTTTTAATTGGTTTTGACTCTTCCCTGACTCTTGTTGTGGTATGCCAAATAGGAGCGGGAAGAGAATTTTCTGAAGATGTATTTGACTGTTAAATACCTAATTTGGGGATACAGAAAAAAAAAAACAAAAAAAACCACTGAAATTTTGTGATATGGTCTCGAAAACTTGCTTTTGTTTACATACCTGTGCTACAAGCCACTCCTCCTGTCCTCTCTTCAGCGTAGCGTGTCTGTCATGTCATGCTGCAATTAATTATTTACAGCAGGAGCCAGGCTAAATAGGTGGGCAGACGAAAGGAGAGAAGGACTGTGGGTAGGGCTTGCAGAGTAAATTGCATCAGGCCACAAAAGAGCTCCATGGGAGTGTGTCTAGGATTGCACTAATGTCTCTACCTCAGAATCCTGTTCCTGAAGGATATTTTCTCCCCAGGGTTTTATGTGCTGGCACCTTACTGGACCCTCCTCCAAGTGCAATGAAATCTGTTGTGCAAAAATACCTTTTAAGACTGTTGCACCAGTGTTTTATAGAAAAGTAAATAATAGACTTAGAGAAGGACCCGAAACCTGTATGTTTTGTATTAATATAAAATACTGTACTTGAAGTCCGTGTAGAAGCACCTAAATGGAAACTTTAAATCTTGGAAGTAGATTGCTCATACTGAGATCTCTGAACTTCTGCTTTAACAATTAAAGTGAAGCCAAGCTTGCGCCATTTCTTAATACTCACAAATCAGTATTTACCTTTCAGTATAGGATTAAAGAAGACACATTTCTAAGTTACATTTGCAGAGCTGGAATTTAACATGCTGTCTGCTGAGTCCAAAGGTTAGATTTTACAAGTTAGCATTCCACTGAGTGCTTGGACCTGGCTTGATGATTCCTCTCTGACTTCTGAATACTTCTGTAATAAACATTCTGGAATGTTAGCATTCAAATTCAGTTTTAGAAAAGAAAAAATAAATTGGTGTAATAGCATCTGAGATTACAAGATACTTGCAGAAAGAAATTTTGCATCCATTAATCTTAATGCAAACTGATACATTCTAAAAGCTTTCATGCTTTCAATTAAGTGTACTATTGAGATTTAAGAGTGTTTAGTGCTTGATACTGATAAATGTAATATCATTCTCTTTTTAATATAAATAATTGGAATCAAAGCTGGTGGACCAAGAGGTGGCATCTCAGCAGGTGCTGTGAAACTCCATAAACCCCTAAATGCAGGGTGGAAGGGAAGGGGAGCAGGGTGCTACTTTCTGATTAGCCAGAGTTTGGAAAAAACCTTGTGCAAAAAGTAGGATTTATGGATGTATTTGCTTGAAACATTTCAGAGAAAGGAAAAACTGGAGACAGAATACTGTTGGTGGGGTCATTAAGTAACAATTTATAATTGCTTTTAAGGATTTACTAATTGTGGTATTTGTAAGAGCTGCTTATAGCTCCTGTGTTCTTCATTCAGAACATCAAAAAGGAGATCACTTGAATGATTGCTGTTTTGAATGAAGCTGGACTTTTTGTTTGAAAACTCCTTGTGTTGCAGATGATGGTCAGCACTGTCTCTTGGCCTGTTCTGTGAAAGTGACTGAGCATGCAGAGTGCATTGGTATAGGATTGATTTCAGTCTCTAAATCCTGTTTTTCAAATAAATACTTAATTCAGGATGCAAATAGGAAGGACAGCCCTCTCACTTTGTTTCTCTGAACTACTGTAACTGCAGTCCCTGATCCCTGAGGTAGTTCTTGTGAACGCTGTTCCTGGAGCTAAATACCCGACAGGATGAGCACAGAGATGCTGTTCATTGTTATGGTCAGACTGGTACAGTGCAGACCTCCAGCTGATAGTTCATTCTCTCATAGCTCCTTTCTGTGAAACTGGGCTTTGCAGTCAATTGGTTTATTTCCAGAGAGACAAGGGAATTGTCTTTGGCACACAGGACAACCTTCTGTTCTCAGGTTTGACTGTAAGCAGCTTACAGTGCCAAGCACTCTGGGGGGCAGAGACGACAGCAGTCTTGGTGAGGACGTAGTTTCTTCTGTTCCATATGGTACTCGGGTTCCCTGCTTCGGGAGTTCTTCCTGCTGCATTCAGCCTCTGGTTCAGCCCTGGAGTCAGTGCCCGGCGGGAGCAGATGGGTGTGGTGGCTGGAGTGAGCGGTGGGAGGAACCAGCCCTTCGGGGAATGGTTGCCCCTGGCTCGTCCTGGTGCAGAAGGGCTCTGAGGTGCTCCAGCAGGCAAAAGAGGGGGTGAAGGACAGTGTGGTTGCCACTTGCTCGTGTTCATTGTTGCCCATGGGTGCTGCCTTTCCTTCAGGCTGACAGCCACTGTTGAGAGGTAAGCCAGAGAAGGGTTCTGGCCCGTTTGCCATCATAGGGACCACTGTAGTGAGCCTTGGGTATCTCCATGGTGCTAAGGTGCTGCAGGTAGTGCAGAAAATTTTCAGGTGGTTTTTTTTGTGTTGGTTTAGGTTTTTTAATTGATCTGAATTTAAGGTATTTGGTTTTAGGTTAAGAAAATCTAAGATAATAATATGCTTGAAGTTCTTTCAGTTAATTAAAATTTGAGAAAGCCAGTTACCAGCCTTATCCTGCAAACTATTGGTTTGCAAATCATTCATTTCTCTTGGTAATAATATTTATTTCAGAGTCATTACTCAAAATTTTACTGGGATATTTGTGCTGCTTTGTATTGGTTGAAAAGCACAGAGGAAGCAGTTGCTTTATATTCTTAACCTGACAATTTGTGCTGTTTTGTTTTCAAGAGGCATTACAGAGTAAGGGTATGTGGGATCTGCTGCCCAAAGTAAGTGAGGTGATTTCCTCAGAAGTAAGAACTGTCACCAAAGATTTAGAAAGTTCTTGTGATTCTGTAAGTGAAGGGAAATCATTAATTAGTCCTCTTAAGTTACATTTATTTACTTATAATAATGTATTTCTAATTAAGATGTCTATGCAATTTGCTTCTGTTCCTGCCCTAATTGCAAATATTCAATGTGTTGCTTAATAGAAGTGTGTTTCTTTTGAATTGCAGCCTCTGGTCCCTTTGGAATTTGCATCAACTGGCTTGCATCAACTGACAGGGATTTTTCCAGTTATCCCTTCAAAGCTATTTTCCTGGTTCTGCTTCTCTCAGCAGACTTTATCTCCTAGTGATATTAAAGATTGAATTGCAGTGCTGTTGAATATCAAACAGCCATGGCATTGAAACTGCTGCTGTTCCCATCACTGCACAAGTTTAATGTATGGCTTTGGCAGACTACGTAAAGAACTGAGATTTGCTCACTAGAAACAAAGACGTGAAGGTGTCAATTTTGTCTTTTTGTTTTCAGAGGGTCCATATGGAATATTTGCTGGCAGAGATGCCTCCAGGGGACTAGCAACTTTCTGTCTAGATAAAGATGCACTCAGAGATGAATATGATGACCTATCGGACTTAAATGCTGTACAGATGGAAAGTGTAAGAGAGTGGGAAATGCAATTTAAAGGTAAATTCTTAAATTATCGGCTTAAGGAAATGCTTTTAAATAAATATTACTGTTTGGGCTTGGGGGAGCTTTTAAAGAGATACTGACAGTAATACTATCACAGAATATGCTGAATCCCACCCTGTGCCTGAGAGCATTGTCAAAACACTGCCTGAACTCTGTCAGGATTTGTGCTGTGACCCTGGGGAGCCTGTTCCAGTACCCAGCCACCCTCTGGGTGAAGAACCTTTTTCTAAAATCCAACCTTAACCTCACCTGAGGCAACTTGAGGGTTGTGTCCCTGGTCACCACGGAGAAGTGTCTGCCCCTCCTTGTCCACTCATGAGGAAGTTGTAGACTGCAGCGAGGTCTCCCCTAATGCATGTGCAATGTAACTTTAAGAAAAGACATGGGATTTCAGGCCTTTCTTTCACAGAGAGGCTTTCACTCTATCTTACTACAGCTTTTTTAACCTTTTAATTTTATACAAGAAAACTGTTCTCTCAGCTCTTCAGCACGGAATTTCACTCTCAAATTTCATCAGTTTAACTGGTGGAACTCTCACTCAAGGTTGTTGTCTTTGGATGCCATGGAATTATCATTAGGACTAAGAGTTGTTTAAAGGGTTGAACGAGTTTGTCTTGAAATAATTTCTGATAAATATGGAAGGATGCCTCTGGAGGGAGGGGGAATTATTTTTCACACTAATTGAAATCAAAACAGGCTGAAGGATTGAAGAGGATCGGTTCTAGGCCTTGGGTGATAAATCTTGCCTGATCAGCTGGAGGAGAATGGAAACAAAGTACTCACGGTTAGAGAAAGGAATGGTAGAAAGATTGCTTTAGGAGGCTGAGCTTGCTGCTAAATTACCATCAATTTCAGTGATTGAGATTTAGAACTGTAGTGTGTAGGAGAAAAAGTGAATTTGCAGTAGTATGGGCTAGCAGGCAAATGCAGCTGTATTTAATTGTAATGGCATCATAAATCTCTTTCAGAAAAATATGACTACGTAGGTAGACTCCTAAAACCAGGGGAAGAACCATCAGAATACACAGATGAGGAAGATACCAAGGATCACACTAAACAGGAATGAACTTTGTAAACAACCAAAGTCAGGGGCCTTCGGAACTGCAACCTCTTTATTCCCCATCACAGAATGTCCTGCATCTTTGGGTACAGTTCATCTGCTGCGAAAAAACATTCAACAGGTTTTGTACAAGGAAAATAATATACTCACAACAGACGATTTGAATACTAGACATTCTTTGTGCTGCCAAATTTTTTGTTGCAGTTTATTTGTAATGTCTGGTTAGGCTTCGTTAGTGAAGAGGGGCCAGGGATTTAAAGGCAAAAATGCTATTCCTTTTTATCAGTAAGCTGAAGCCTTCAACTAGTGTATAAGCTTCTAAAAGATGTGAGTCTTCAAGCTCAGAGGAAGGTTTGAATCTTGTTTTGTGTCTTCTCCTTCAGCATTAAAGAAAGATGTACTCATCCACATCAGCAGCAGTACGTTAAAACACTGAAGCTGGTGTTAAAATGTGAATTTCCGATTTTGTTTTGTATGTGGGCATTAGTAGCCCGGCAGAATACTTCAGTTCTCTAAGAGAAGTCCACGTAGATTAGGAGGGGGATAAAATTCATCCTTTTCTCTAAAGGATTGGGTAAAAACGTTTCTTCTGCAACAACTATTATCTGAAGGCTGCCTCTCCCCCTTTTTCCCATCCTCTAAATCAAATCAAATCAAATATTAATTGTGCCTTATTTCGCTTACATAGACTTGAATTGTTTTAAGGGACAGCCCCCAAATTGCGGTTTCATAGTCACTACAAGCAGCAGTGAGACTGAATTGGAATGTTCTGTTGACTGGAAAACCTTGATGTCATTCTGTGTATAGAATGTAAAAGAGGAGTACTCAGTGTTACTGCCATATGTTAATACTACATATACCTAAATTAGCATTGTGATGGCCAAATGCATACTCCCATGCTTCTTTTTAATGAATTACAAACACACAAAAAAGTCTCCCTTCCTCCTCTTCCAGAAGCTGCCTAACTTTTGGGAGCATAGCCTTCACATCCCCATAGAGTGAAGGGGCGTTGCGCGTGTGTGTCTGTGTGTGTGTCTGTCTGAATGCAAGACTTGGGAGGGATTGTTTCTGCAGATATTGTAAATACGAGTACCATTTTAATAAAGCATGTACAATACCACATGTGCTGNGGGGGGGGAGCAATTTAAATAAAGCATTTCAGGATCTGAGTGTAATGTAGAGTATAAGGAATGTGTCTCATGGCATTAACAGGACAAGAACAGCTTCCTGGCTTATATTTGTACCTGTGGTTGCATATTTCACCTGTGATAAGTCTACAGTAACAATTTATACATATACACATTCTGTTGAATTGTAAACTCTGAAATTCCAGGGATGACTACTTTTTTATTCCTATTTGACTGAAAGATACTCATATTGATGTAAATGAAATGAATAAACAAAACCTTCTCTGTGGAAGTGTGTGTAACTCACATGTCCTAGAAGGCAGGTTGAATTCTCTTTCTTGCATCTCCAGCCTTGGAACAGAATCGTTTTGGCACAGAAGTAACAGAATTGGAGCTCCACAGAAGTTGTTTGCAAGCTCCTCTACAGGCTGGATGCTCCTGGGAGGTGTGAATTCAGTAAGCACTGGCTTCTGCTTCGGCACGTCCTTGTAAGCTGAGCCACGGTGCAGCGTCCAGCTCGGACTGAGTGTCTGCTAATCATCATCTAACTGCTGCCGTGCTGGGCATGCTGCTGTAACTAACCACACAAATACGTGGTTTAGAGGGAACAGTGGGAACCAACAGGATAAATAAAAGCTTCCTCGCAGAAGACAGGGGCTGGGAGTGTTTTAAACACCAGTTCTATATCTGGATGCTTCACTAGGGAATTTTTTTCTTTTAAGTAAGTCTCGCTATAAAAGGTTTTACACTCCATTTACGGTAGGCCTCTCACTTTTAGCTATTGCACAGCTGTTGCACCTCGTCCTAGCTGTGGAACAAGAAAAAGCAGCTAGCCCAACTCTCCCTTAGGACAATCGGATAAGTTTTATTTTCCCCAGGCTTCCACATGAAAATACATGTATGTGTTACAGGTTCTACTGTCCAGAGTCAGAGCTGGAGGCTCTTGACACTTGCTGTGAGTTTCTCTGCTCTTTACTCAGTACAGCTATTGGTATTGCCACATCTGGCACAGCTGCAGCATGAGCTGTGCCTCGTGCTTGTATCTGCTTGATGGACTAACTTCCTGCTGGAGAAAGAAAGGCAACTTTGGAGGGGTTGTTTTGCATCTGCTGTGACTTACCAGCTCAAGTGCAGTCCTTTCCCTTGCTATCACAAAGGCGGTGAAGCTTAATGTCAGTGAAGTTACAAGTAGTTCTGTTGGGTTTTTTAAATTGTTACAGAAGGACAATGCTTCTATTTTAACTCTTAGGATTAGCTGAACAAGATGGGTACAGGGTGAATTTTGCTTTGAAACATCTTAATAGCTACGAAGAATACAAAACTTAACTCATGCCAGCAGAATGTTGCATAGACTTCGTCCTTAATTTTGATGTTTAGTGGATTTAAATTAACCTCATCCATCCTACATACAAAGTCACTAGTGATTTAAAGCTGGCAACCTAAAAAAAGGGCTTTGAAGCACACTGTAGCTTTCATATTTTAAAAAAGTTGACACACAGTAAGCATAATTTAGCATAACATCAGATCCATCCAAACTTCAGTGCAATTATTGTAATAATTTGATGGAGGCAGTCAACCTTGGAACATTTATGTCAATCACTTGGTCAAAATTCACTGTTAAGTAAAATGACAGGCAGGTTGATACTGTGTTAAATTTTGTTTAAGCAACATGAGGGTCTTGATGGAAGAATTTCTCATCTTTAGAAACAAAATGCATTTCCAGTTTAATATATGACTTGTTTTCCTAGGCTAGACTTGGTGTTAAATTAGTTTTAGTCATCATTTGTTTTGACACTTCTGCCTCATTTTGTACACTGCTTCCCAAAAATGCTTCGTTTTGGCAGGAGATGTATTTTCAATCCTCCTTAGTTTAAAAAAGAAAAAAAAGTTACTTGATCTGAACATTTTGAATTTCCAGTAAGGACTACAGAATTATCTCACATGCTTGTACTTGTTTGTATCTTTTTATTATTGAGCTAGCTCTACTTTTCCTTGACTAAGGCTTAAATTTCCTATCATTCAGAGTTGGGCACAGCGTTTAAAATCAGTTTGGCACTCTACTATTGATGTTTCGCTTTAAATATCTCAGTTCTAAGCTATTTTCTAANTGAAGCTGGTGTTAAAATGTGAATTTCCAATTTTGTTTTGTATGTGGGCATTAGTAGCCCGGCAGAATACTTCAGTTCTCTAAGAGAAGTCCACGTAGATTAGGAGGGGGATAAAATTCATCCTTTTCTCTAAAGGATTGGGTAAAAACGTTTCTTCTGCAACAACTATTATCTGAAGGCTGCCTCTCCCCCTTTTTCCCATCCTCTAAATCAAATCAAATCAAATATTAATTGTGCCTTATTTCGCTTACATAGACTTGAATTGTTTTAAGGGACAGCCCCCAAATTGCGGTTTCATAGTCACTACAAGCAGCAGTGAGACTGAATTGGAATGTTCTGTTGACTGGAAAACCTTGATGTCATTCTGTGTATAGAATGTAAAAGAGGAGTACTCAGTGTTACTGCCATATGTTAATACTACATATACTTAAATTAGCATTGTGATGGCCAAATGCATACTCCCATGCTTCTTTTTAATGAATTACAAACACACAAAAAAGTCTCCCTTCCTCCTCTTCCAGAAGCTGCCTAACTTTTGGGAGCATAGCCTTCACATCCCCATAGAGTGAAGGGGCGTTGCGCGTGTGTGTCTGTGTGTGTGTCTGTCTGAATGCAAGACTTGGGAGGGATTGTTTCTGCAGATATTGTAAATACGAGTACCATTTTAATAAAGCATGTACAATACCACATGTGCTGTCAGACTTTGTGTAGAAGCTGTTAAGCAGAGCTGGAATATGATGGAATAAAAAGGGGAAGAAGTCTTGGATAGATGAAGCAGCCACCGCTGTTAATACTGCTCCTTGTCCGGGTGGAGTTATTTTCCCTTTCAAGTCCCAGGTGTTGAGGAATCTTGAAGACTTACCTCAGGTAAGCTGTATTTAAGAGACTAAACCTATGCAAGTGAATTTGGGGGGGGG
>VZTX01018953.1:120168-148589 GCA_013400915.1 Pardalotus punctatus
TGTTTTGACACTTCTGCCTCATTTTGTACACTGCTTCCCAAAAATGCTTATTTTTGCCAGGAGATGTATTTTCAATCCTCCTTAGTTTAAAAAAAAAAAAAAAGTTACTTGATCTGAACATTTTGAATTTCCAGTAAGGACTACAGAATTATCTCACATGCTTGTACTTGTTTGTATCTTTTTATTATTGAGCTAGCTCTACTTTTCCTTGACTAAGGCTTAAATTTCCTATCATTCAGAGTTGGGCACAGCGTTTAAAATCAGTTTGGCACTCTACTATTGATGTTTCGCTTTAAATATCTCAGTTCTAAGCTATTTTCTAATTTCTTTTTTTACCTTCCTGCAAAATCAGTTTGATTTTACTGTCTTCACTGTAAAAGGCAGGGAGCAGTTAAACCTTTCATAGGCTTTGTTTGAGTCTCTGACAATACAATAAGGGTTTGTGGGGTTTTATTTCCTCTAGGACGAGGTACTGTTCCTCTGTATGGAACAGTACAAAGATTTGGCTCTTTATTCCCTTCCTCCTTAACGTAAGTAATAATTTAACTCTGGCCTTGCAGACTTACTTACGTATGGGAAGCAAATCCTTCTCCTGGCTTCTAATTGATGGTTAAAGGTAAACATTTCCTAATGGGTGCTCAGAGATGGGGTTGAAGCTTGCTTTGACAGAACCTGTGTGCCAGGGCTGGCTGAAATGCAGGTGAAGGGTTGTTCACCTGAAACCCCAAAAGCACTGAGGCTGAAGACAGCAGAGAAGAAAGCTCTTGAGGTGACAGATGGAGCCTGGTGGAGCTGTGGGGTTTGTCAGGAAGAGATCCTCAGCTACTCTAAGTGTCCTCTCTGCTGGAGCCGAGGGAGTGTCGTTTGTCACCTCAGCAGTGCCAGAAGCAAGGGCGGCAGCAGGGCAGAGCTGCTGTGAATACAAACTTTTCTATCCATTCTAATGCTCTGTCTCCCACAGAAATCCAAATCCCTGCTAAAACACAGACAGGCTACTGCTGCTCAGTGTAGGAAAACATTATCTAGTCTCCACCACGAACAAAAGCCAGCTTCAGTCTTGCCTTTTAAAAAGCCATTAGAATCCAGGATTATTAGCATGACAAAAATGTTCCTCTTTTTAGGCAGGGTAGTGTTTTGAAGTGTTTGTATGGTTATTTGTCAACAAGAAGACAAACCTAGAAATTCTTCAGCAAGTACATGGGAGACTTTTTAGACAAGGTCCAAGACTTGCAAAATGGTCAGTCATAGACCACAGTTAGAACAAAACCAGTCTTAAGACATTGTTAAGGTCAGATTAAATGGACCTAAAAGGCATGGGAAGGGATGCTGGATACACATCCATGCATGTTCACAGTTATGGCCCTGCAACAAGGTCCATCAGTTACTGAGGGGTGATGAACCACTTGAAACCAGACAGTGAAACAAGCAGAAATGCAAGGATCATTTTTCCCACCTACCTGCAAGGGAAGAGAGGGAGATCCAAGCCCCTGGGAAGTGAAAGGGGCATTCCTGAGAGGCAGCCAGAGCTGTGGGTGCACTTTCACTCTCCTTGCTTTCCGGCACATTTATCATTCACCTCATATTTTTGAGAGATACCCAATCCTATGCCAAGAATAAATCAATATTGAACTTGAAGAAAGCTGGCTCGCATTCCAAGTAGCACTTCCACCTTTAACAGGCTGGGTGGTTTCCCCACTACCCCAGTGCAGCAGAAATTCCTATGCAAATCTACAGCCTTACACTCTTTCAAGTTGTTTTTCTTCACACTTTGGGGGGAAAAGAAGTTGATATACAACACTATTAGGGTTTTTTGTTGTTTTTATAAAATTTTTCAAGATATCACAAAATTACACACACTAAAAGCTTAATCTGCACATTTTCCAATGAAAAATTGAAATATCTTAAATTTATTCCTTGTATATACAATTTCAATCCAAATTTACATTCGCATCATTTTCATGGGTAGCAAAAGGCATGGATCAAACACAAGATCGAGATGTGTCACTTCAGCATATTTATAGGATATTTACTTTAAATCTTGATATGCGTTCATTTAAATTTATTTAGAACAGGCCACTGACAAAAGGCTGGATTTTGTGCTGAAATGGTATAAACTGTGGGGAAGGTCACTGCTACCATTCACTCCTTTCAAGGCAAACATCCATCATTTGTTTCAGTGAGATTCACAGGACAACAACTGAAAAATTAACAGATTCATTACAACCTCTGACAGCTGATAGTTTAAAACCCCATCCATGGCTGTGCAGTCGGTTTAAGGCATCTGTGCTAGACATCACTTTTTGACCTTAAAAGTTAACTAAAGTAATTCTGCAGTTAACTAACAAAAACAATTCCTCTCACCTACCCCAGAAGAGAACTTATTCACTTGGTTCTTCTTGAGTCTTCAAAAACAAAGTAATGAAGTTAGTAAGACAGGAAAAGTTACAAACATCCCCATCTTTCAGCTACAAAAATGAATTTGTATTTGAATAACTTACATTCAGTGAAATTGTCTTTAGACCTGTTTGAAATCATTTAGGCTTAGCGAGCACAATTTAAGCAGAACTTCATTCGGATATTGCAAAATAAAGCAAATAAAAATTAAAATTTACAAGGAATACTTTGTTTCCCTCCAAACTAATTATTAATTGAAATATGGAGAAAAAAAATTTCAAAACTATGCCTCTCCGGCTAGAGTTCATAATCATTAGAGAATTCAAATGAAGATACCTCCCAAGCCCAAAATAATCTGAATAGTTGCTGTTTTAACAACCTGCACAAACTGTAGATACTGAATGTTAATTTAAGACACTATGAAATCAAAAGCTCAGTTTTCCCCTGTAGTTTTCTGCTGCTTGAGTTATTAAAGAACCAGTACTGAAGGAAATATCTGCAAAACTATCCCAGTTATGTCCACTCAAACTCCATACTTAATAAAATACTAACTATGGAGAAAAATAGAAACTGAAAAAAATAGAAACTCTATCTTTAAATACAATCCAGAAATGCAGTTTCATATACAGCTGCATGTTCTCGAGTGTGCTTTTGCAGAAAAACGTATTTTTTTGATAGCTAGCTTTGAAAGCAAACCAATCACATAGATCCTTCCTTTCCATTTAATATTCTACGTATTATGTAATCTTTTTTTGCTTTGGTAAAATACAAATAATGGGGAAATACGGGTAAGGAAAGCACAGTAAATAACATGGGTATATCATACCTTTTTTAAGAAATCTGAGCTGAAATGTAAGGCATCCCTCGAAGTATTTTTTGCATATGCAAGGAATGCAGTTCTTTGTAAACAAAAGCTTGAGGAAAGCAATACTGAAGCCAAAGAATCTTCCCTAGGATCCTTCCAATGATCCCATAACCAAGAACAACTCTCCTAGGACAAGTGTTTTGGAACTAAATCCCGTGAAAAAGAGAATCCTTTGTCTTTCCATGCATTTTTAATCACGTAGTAGAGGTTGCCTCGCCTTGAAGATCTCCAGATTAGGAGTGCGATGTCAAAGTTGATTCTTGAGGGCACGAGCTCATCCCAAGTCTATTTTTCTGGAACATCACTCTCTATAGATTTTGTGGCAGCATTGCTACGGCCCGCGGAGGCTGGCAAAGCATTCCCACAGAAAACACTTCCCAGCGCCCGGGACTGACAGGAGGCAGAGGGTTTGGTGGTGGGAAGTGTTTTAGAAGAGTTACACTGATGTCTGTGATGACTTGAATCCTCACCTGGTCTCCTCCTGCCAGATTCTTCACCAATAGGAGGCTGAAAATAAACATGGGCAACCTGTTATGCGTTTTGCCATAAAGCCATGTATTTTTGTCTTTCCAAGACTTGTAGGACTGAAAGGATTAGGCCCTTATGATTTATCAAGCTGCCTTCTCATGAAATCAAATACTGCTCCCAGATTACCTTGCAGTGAAAGTATCAGTACATCAAGTATTATTTAAAACAGGTATTGAAACTCACATCCACCCTGAAGTCCTCCAGTCTCTTAAATTTACTCAGGTATTCTTGCAGTTTGGGGTCAACAGCTGGAGTCTTGTGCTGAGAGTATTTTAGGTAAGCCCAAAATTTTTCCAGTCCATACAGCTGACCTAGTAACAGAAAAAGATAATGTTACCATTTGACAAAGGTCAAATTTAATTAAAAACTCAATTATTCACTGGTAACTATATTTTAAGAGAACTGAAGATAAACAAAATATTAATAAAAGCTGTTCTTGGTTAGTTAACAAGTCAGTGCCAAGGAATTGGAATTATCTTCAACTAATGTTACCACACTGTGAGCAGTGACAGGCCTATGATAATTACCAGCTTCATAGTCCCTCTTTGTTTCTTGCTGGAAATCCTCGAATATTTCTTTCCTGAATTTCTTTTCTAGGCCATAGCTGTAAAATCTGAACAAGCATTCCAAGCCGTACCTGGAATAGAACAGAGAGGTATGAAAATCCATCTTGTCTCTTTGGCTGAGAGAAAGAGAAGTGGGGGAACTCGGTGAAAGGAAGGGAATTGTATCCAAGATCAGAAGGGCAGTGACAATTTCCTTTGTGATCATTTTTCTGGTATTTTTGCAAGGTAAGAACCAGTGTGAACAAGTTGCATGAGGTTAAGAATGTCTTCACCTATGGAAGGAAGAATCTTAGGAGTGTTAGTACAGAACTGACTTGTCACGGTCAATAAGTTGGAGGATTTTGTAGCATTCATGACTGATTATAGGTCAAGAAATGCTGAATATTTAGCTGTTCATCTGCAAAGCACAAGTGTAAACTGATTTTTGTTATTAAAATAACTTACACACTTACAAACTTATGCTATTTTAAAGATTTACAAAAAGTCAAAGGCAGTACTAAAAATGTTCACTGAAGATGTATGTGAACTTCACAGTCGTTAAAAGGAATGGTAAGGCCTCAGGGAAAAATACCTGTAGTGTTCTTTTGCATCCTCTAAAGCAAGCTGTTTAAATTCTTCATACATTTTCTTGTTGAAGTGATCTCTCAGAAAAAAGGACCAGAAACGAAAAAGTGTGTTCATTTCTTGGGACTGGCCAATTCCCAACCGTTTCCTCTCTGGAAGAAAAAAAAAGGGAAGAACAAAACCACTATTTTAATTTTTCACCAGAATATTTTTAAGTGCCTTGCCTTTAGTAAAAAACACACCAGATCTTCTGGTAATGTCAGTTCAAATTTGAGGGTGATTTTTTTGGTCAGGGAATGTAAAGTTAAATGGAAAACAGAGTTCCTAAAACAGAAGCATCAAATAAATTCTGCTTGCCTTTCCCAAGAAAAATTAAGGATGAGGAACCACATCAAGAAAACTGGTATCAGACAACATCTGGAAACTTCTACCTAAAATTTGAGGGAGTGCATGGAGCAGCTTACCCGTTAAACACCTTCGCCGGTATTTGTGGTACACCTGCTGAGTAAAGCCATTTTCCTTTAACAGTTCATGAGATGGGTGCTGGAATTTGGGAAGAGAATTTGGAGTACAGCCGTAACCTGCTAGTGGAGCTCCTTCTGAAGGTGAGGCATTGGAACTGCTGGAGAAAAAACCAACATATTTCTGATCTATAAACAGAACTTTTCTGTAAATCAGTTTTCACCCACCCTATGCAAGAGCCGTAGTGCAGTCACCTGGTGACTGCTGCAGTGCATCTGGGTTTGAGTGCACCTCAAGAAAACCAGATTTTGTGCTAATATGTCAAAATCAGAGGCAGTTTTGGACAATGATAATTAAACATTATTCCTGTCATGCCTGATTTTAAATGACCACTGAAGTGGACATCAGTGCCTCAAGTACTGCTGCTATATCATGGATTAAAAAACGTTGTGAACACCAGTCTGCCTAGCTTGGTTCCAAACAGCCTTGTAGTCCATGTTTTGTCTTTCTTGATCATTCTTTTCTTGCTTCCATGACATTTATAAATTGCCTTTTATAGCCTGTTTCTCCATTAGTTGTGAGAACTACCTGCAAATAAATTTTGAGTAATAACAACAAAATTTACCTCACAGAGGAAGTTCTTGGCCTGTGGTCTCTGGAATCCATCACCCAACCAACATGGCATTCTAAGGGAGGATTTGTACTGTGGCGTGTTTTTCTTTTTCTTGGAGTCTAAGAAAGTAAATGAAGGATTTATTTCCCTAATTTGACTACACTCACTCTCTCTCTCTCTTAAAAGAGATCTAAAAATTTTATCTTCTGTTATCTAACAAATTATAAAGTCACAAGACCACAGTTTCATAACCTGAACATTAGTCTTATGTAACTAACCAAAAATCTTAAAACACTACACTTCTTTTAGTAAGGACTTTCAAGGAAGAAGATTCAAAAAGCATTTAATAGAAATAAAAAAATGACTATGGTAAATATTTTGGAGATTAACAATGGAAGCACAAGCATTTACTTTTTCGCCTTTTAATTCTCGTTAAACTGTATGCAGAAACATGAGTTTTACAGGCTTTTTCTGTTGTTTGGTTTTTTGGGGTTTTTTTCAATATATTTTTCCACTTGCCTTTCCATCCACGGATCGTGCTTCTTTAACAACAGGGTAGAACCTGGGTGTTTTGTTTGGATCCTGTAGCCTTGGGGTGCGAGGTGTTCGTGGGATGAAGCCAGGGTGGAAACGGGGGGAATCTGGGACTGCTGCTGGCAGTGACCGAGCCATTCCCACTGCTGGAGGTGCTTCAGCACTTAGGAAATTACCAGCCAGCTCCTCTGCTATATATGGAGGCAGGAGGGAGAAAATGGCGTGGTTTTATTGAGCTACTTTTACAGATGCTATTAGAATGTAACCCAGTAAATGTTAATAGTCCTGTATCAGAAATACCTCAAGAGATAAGATTTGGACGTTGTGACTGCTCAGCAATGTTATGATACAAGTAGTAAATTCTTCTAATCTAATTTCCTTCTATCCCTGCATCCCATAAAAACACTGGTTTCTATAAAAGGTTTCACAGCTTCAGTTTAACTTGACGCATTGTAAATTCCAAGTTACACAAACAAAGAGCACCTGGGTGCTGGTGTATAGTGACAACAAAAAGAACAAGTGCCAGCTTCTTGTCATTCAACTGAAACCATGCTACCCACAAATGGTAATCTGAAAAATTAGCAAAGAAAAAGCCCCTCAGACTGCTGACTGAACCAAAATGAAAATATTACACAGGCAGAAGGAGTCAAAACACCTACAAGAGTTGTTCTTTATCACAGAGATTCTGAAAAAAAAAATTTTTATATTTACCTTTCTGTAACCCTGGAGGTCCTGGAGGAACTTCTTGGGTTGGATCAGCAGTTTCTGGTGCAAGACTAACAAATCCTTCCTTACTAATGAGGTTTAGCTTCTTAAAGTTCTCAATCTCTTGCTGAATTAGAGAAAGCAAATTGTAAATGCAAAGCAGGGTAACAGATACCATCCTGAGAAACAGATGCATTTCATGAAGAGAAAATAAGCCAGAATTGACAGACAAGTACCCACACACCCGGCTCAGGTGAGACATGTACATGTTGTGAGGGAAAAATCTTGTCAAATCATTGTCAAGATCTAACAACAAAAAAGGAAATATTCTCTCTCGCAGGTGCTATTTCTCACTGCCCTCTTCACGTCTGCTGGTTTTCTTAGTCCATTCTAATCCATAGTCTACATTCTACCTTTATTTCTTGCTTACTCTCAGCATTCACTTCCATCTTTGTCAGCTTTTTTGTATGGACGTGCTCCATTTGCCCATGAAGCTACTTCCCCTCTTTGTGCACAGACAAAGCCCCTTTCCCTCACCACTCAGTGTGTTTAGGTAACTTCATTCTAACCATTGATCTAACAAACTACAAACAGAACCTTAATATAAAACCACTTGAAAATGACTGTATTACTTTCCTTTCCTCTCATCTCATCTCAGACATGTGCCTCCTTCCCCTCCGGCTAGGGGCATGCAGTTGTTATGATACAAGCTATTCACAGAACAAGAAAACACTGGAAAACTTGAAACATCTCCAAAATGTTAAAAAAAAAAAAAAATTCATTCAGTGGTTTTGGTCAAGTCTGTAGCACCAAAAACTTGGGTTTGCTTTCAACTGTAAAGGTAATTCAGCAGACCTGCAAATTACGGTCACTTTTCTGTAGCATTTTACAACTACATACCAGATGGCTGAAATTAATTTGGGAACTGTTTGCACAGGCATGGTTTTCAGGTCAAAAATTAAAGAGAATTACCTTCATCATGGCATCGTTTTCAGTCTGATCCATCCACAAATCCTGTTCATAGTAGTACAAGCCATCGTTAATGACTTTAGCAAGTTCGGATGTAATTTTTGCACGGCACACACGGTTGCCAGCGCGGTCTCCACAAGGATGTTTTTTCACATATGGTGGTGTCTGTGTTACAATCAAAATCTTGTTTACATCCTGATCATCAATTTCATAATCAGAATCGCTATCTGACCAATCAGTAAATTTATTCTTCCGACACTGATTTTGTTCCATCTCTTCATCAAACAAAAATTCAAGTTCTTCCTGTTCTTGTTCCTCTGGAGGTGGGGGGGGCTGGTGTTGATCTGGTGCTTGATCAGGGATGGGAGCAGTTTCCTAAGTCAGAAAAAGTTTTATATTTGAATTGCATAATGATTTTCTAAACTGCATTGCATTATCAAGCATCACATATGTTAAGATGTTTAAAACCTTCGTTTACAGTGTATCCTCAAAGTTGGTTTTGCACGTTTATTTAAACATAACTTAAAGGTTTTTGATTTTACCTTTAGCTTGACAGTGGATGCACGATGCCTCTTCTTCACTTCTATCCAAGGTTCAGAGTCCAAATCAGGCAAACTTGTAGACAGTCCTTTAGACATTGTCTGAAAATTACTTGTTTCAGCATTTTCCTTTGGACTCAGCGGGCTTCCCACTCTTGGAGAACTTGGTGCAGACTCTAGCAGTAGAAAACAGTAGTTCAGTTCCTGCTGTGGATTGTTTTGGTTTTCTTTTGCTTCTTTTTCAGTTGTTTCACTGGTCTTTCTTCTAACCACAGCTACCATTTTTCTACCTCTTTGGATAAATATAATGCTGATCAAAGAATTTTTCATTAAGAGACAGATTTTCACAGGTCACTCAACATTTCAGAATAAAATTAATTCTAAGAACTTATTTCCATGGAAAGTTTTCTTCATAGTCTGTGAGACATTATGTGTTGCTCAGAAAAAAAAGAGCAGCATCATTAGGATCGTATTTTCTCCACATCATTCTCTAGCTCTATGGATGGGTGCCTAACTCCATCTTCATTTTTCCCATTTAATTTCAGCCAACATTTTAGTAAAAGATTTCCTTGCCAAGGGTTGTCAGCAAACAAAGCCATCTCCCTATTCATACTGTGAATGAGTTTCCCATCCAAAACGAGGATGCACCAAATAAAGAGTGAACTTCCAGCCACCACAAAAATGAAGCAGATTTTAGGACTAGTTTAAGATTACTATTACTAATTCCACAGGCCTGCAGTCCACCATTCTATATTCTGGGGAATGGTCACAGCCATAACACACAAGAGACATTTTTATCTACTTCACATCAGCCACATGACTTGGCAAGCGCAAGGCTGGCAGGCAGAGCAGCTGAATAAACCGTTACCAAATGTACAACTTCTATTATGAAATCAGTATCAGGAGGCAAATTTCCTAAGCTAGACAGACAGCACTAAACTTATGTTTCTGTAAAATAAATCCTTTACCAGTATGTGAGCCAAAAGTTTGGCCTGGTATGAATTCTGGACAATTAATGAGCTGAGAAAAGTCAGTTGGAGGCAGGTTGCATGGAGGAGGACCTGGAATTGGCCACTTTTCTGGATCAACCCTTTTTCTTAGTTTCTGATCCACAGTTTCAACTTCTGTACTGTCCTTTAGGGCCTGTGTGACAAGCATATAATAACATTAACAACTATATAAAAATAAAAAAAACCTCACCAACTTGGCCACTTACAGCCTCTTTATAGCATCTTTGTCATTACAAACAGAAATTGTTAACTTCATAGCACTGACTTTAAACGGCAGCACAGAACTAACCAAGCAACTTTTCAAATACATCCTACTGAAGGATTTTACCTCCAAAATGAGTGCAGCATTCGTAGTCAGAGCTTGCATCCGACGGAAACTGGCAATCAGTGACACAGGCAGAAATCCTTGTTGGTCCATCTTTCTCCTCAGAAAGAAGTCTCTCTCCAAATTTTCTGTGCTGAAATAATATTCACTGCAGGATGAAACATAAAAACCCAAGCTTATTGTACAGTTAAAAAAAAAATCCTAAAGTAGCAACCTTGTTAAAGTCTTCCATTAAAAAACAGAGTGTACTCTGCCATCAACAAAAATCATTCTTCAACAGCTGTATCACTACAGGAGACTCACAGAGCGGCAAGAACGCTCAACAGGTTAAGGAAGGCTTATGACGCAGCACAGCACACAGGGGTAAAAATCCAGGCCTTGTTACATTTGCACAACCAAACGCTACGCTCCAGTTTTCTTTAGTTTTCTTTCACCCACCCCCTCCCTCGTTACTTACATGGACAGAAGGGAGCAACATTGCCTTGGCCTCCACACAGATGAAGGACAAGCACTGCTCACAGTCAGGGCACAAGCTGTGTCCCACACAGCAGTATCAGTTCATCCTGAACTGCATCTTTTATTGTCCCAGTTTCCAGTGCAATTAGAAGGTTTAAGTATCCTATCTGAGAGTGGAGGTACAGATATATACTCTGAATCATCAAGCATGCTTGTGGGAAGATGAGGAAACAAAACCAGTAATGTTGCATTCGTCATGAAACTGTAGCAAAAAGGCACCACAGTTCATGGAGAAAGGGAGTCTTAAAGAATAGATAATGTTTAGTGGATAAAGAAGGACAAGGACATTTCAGGAATCTGGTAATACCACAGAGACGAGGGACAAACAGCAGAAAGACAATCTTCAACAATGAAGCTGCACTAGGAAATAATCTGGGTGTCAAGATGTTTTATACTTAGTGAAGACAAAAAGTACAGAATTCAAATGAAGATCTGTCATACAAAGCAAGGGAATGAGAAAACATCCTATGAAAAAGAATGGACCTCTCCCCACAACTTAATCATGACGACTAAAATCTAGGCCTTTCATAGAGACTTCATCATACCATGATTTTGCACATTACATCCAAGGAATACTAACTCCTCATCACATTCAGAAAAACACAGGTAAGGAAAGACTTCATGGAAAGCAGTTAAAATTCTATGACAAAAATAGAGGTAGTGCAAAAAGAAAATGAGACGGTATTAAAATGCTGATGCAAAAAGCTGCACATGCAAATGTAAATAAAGATCATTCTAATTTCAACAAAGTATAAAACACTAAGTCTCTCCACTGAAGCTGGGATCAAGGCCAAAGTCACCAGGAGGAGGGCAAGCAGCACCTTAATACCATTTCTTTCTCTAATTTTTTGTAGCTGAAGAAATTTGAAGCCAAAGCTGGCCCTATGAGACACACGGAATCACACTGAGAATATTCTGAGTTGAAAGGGACCCACAAGGATCCTCAAGCCCAACTCCCACGTGAATGGCCCACACAGGGGTCAAACCTATGACCTTGGCAGTATCAGCACTCTGCTCTGACCAACACTCTGCTCCAAGACAGAATGAATTTAAAGTGTCAATGCTGGACAAGACAGGGCAAATGGAAACACTGCCATTAAGTCAAAGCAAACAGAGAAGAGAATAAGGCTTTTGGAGAATTAAGCCCTTACTCAGAGCCAAGTATGATCAGTGAAACAACTGGGCACAAAGTTTCTTTCAAGAATATCCTGTCCACTGTTCTGAGCTGCTACATTTCTTTTCCCCTCCCAATCTAGAAGATAAGCAAGCACAAATGCCATATACCAACATTTGACTAATGTTACCTTTACAGTCATACAGTAAAGGTAAAATCTTGTAACGATTCACCTAGTTAAAAAATCCACAAGCAGAAATGGACAATGACTGAACTTGACTCAAACTGCCTCACTTGATGTCCATCACTCTAGAAAAAGGAATGTGAAAGACCATTAATGATAAATGAAGACAATGCACAAGTTTGCTCCAAGTAGAGGGACAAACCTAAACACACACACACCCTCAGGCTTTTCTCTTCTTCCTTTTCCTCAAAGTCCTTTGGTTATTCTTGAATTAATAGTGGAACCTTCATTTATTTATTTTCTAAAGCAAGAGGACTTTTAAATAGAGTTCTACTGCATGTTGCAAAATGAGGAGCTGCTAAGCACTGAAACTTTTCAGGCTGGCAACTTCAGCCCGTAATTAAAAACACAGAAGGTATTTTTGTACGCAACACAAATATTACTCTATTGTACATCGAGCTGGTTCTTGGGACAAGCATAAACTGCTTGATATCAGCAGTGTTTCTTCCTGCAATTACACATCAACTCAGGTGGACAGTCTCTAAGATTTCTCTCTATTAAGCAGGTAAACTTTTAAAATTTATTCAATTCACTAGGATTCAATCTCACTTCTTTAATACATCCTGATTTATTTTGGACTCCAACAGGAACTCTGAGACATAACAATTTTGTGTATCTTTGTTCTATACATACTTCCTTTTTGGCATAGTCACTTTAATATTTTATGGCTAAATTATGAAAGGCAGATACAGCCACGCCCATTTAGAGGCTAATAATAGGTAACTGATGAATAAAGTCTGTTTCCCATCATTTTCAATGTGATAAAAGAAGGGAATAGATTAAAAAAACCTTTTTTGTTTGTTTTTTTCGTCTAGGGAGAATAAAACTAGTGAAGTTATGTTCTAAACCTGCTCAGGAATCTCCCTCCATGGAAAGCAAACTCCATAACCAAACTGCCTTAGGAGTTCATATCAGGCAAGCAGCCATGCCAAGTCTTCTGCCAACACCTGCCAACCTCTCGGTGCCAAAAGGAAATACCAATATACCCAGAAGTCAGATGTGACCAATGCCGTAACTGACATTTTTCTCAGCAGAGGGGGACATCGTCATGTCCTACCTTAGCAGGTCTGGATTCTACACTGCATGCCCAGAAATCTGGCCAACAGTGGAGTGGCTGTGCTCCTCCCCCACTTGTCTGAGGACAGTGCAGGCCGATTATCCTGACATGGGGGTACATGTCCACTGTCAGGTCTCATAGGGGCCTGGCAGCAAGAGTAAAAAAAGACTGCAATAGAAGTTTTGAAGTTGATAGCCACATGTCAGATACTTTCTGCCCTTTAAAGAGGCTTTTCTCTTCCTTTTTGCGTCAACTGTAACAAAAGAAGCGAGAATAAAATAAGCAAGTTGCTGTACGGAACACGAGGGCAATCAAAAACCACCACAGAGGCATCGCAGAGAAATGCAAGTACTGAGGATGAAATATCTGCCAGTGGTGGAAACTGTCTCTTTAAAATGAACTAGTGGTTTCCAGGCCCTTTTTGACTTGTCTCCTGGTGATAATCAGTCTTCCAGATGGTTTCTCATTGCCTAATGGTGTACACGAGAAAGTAAACATTTCAGATTATTGAAAAATCAAGTATCATTGCAAAACTACTCTCTCAGTTACATGTTTCGTTGCAAAACTACTCTCTCTCAGGTACACGTTTCAGGTGAAACACACTGAAAACATAACACTAACAAGACTTCTCAAAGTGAAATTGAGAGCAAATAGGGGAAACATCACCCAAGAAGAGCTTTATAGGCAAACAGACCAACAGTACTCAAAAGCACAAGCTCAGAGACATCCATATCTCAATTACATGACAACATAAAGAGGGCTGTGTACCATAAATAAAGCAGTTCTACGAGTTAGAGCCAGACTACAGCACAAGATGCAGAAACAGCTTCCTTAAAACTCCTCCCCCTTACTCGAGTTTTTCCACCCTAACAGTGAATAAATTCGAGCTGACACTAGTAATGGTCAGAGTTAACTCAAAAAGTTAAGCTGAAGTGCCTTAATCTCCAACATGATATGGGTAATAAGGATTCAACACTGTTTGAAATGAGTTATTTTATCTTAACCAGATCTCTAAAAATATTTATCCATTAAGCAATCTACTTACATTTGGTGTTTTATATATTCCTTGAGAAGTGCTTCATCCACAGAATACATCTGCACCCCTGTTCCATCACCATAGTAGTAAATCACACCAGGACTGAGCTCAGGCTGAAATACTTGGTCAATTCCTTCACCATACAGTTCTTGATAACCAACTGAATAGTCAAAGTTCACTTCAACATAAAAGAGAACATGAAAGAACAGCATTAGAAAATGAAAACAACATTATAAACAGTTTTAAATTTTTTTGCCAAGCATCCATTTCTTTGCATACCACTAGGGTTTCCCCTGCCTCGTCCTCTTCCTCTGCTTCTCCCCCTTCCTCTGCCTCTGGAGAATCCTCGGGCACTGCCACCCTCACTCCTCACGCTGCACACTTCGTCATGGTCGTCTCTCTTTTCTCTATCACGACGCCAATCTTGAGGAGAAAAAAAAACACAGAATACTTGCAATCACAATGAAACACTGTGGTGCCAGTAAATCCTTTAAAACACAAGAGTTCTCAGCTTGCTCCCTGGCAATCCACAGCCTCAGCCATGCTGGCTGAAGCAGGTGGTCAGAGCTGAAGTTGCAAGAGAGAACAGGAAGGTTTGCTAGTCATGCCAGGGGGTGTCAGACAGGAGGGGTCAGCAGTAAGGAGGCAACTGATTGACTGGCAGTCAATCCCAAATGCTCCTGAAGTAACTGGACACTCTGGTGCCAGCTCAGAGATCACAATACCTGTGATCAGCTCAGGGCAGGAAGGAATGATCATGACAGTACAGTCTCCTCCTGTGGACAACTCCAGCACCTACTAGAGAGAGACGGGAATCATGGAACTGCAGAATGGCTTGGGTGGGAAGGAATCCTAAGGACCATCTCATTCCAGCCCCCCTGCCGTGGACAGGGACACCTTCCACCACACCAGGTTGCTCAGAGCCCCATCCAGCCTGGCCTTTAACACTTCCAGGGAGGGGGCATGCACAGCTTTTCTGGGCAACCTGTACCCGGGCCTCACCACCCTCACATTAACTTTTTTCCCCTAATACCTAATCTAAACCTACTTGCTTTCATTTCAAAACCATTCCCCTTTGTCCTGTCATTCCATGCCCTTGTAAATAGTGTCTCTCCATCTTGCAGGCTCCCTTCAGGTTCTGGAAGGCTACAACCAGGTCACCCCAAAGCCTTTTCTTTTGCAGACTAAACAAACCCAATTCTCTCAGCCCTTCCTCGCAGGAGAGGTGCTCCATCCCTCTGATGAACTTGGTGTTCTCCTCTGAACTCACTCCAAGAGCTGCATGTACTTCCTGTGCTGGGACCCCAGGGCTGACGCAGCTCTGCAGGTGGGGTCTCACCAGAGCAGGGCAGAGGGGCAGAATCCCCTCCCTCCCCTGCTGCCCTTGTGGCTCTGGATGAGCCCAGGACACGTTTGGCTCTCTGGGCTGAGTGCCCATGGCTGGGTCATGTCCAGCCTCTCCACCAGCACCCCCAAGTCCCTCTGGGCAGGGCTGCTCTCCATCTGCTCATCCCCAGCCTGGATTGACACCAGAGGTTGCTCTGACCCAGCACTGGGTCTTGTTAAACCTCATGAGATTCCTACGGGCGCTTCTTGAGCTTGCCCAGGTCCCTGGGGTGGCATCCTGTCCTTCAGGCCTATCAACTGCCCCACTCACCCTGGTGTCAGCTGCAAATGTGCTGATGCTGATCCCTTAGCCCAGCTCTTGATTATGGGATTCCAACAGCAGTGGCTCTCTGGAGTCTCCCTTCTGTTCCCGGCAGCAGCTGCCAACCACTCCCCTGACTGCCCACTGAACAGCAACTGTCCAAACCAGGCCCCAGGGACCTTGGCTTCACTCACCACAAAGCTTAGGGACAGGTTAATTCCCACTTCACTCTGAGAGGAACTGGCTGAGAGAGGGTTTCATTTTCTTTCTCTTTTTCTAACACTCTAGAAGACTTCCATGTCCAGTCACTCACCTCTGCTGAAAGTTTCTCTAAGTTGTAATTGGATAGTTTTTCAGATGCCAGGGGACCACTCTGTCACAGGAATGCCTGGGGATACAGCCTCTACTTGACCAAACTGAGAGTTGCTACATTTAACAAAGGGCTGACTAAAGATATGGGTCTTTATTTGTATTAAAAACCTCGGTTTAGCAACTATTTTCAGTGAACCCTACAACCCTACTAGTGTATGCTCCTACATTCAAGTCCCATCAAGTAAGACTCCGAATTTACAGAGAATATAAGCTGTATGCATGTGTTTCACCAAGGATTTGGGCCTTAGCACTTGTCACCCTCAACCTTAGAGGTCCCAAATGCATAGCTATTACTTGAACTATTTTTCCAGATCATGTTTTGCATCATAAGAATGCCTATGGCTCTGAGTCAGGCAGAAGTCCTACATATAAAACCCTCATGAGCAAGTCTGTACTTAGCATGAAATGAAGTTTTTTATTTAAACACAAATGTTCCTGAAAAGAGCAAGAGATATTTTATATTCTCTCACACTCAGACTGGTCTTGAATCACTCAAAGCTTGAGGGAGAGTTCATGCTATACAAGTTTTCACTCATTTGACCACCCTAAGAAAAAACTGCTGAAGGAAGTGGTAACTGGTAAAAATCCTCCCCCTGCCCCTATCCATCATTCAAACATCCAGATCAAACTCTTACATGCATGTTCCTAAAAGTACTTCATAAATTTCAAGTCAGTACTATCCAGTACTTTTTATAACGAGCAAACATTCAAACTGTTAACATACATTGCAATTTTAAAACTTAAAGCAAAGCCTTACACTCAGCCTAAGATTTCTGCCACCAAACCAGCTGTGTTCACAACTCCTGAGGACCAGAAGCAGCACCAGTTGTGGTGTTAGCACAGCTTTTTGCACAGCCATGCTGAGAAATAGGTCAGGGAACTGAGGGAATCAGTCCAGCCCAAAGGAAAAAACAACATCAGTAGAACTGCCAAAGCAGAGTTCAAAGTGTAGCTCCACAAGCAACTGCTCTGGTAGCAACAAACTGTGGGAATAGCAGCAGAGCAGGACAGAGCAGACACCTTCTGAAGCAATTTCCAAACTTTGCTGCATTGTAAAATTGTGGGACAAGATTGTCTAGAGAGCCATGAAGAGGAAAATACATGCTGCTGGTTATTGGCAAATATAAACACCAGGTTTTATCTACTACAGGTAGAGCTAAGTTTCAACATAAACTGCCAGCTCACACGGTATTTCACTTTATTTGCCACCAATAGCAAGACCCAGAGATTGAGAACTACTTACTTCTAGCCTCATTCCTTCTGTTGTTATGAGGTATTAACTTGTTTGTTTCCAGCACAAATCTGGAGCTCGTTCGAGAGCCTGGTCTGTCTTGACTGTCTGACCTCACGTCGTCCAAGTGAAGAGGCACCCATTTCTGCTTGTTACCTTGAAAAGTTAATATATTACTCTTAATTATACTAATATTTGAGGTTTCAGCTCCTGAAAAGATTCTATAGAAGTCTTCTTGCAAAAGTAGCAACAGTTAATTTCAAATTTTAAAAAGCAGGAGAAGCTTAACATTGAAATTTTAAGATACTACAAATGACTAAATAATAAATGCAGTAGACAAGAATTCCTCAAACAGAAAGTTAACCTTACTTAAGCTTCAAATATAAGAAATAAAGGCAAAATTTTTTATTTAATAGCTTTTGAGATGCTCCATGACCTAAAATTTATAGCTACATGAGTGTTAAATATAGACAGTAAATTCACTGCTATATAATGTCACAACTTGCATATGAAACTTAGAGGTAAAAAAATAAGATACAAAATTAACCACCACAATAAAGATTGCAATCACAAACCACACAAATTTTCCTGAGAGTTTAGCTGTGGTATTATTGTATTTTCACCTCAAGATATTCAGAGTAACTTCATTCACATGCATCAAAAAACACTAGCAAAGCTTTATTTTGTTTTAGGCTGGCCTAAAATGCCCACTAACCATTTATATAACTATAATATTGATTGGTACTGTGGGCTTTTTGTAGCTAAGAAACACAAGCAAATACATAAAAGTTGAAGTGACAGCGTACATGCAGTAACACACACAAATACATATACATGTACACACACACACTTAAAGTTAAATTAATGTAGTGCTACTGACTGAGGGAAATAAAGATACGAGAGACAGTAATGGCTTGTACAGCCATGACAAAATCTTCCAGAAACTGTCAGAGCTCCAAGGACACGAGCTGCTCTTCCCCCAGAATTCCTACTTGGCCGAACAGAACGCTCCAAACCCGGAGAGAGGAAGCCTGGTTAAGGCTTCCATGCAGACAGCAATACATTCTGTATTCACCCAGCAAATGCAGATCATGAAAAGTTTTATTGAGTCACCCAACTGGAATCAATGCAGCTGTATCAACACTGACTTACTGCATTACACACCGTGCCTAAACTCACCTTTTTTCCTTTGGTTATTAGTTTGAGTTTCATCTTCACTAGCGTTATCTGCTGGACCATCTGGCTTTGCCTCCGGATTGTCCTTGATTCCATTATTGCTTTTTTGATCAGACTTCTCCTCCTTTTCTCTTCTATTTGTTGGCTTCTTACTGTGACTCACAGTCTTACACTGCAAGAGACACAGGCAATTATTTCTGGCAGTACAGCTGCTGATAGCAGGAGGTGCACATTTCCTTTAGCTATTAAAATTCCTTTTTTATTACCTGTTCTCCACCTCTTCAGCAGGGTGAACTTTAAGAATTGTCTCGTTTTGTAAAGTCTCTATTTAAATAGCTTTATTTTCTGCTAACTTGGCAAGAATATAAAATTAATTTTTAGATTAAGAAACTTTTTTGTTTTTAACAGAAGATGCAACATGGCAGTATGCACAGCAATCATGAATCAACACTTCAGACATGAACATTTATTTTATAGGAAAGAAATAAATATTCTCACTAGGATCTACTGTTCAGATTGATTATCTTTAAAAAGGTGGGCTCACAGAATAGTGTGAAGAAGGGGATTCTGCCCCTCTGCTCTGCCCTGGTGAGATCCCACCTCCAGTGCTGCATCCAGCTCTGGGGTTCCCAACACAAAAATATGGACCTGCTGCAGTGAGTCCAGAGGAGCCCAAGGATGATGAGAGTGCAGAAGCTCCTCTGGGAGCTGGGATTGTTCAGCCTGGTTAGTAAAGAAGGCTCCAGGGAGACCTTATCATGGCTTTTCAATGCTTAAAGGGGGCTAGGAAATGGTGACAGACTTTTTTGCAGGGCCTGTAGCAACAGGACAATGGGGAATGGTTTTAAACTAAAAGAGTTTCAGGCGAGGTATAGGAAGAAATTTGTCACAATGAGAGTGGTGAAGCAGCGGCACAGGTTGCCCAGAGAGATGCTGGGTGTCCCATCCTGGGAAACATTCAAGGTCACGCTGGATGAAGCTCTGAGCCACTTGATCAAGTGGAAGATGTCACTTCCACTTGGGCTGAGGGGGCTGGACTAGAAGATCTTTAAAAGTCTCTTTAAAAGTCCCTTCCAAGCCAAATCATTCAATGATCAGATATAGTATTTACCTGCAAAATGGGAAGTTTTACAGACATTTCTGCTAAAGAACTTTCCTACGTTGTAGGGACAGCTTTGAACCTGCTGGAGTACATACAGTGGATACTGCAGTACTGTGCTATAATTAATTTGAACACAAAGCCTTCCCCTAGACAAATAAACTGAGTTTAAACACAAACTAAATGTTATTTTGTTTTACAGACACTACACAGATTTGGGCACTTTCAATTATAAAATGCATGTTGTTAAACCCAAATGTTCTGGTTTCCCTGACCAAGAAAACTGTAAAAGCACCACAGAGATGCTGCAGAGCTACAGCAGAGTGAAATGGCACCTCACCGCTTGCAATAATCTGTGCTCTCTTCTTGTTTTAAATAGCATCAAAGAGGTCTAAAATACATTATGCACTTATCACTTGAGATAAAGAGAGAGGAAGATAATTTGACAGAATAGACATTGACTTAAAACCAGAAGGGGAAGAATATATCAGAGGAATAAGATAACTAAGAATAACTAAATTGTATCAGACAACGGGCACAAAGCCCTCTGAGCCACAAGAGAGGGCAGCGCGTTCACAACTCCAAAGTCCTTCTCATCTGTGTATACACAGATGAAAACAGCAGAAAAGGTAAATGAAACCTTTTAAACAGTGGAGTAAAAAAATATGGCACATTTTTATGTACATGTCCGTGACACACCACTAACAAATTCCAGTACCAGTGGAGACAGCTGAGCACACCCCAGTACCCTGAGTTATTGACAACGCTTCTGCTGAAACCCTACAACACCCAAAGCACATTCTGGGGGGATCAGTATTAAAAACATAAGTCAATATGGTTTAAAAAAAAATAATATTGAGGATAACAAAGGATACTTACTTCATTGTTTGCTATTTCGCTCGGTGTCGGCCAGTTTGCGATATCACCCAAATCATCGGCCTGCAAGTTGACAAACAGTTTATATTCCTTCCTTGATTTAGCCCTTTTTAACACAGGGAAGGTGTCAGTCATGGCTCAGATAGCCAGACTACCCCTTGGAGCTGAACTGTTAGGAGCAGCAATTTTTAAAAAAAACAGAAATACAACAGAAAACAAACACACAGTTTTTGAAAGAGGCCTTAGGACTTCTGAGCACACATCAAACAATTGTCAGATTAAATGCTGTCTCACCCATACGTGATTTAAAGGTATCTACGGCTCAAGGCTTTTAGTTTTTAGAAGACCTTGCCAGGTATTAACCAACCCAAAAAAAGGTGGCTGCACAAAATTTTATACACTTAGTGTCTCAATAAAAGCACTCAGTGTCTCTTGTTGGTTATGCACAGGACACACAGCAGATAAGATGCAAAAAGGATTTCCAAAACCAATCTAGCACCACTTGTACTCAAGTGATGCTGTTTCTTTGCAGCCCCTTCACATTTTTATGTCTTCCCACTGATTTTTTAAACAAAAACGCCTTTCTTTATCCCTCATACATACACCAATTTAGCAACCCTAATTTAAAATTTCCCTTTTTTTATTTGTCTCTGTGTTCAAAATTATCTATTACTGAGGCATAATATAACACTTCTGGTTGGAACTTCAAATACCTTCTTTTTATTACAGCAGTATCAGCTATTTATCGTATTATTTATGATTTTTGTATTCACAGGCAAATACAAACCTTGCTGCTTTTTCTTGTCCTGGGTTTTCCTGCTTTTATAACTTTAGCGGAATTTTGTAGTTCTGAAAAGGAAGAAAAACATTTTCAAGTGAAGAATTAAGCTGCACTTCAAATGAGAAAGGAAGGTGTATGGTGGCAACTCTGGCATGCTCTCTCATACTACACCAAAGTGTTTTTGAGGGATTGATATTGAAGTCAATGACGCTGGTTTGTTTTAGTGAATAAAATCACTAATAGTACATGGCATTGAAAAACTCACATTCATAGGAAGTGCAAATACGCTTGCAAACCAGGTATACAAGATACTGCCTAACACTGTATTTAAGCATTTTCTCAGCGAAGAAGGTCAAGACTATGTCAAAATGCTGGTATTTTAACTTAAAAAGTAGCAAAGAAAATGAGCCCCTGATGCAAGAAGTTCTCCTAGTAGAAGTTCTATTTATAAAACAGAATTTATGAAATCTATAGTTATGCAAGCAAGAAAAAAAAAACCAACCATAGAAACAAAGATATATTCCCAAATTCCTAGCAGTTTCCTTTTACAATTAATTACTCAACTACCAAATAGAGTTTAGCCATATAGTTCAAAATCAAGGCAAAGGAGAGGAAAAAGAAAAAAAAGGAAAAGGAGAAGGTGAAAAGAGGAAATTACTATAAAACTAAATTAAGACTGACAAATTTTAATGCCCAAATTCCGCAATGGATATGTTTATAGCAAACATGGCATTTGCAATGAAGCTGACACTCACACATTTTCAGGACCATCCTAAGTTAAAGCCTGAACATTACAATAATGATCCTCTCTGATCTCCTGAGCAAGAGGAAACCATCTCTTAACTTCTGCTAAGCCCTGGTTCTCCCAGCTCATATTTTCCCATGTAGATGGGAGTCACAACCATTCCTTGAAACTTCTTGTTCAGTATTTTATTGCAAGACAAGCTTGAAACATTGAATGTGTCTGAAATCACAAGTGGATTATTTTACGAGGGGATAACATCACCTCCTCAGCCCTTATCTCTTTCACATCCAGTGACTAATCTTCCTTATCAAGGCTCCACACTGGGAACCCCACCCTTGTGCCCCAGTGACTCTGGAAAGCCTCTCTGGCGGCTTCCTGGAATACACAGCGAACGTTAGAAGCACAAAGTAATGCTTACTCCACATTCCACTCGAAATTTTAATATAATTCATAGTCATGTAAATTACAAGTTTCATCTATATGCTATACAAAACTTGGACATCTCAGCAGACACGAATTCAGTGAATCCTGATCACCATTTACTGGCAGGTTTTTGCCTCTCCTATAGATCTGCTTTTTAAAACAAAGACAAAACACACACCTCAATTAACTTCAGAGTGAGAGCTTTAAGAAACACACAGCGACCATGTAACCCTAATTTTCCCTTCCCATTCAGCAGTAAACTAATTGCTCTTTTACAAAACAAGACAAACAACTGCAGAGGTGGAGCAGCAAACAAATTTCTAATTTTCTCCAAGAGAGCTTCCAATTACCCGTGCACGTAAACTGAGCGACCACAGCGTGGCTGTAAACACACATCTCTGTCCAATTACCTGACTGAAGCCCTTTTTCCATCTCACAGCACTTTTACTTAAATTGCTGCTGAAGGACTGTTCTGCCTGAACTTCTACTCTGTGTGTCACCAGGGCGTAGCGAGGGACTCCAAAGTGTAAGACTCAGTGCTGCTGCTCTTAGTCATAAGGCATTATTCCAGGCGGCAGGAGACCATCTGAATCAAGCAGAATGAGACCCAACTCGTTTTAAAGGAATCCCTCTTATCTGAATGCAGTAATCCAAGACTTGGACGATGCATTTGCAAGCTAAACAAAAAGAAAAATATTAGGCAACACATGGCCTGGTTGATGATGCCCTTTGGGAACTCAAAAGGCTTGAGATGTCATCTCTGTACTTCCCTAGCTGACAAGACTTCCACAAAGGTCCTCCTCCTCCCAAAAGAGCCATGCTCAAAACCAAATTTAACAGGTCTTTCCTGGCTGGCTTTCTGGGGCTTATCACATGGGAGCTGTAAAGCATGAAAGGGAAGATAAAGGGGAAGGAAAAGCAAAAAGGAGGGTGGGAGAGTAAAATATCAGATCACAGAGTAACATCAGATCACTGAAAGGTCTTACCCAGGTCACACCTGTTCTGTTGTCATGAACAGGCCTAGAGCCACTGCTCAGGCAAAACGTGTTTAGAGAAGAGCTCCATGTTTAACATCACTCTGGGGTTTGGTTTTAACATTCCACAACAATGTTGGGGACCCTGAAATGGCATCTTTAGTACATTGTTTCAGCAGAACTCAACAAGCCCTTCCAAAGAAACTATTTCACTCATTAATTCCAACCCAACTGCATTAAAATGGGTTTATTCTGTCATATGCTATAAGGAACCTACTCAGTAGTGCCATACTGTGTTGATAAAAGAACACACTTATCTTCAATGATGTCACTTGCTGGGTTTCAGATGAGTTTTGGGGGTGTGGGAGAAATAAATAAAGTCAAGGAGGAGGCAGTTTAATTGCCAATGATCATCCTTTAATCACTGAACTTCATCCAGTAGAGATGCCATTCACATGAAAACAGAAATCAGCCTTCAAAGCCGTTTTTATGATGATTCTTCCGAGCTTCCTAACAGACCACATCCTAACACAAGGTATTTTCTGCAGAAAGACTACACTGTACAATGTTTGTACCATGTGCAGTATGTCAAAACAGATGGAATGACAGGTCTGAAAAATGAAAGGTGAATTTTGGAACCACCAAAACTGCAGCAATCCTCGGGCACAATGGCAGCAGAGAAGGAAAAGCAGCCTGGACGGCTGAGGAGCAAAGTTTGTATGTAAGATGTGTCACCAAAGTACCCGTGATCACAAGAGAAACTACACTTACAGCAAGAGGACTTCAGAATGGATGGTCTGAAGCTCTGCAAATAAATAGTCAGCAAGTAATTTTCCTGATGGAAAGGGAGGGATGATATTGCCAACTTCTTCTGAAAGCAAAGGCTATTAATATAGGCAGAATGCATTCTAGTTTTCATACAAACACTGTTTATGCTGTGAGGCTTTCTAGATGATTTTCAGGTTTTATTTTTACTTGGAGTGCATGTGCGTTCCCTTTTGTGAAGGAACAACATCATATAAATACCAGAAGTATTTCAGGGAGCAGATAAAATCACCTAGCGAGACAGCTCTTCAAAACTTAATTGGAGCCTGTTTGTTCAACTTGTACAATATGCTCAGTTTGAAACTTGACATTACATTCCATTTTTGAATAAGGTAAGCTATGCTTAAATCTACTATTTTAAAAGATGAAGTATTGCAAATGTAACAAAATAATCCCTTGGAGAATACCATTAATTTAAATCCAGAGCATGAATTTAGAGCGGAGATTCTGCAAAATAATTTAAAATATCCTGATTATTATTCTAACATTCTGTCCTACAATAGTTCTAGAATTTTGTAGCAAAAACTACATTAGATTGACCTTCTCCACACTATTTGAATAATTAACCAAAGCAGTGAGTTACAACACCTGCACCCCTCCACCTATCTATGTTCAAAACCAGACAATTTTTCAATATAACAAGCAATAGGGGGAAGAAGAAATCTGCAGTACATGATTGATTCACCATTATGCTATTTACTTATATTTCTCAACTTGTTTTTTTCTTAGCTTCTTCATAAAAAACTGCAACCTGTGACTCAATTGGTACCAAAGTTTTCAGCTAAATGTAGCACGTGCTGTAGCACAGAGAGACAGGTTTCAGTCTCAGAACAGGTCTCCAGTTTAGAAACAAAAACCCCATACAAAAACACACCATGCAAAATTACACATGCTGTTATGTACAACTAAAATACAGGCAGCAGCTTTGTAAGGATAATGTTTTTTATCCCTTTAGGGTTAAGGAAATTGCCAATGCTGTAACTTCTGATAATGCTTTGAGTAATTTTTAGAAGCTGCTATTAAAACATTCTGTGAAATAGTAAGAACTAATAAGAACACCTGCCTTAAATACACCCAAAAAATCTGATAATCAGATCATTTATGAATTTACTAATCTAAGGTTTGCAATTCCTAGAAACACAGTATATCTTTACTAAACTGTATTTTAACAACCTGTTTTGCTATCAGACTAAAGCAAATTAATTTATACAATAGCACTACAGTGAACTGGTTCTGCTACCAAAATATACAGATAAAATGTATTCTTAGATGCCCAGAAATAAACACAATGAGCACAAAATAAAAGAATGAAGTGTGCACTTATTTTAATAAAAGCACACACTACTGGGCAAACACACTTCAACCACTTCAGCAGCACAAGTATTTTGCTTCATTGAATATTTTCAGGAATTTCATGAACAATTTTTGAATAATCATCAAACAAATCATTAGAGACTCACATCAGCTATACAAATCACATGAAGACTACAGAACTTGTCATTCAGATTCCCTTTTTTGCAACCTTCCAACAAGGGCAGCACTTAAGGTTTCATCAGACAAAGAGGTGGGATAACTTTTGAAATAAAATTATTTTAACAACTCCATCCTGGGTGAATTATTTATGTGGAGGACGGGTAACTCACAGTTTCAACCTGAAGAAATGAGTACTTAGTGCAATATACTGGCTGGGCACTATGAGGGAAGGAGGCACATCGCAGAAGCACCTTTCATCACCCAACAGCCCATATTAAAGCTCACTCCCTCTAACCACAACACCGGGATTTGAATCATGGAATCATTAAGGCTGGAAAAGACCTTCAAGATCATCGAGTGCAACCTTTGACCAACCACCACCCTATCAACTAAAACATGGCACTGAGTGGTTTCTTGAGCCCCTCCAGGGACTGACACTCCACACCTCCCCGGACTGTGTGTTTCAAAGCTTAACCACTCTCTCAGAGGAACAAACCTTCCTGAATTAGACAAAATCCTATTAATTTCACTAGCAATTTTCTACTGTCTTTCCCCACAAGTTAAAAGCAAATGAGAATGTAAAAGCAGCTGTGTAATTCTAAAGTTATTCTGCTTAAAAGTGATGTTCAATGAAACGCTTAGTCAGAAACACTGAACCGTAGTAACAAACACACCATGAAAAGTCTGAATATTGTTTGCATGGGGTGTTTGGTTTACTGTAATGACTAAAACCTGCTAAGGTATCTGAGACAAAAATATAAGAAGTTGTAGCAACAACTTGGACCAAATTCTTCTGCTGAAATTTTACATTTTCCTTGTAGTACTGGGTGACGTGAACAGTAACAAGAGCCAGGTCTGCCTCTATCACAAACCAATCCCATGATAAATTGGAAGTCCAAAGATGACAGACTGGAACCAATTTTCTCAAGTCTGTAACTACCACTGAACATACCATAGGTGCACGTCTCAGGAAACTTTCAACAAATTAAGCCAGGATCAACAAGTCTAACAGGACTCAGTCACTGCTTTGATGTGAGATCCTTTTACATTTTATTATCCTCTTTATGGATAGTTCTACATTCCATCCCAGTAGTATTTCTGCTCATCCACTTATTATTTCACATGACTAATTTCCATACTACAACATTCGTAAGGGCCTTGTGTGACAGATTTTGCTTTGCCAACGTGCAATTAGTTCCTTCAAAATACATCCCTTGTTGCGGGTGGAGGCACATGGCAATTCCTTCCTTCAAACAGCCAGGAAGGATCAGCTGCTTTGCCTTTTACAAGGGGAAGAACGGTAGCTTCCTCACGGTGCTTTTGGTGCTGGCCAAACCAAAACACACACCCTGGTGTGTGCCCTTTACCAGTGCCGCTGCCAGCAACACTGACTCCCTTATTTACTCAGTTATACACCTGGCCGCTGAAAATTATGTTCTAGTACAACTCCACAGTTTAATTATTAATTCCATAAACTCTAAGCACAACTTTTTGCAGAAGAAAAACAATATAAGGCTCTCCAAAATCATGAAATGAAGCAGACAATGTGCACAGGGTATGAACACACTGCTTCCTGCCCCCTCCTTCCTTCAACAACTATTTGTATGCTTTATCTCTGCTGGAAAAGCAAACTTTACAGAGGTGAAGCACAAGGTGCTAACGCGACAAAAGCAGCTTTCCCACTGCTTCTGATGTGCCACTGTTGTTACTACTGCCACAGCAGGGCAAACGAGTGACAAGTCCCCTTTCATGCATGAAGCAGACCACAAGCTACTTACTGCCAAGCAAGCCGGATTGTGGAAGCTCGGCACAAACAGGTACTTAGGAGCGCATCAGTATACATAAACAAAACAGTCCTGATAATAAAGATGGGTATACAGGTTGCCAAAAGTTCTGCTCTTCAGCCAAGTAGAGATCTATGGTCTGGAATGTGGTCTCCGTTTGTATGACCTGTATACTTGAAACCGTAAATTATGTATTTCTCTTTGTCAAGGAAGCACATGTTTAATTCAAGGATAAAAGTGAATGTGAGATCACAAAAATGGTTTGTCAGGTGCCCTCAGGAGCCAGTGCTGAGATTGAAATTCTCGGGAAGCACTGGCCGAAGCATTTATTTTGAGGTCAGCAGTTTACTTGCAGCCAAGAACAATACTCCAAGAAGCTGCAAACTTCTAGGAACTCTCTGCTAGCCTAAGCATAAAACCTGACAATTTCAAGTCAGGTCGTTGACGACCAGCTTTGTAAAGCCATATGCCTGCTCAGTCAGCGTGGTGCCTATAAAGCAGCTTTATCTCACATGTAGTGATTTAAGGCCAGAAAATTATACCGTGGCTAGCCTCGCTCCCATCGCTTCCCATGTAAACACACTGAATCCCAACAGCGAGCGAACTGCCTGATTTTGTCAACGTTTAAAGCCTCCGCAATCCCGTTCTGGAAACCAAACCCAAGTAACGGATCGTTCCGAGGGCCTTGCTACATAATTAGCAAAAAAAGCGCTGCGGCAAAGTGGTATTTCTCAAGGAGGCAGAACGAGACGAGTGAGAGAGCAGCCCTATGTGCGCGCAGCAGGGGCCGGCCGGAGGTCACCGCGGGGCCGGGGTGGCCCCTGGCGAGCCCCGGGACCTGCAGCCAGCCCGGCGCTCCGGCCCTGGCCGCGTCCCCCGCCGCGTGCGCTCCCTCCTGTGTCCATGTATGTCAAACCCAGCGCGCAGCGCCGCGCACGGGCCCGGGTCCGCGGCCGCCGGCGAACACGCGCTT
>VZTX01018954.1:0-196896 GCA_013400915.1 Pardalotus punctatus
CGCCCGCGGGACCCGGCCCGCGTCCCGCGGCTGCCGCGGCGGGCAGGGAGCGCAGCGAGGGCTGCCAGCCGCTCATCTCGTCTCGGTATTTTTCATTTTCGTACATTTTTTTAATCGTTATTTTTTATCTTTACACAAAGAGTGCCCTTCTCCCAGACAAAGCATCTCACGGTTCTGTCACGGCGCTGCCGGTCCCTGCGCCCGGGCCCTGGCTCTGCTCGTCTGCGGCCACTTTTCTGCCTGGGGAACTGGACTCTAGAGCCGGTGCCGCTCTGCCAGGCTTTGGGGACAGGTTTTGTCCCGCAGCCGTCTGCTGCTGGAGGAGGCAGCACGGGAGCGTGATCTGGCAGGTGCCTGGGAGGCCGGGATCTCCCTGCTCTGCCCTGCCGCCTCCCAAAAGCGCGATGCCCGGCACCGGGCAATCCAGGTTGCAGCTGGAGAACAAAGTACGGCCGGAGCTATCGGCGTGGAAATTGAGCAGGGCGACGTTTTCTTTTACGCCGGGTTTCACAGAACCGAAAGCCGATCTTTTTCCCCTGCAGGCGAACGGGTATATGACTTAAACATGTCCTTGCTCTCCTACCTGCATCCCCTCTGGTTCCCTTAATGAAAGTGTGCAGCAGCAGAGTCGCGAGGCATTTTCATATAACCCCTGCTGAAGACTTAGTAAGATCCAGTGTACTGCAAAATACCGTTTGCATTGTGGGAGTACAGTTGTGGTGAAAAGGAGATTTTGGGCCACCTGTGTTTCGCAGAAGTCCCGCAGTGCTAACCTTGCACTGGGAACAGCAGGGATGGACCAAAGGAGAGTGAACAGTCCCCACAGCTCTGCTCTCTAGGTTTTCCCGGATACAAGATGCTACCTTTCTACACCACAAACTGCGAATGCAGTCACTGGGAGACCACCTCTGGAGCCCATCGCCTATGCATAGGCTGCTGGGGGATCAAATTCCATCACAGCAGCCTCCAGGGAGGTCTCTAGGAAAGGCTGATTTCCTCAGCTGGTTCTTGCAAAAGCTGCACCATTCTGCACACTTTTTGATGGCAATACAGGATGCCAAAAAGACTGTGCCACAGTCACACATCCGATTTTCCCTTACTCGAGTGCATTCTGTGATTTTCCAGTATCTGAGCTGGTTTGCAAAATGAGTAGGTTTTTAGCAAAAAACTAGATAGAGATATAGGATATACGCAGCTAATTGATGACATATCTGCACGGAACAGCCTCGTTTAAACTCATAACGATGTAGTCCATGCTGCCACCTACGTCTTCTGATTCAGGTTTCTTGTGTACTGCAGCTTTGATTCACAGGCATCCTTCATGGAAGGCAGCTCACATTTTGTGAGGCTCCACGAGGGACCACAAACACAGGCGGCTCTGGCCACACAAGGGAATGAAGCAAAATGTTTCTCACTGTCTCAGCCACTTGTTTGGTTGCAGTGAGGATGCCTTGATGCAGACTAGGAACCAGCAGTCACATCAGTGAAATGCAAGTAGCGGCTGGAGCCTCATCTGTGTGAAGGATCCTGCCAGCACAGCTGTACCACTGACAGCAGTGGAATATTTTGCTCAAATTCTCTAGAGGAATCAAAGCCTGTATTTTGTCTCTGGCTCTCTCTTTTTCTGTTGCTCCTCACTCATTAAAAGTCAGCCACACAAAGCACATGGTTCCTCTCTGTGTTTAAAAAAAAAAAAAAAGTTTGGGGTAAAAAGACCAACAGCCTAAGCTGTTTTGAAGTCAGAGGCATGTAAACTGTACCTGGAACTAAGTGGAATAATAATAGTTAGTCCTCTTGTGTCATAAATAACCACATTGCTGTCTGATATTTCATTATGAGACAGCACAACTTCTGAGAATGTGCCTGATAAATATTTTGGGGGAACTGCCTTCAGCTGCAGTGGTGTACGGCAGCACTAATGCCTTTGGCTCCTCCACTCTCTTATGTAACCAAAATCACAAGTTAGAGCCCAAATTACAAAGCATAAGCATGTGTATAATATTAAGCATACAAATGGTGCCTGAAATTAGTATCCTTTTCATGTAGGTCTGGTTTTAATCTGTTAGAATATTTGCTTCTGGAGCTTTATTGATTTCAGTGTGCGCTGATGCCATTCATAGCACAATCAAGCCTAACCCCTTAAAAACCCCACTGTGAAGACATTAACCCACACTTAACTAAGACAGGCCAAAATCACTCTGGTTACAGGTAAGTGGAGTTCAAATGACTTGTATACCTTGAGTGCATCCTGTATTAAGATGCTACAGCAAGCAGAACCATACTCCATGCCTGCTTTGGCAACAAGAGTGGCAGGTTTTTGCACCCCAGCCCAAGGCAGGGGTTGGCCATCACCTTTCTTTGAGCTTTCCCTCTTTCTCAGAGACTATTTTTGCCATTACCATGCTGATCTGCTTGCTGGAGTTTTAAGGTGTCGGGTGCTGATACAGCGAGTGCCTCTTGTATCTGTTTAATCCGATAACATAACTCTTTTTTAATCTCCACGTCTGGGTCACAGGGTTTAAAAAAGACACTGGGCCAAATCCCCAGCTTGGCTACAACGTGTGGAAATCTACTGAGATGGCACGAAAGTCAGGAGAGATTCGCTGTATTTGCACCCGGGTAAAGAGGTCTCGAGGGGCAGGGATGCGAGTGCCAGATTTCAGATGGATGAATATTAACACAAGGGTGTGGCAGAGCTAAGTCAGGTTTCCATCAGGTGAGGTGGAAGGAGTGATATTACACCAGGACCTAAAATATGCTCATCAGCAAATTCTCATTAATTTTAAAATGGAAACAGATTTAATATTTCTTAATTTTTCAGCAGAAACCTTGTTTTCACTGTCTGGCTGCTAGAGGGAACATGATGTTTCACGGACCCAGGGCCAAGAGAGGGCATGGACAAAGAGGAGGTTTTGCAGGGATTGGGAAGATTTTACATATAAAAATTAAAATTTAAAAAAGCAAAGTTCATTCAGGCATGAGGTCGAGGTGAAATGTAGGAGAGAAATGGACAGCACTGTCTATAAAGTGTTGAATAAGCAAGAATGGCAAAAAGATGGTCTGAGTAAGTCCATTGCATTAATGATTTTCTAGACATGAATTTCCTACACAAAGTTATATGGGGTCAATGTTTAGGGTTCCCCTGTATAGCAGAGGATCCTGAGCCTGAAAAAGGGAAGCAGATTTTGTAAGGGATTTGCATATCATGGAGTGACTCTGGATTGCAGATTTTAAGCATTAATAAATTGGGGAATAAATTGTTGCTATTGCTGTTACATACCAGGATATCTCACTAATCCACGCAATCCACTAAGTTGCTGTGGTTTTAGTCTGTGTTTATTTTAGATGAAATTATGGCCTGGACAGTTAATTTTTCTTAGTTTATCCATATAAATCATATACAAATAAGATATCAAACAGAAATCAAAACATGACCTGTGTTTTTAGTACATTCGCCGTCATGTGAACCTGCCAGTGATGGAACCCTGCACCCAGTTTACAAGTCAAACACAAAGGCAATGAAAAACCACAGGTTTTCTAGAAAAGTAGCCAGTTGGCATTAAATTCTCTTTCTTTAATGCTCTGGGTGGCCTATTTTGCTTATATTTGAGACTGCCTAGCCATTATGGGATTGCCTGCACTGGACCTTTCCTTACATCAAGCTAATTACAAATTGACTTGAGGCACTTAGCACGTCTGAGAGGCTGGAGCTGGTCCTTTCTGAACACCATTCTGAAATGCCTGTTGCTTTACAGGGGCTGATTCCTAAACTGAGAGGCAAACACAGAGGAAACAAACAGCCTGGAACCAAAGTGGTCACACTGGCTTTTGAAAAAAGTGAGTGTCTCAAGTTAATTGACAGTCAGCTACCTGGAAATAAAAACCTCTCATATATCCAAAGGTTTTCACTGGGATTTTCAAGAGCTCCTGAGCAATTTAAAATCCTTGAAAGGAATGCACTATAGAATGAAAAATGTAAGTATTATTGAAGAATGTCTCTGAACTGAAAACCAGCCAGTTTCATAAAAATGAGCTAAAAAAGCAATAACAGGTACTCTGTCTCCTGCTGGATGCTGTATGAACCGTATGTTTTGCATTTTGGAAGTGACTCTAAAGCAATGTTTTTTTCTTCACTATTGCTGTTGAAAGAACAGTAGAAGAACTATGCATAAATGAGGTTAAAATAATCTAATTTAAAAAATAAACAATGTGCTTTCATCTTCAGCTCATATCCAATCATTTGGGATCTAACTTTAAAAAAAAGATAAAAATTCAGAAATTCAGAAAGGATTTTGAAGGACAACTGTTTCCCTTTAAGATTAATGATAAACATACTTGTGTTCAAGGGAGAATAGATCCAGTGTTATGTAACAGGATAAAGAAACAAAATCCTTTTTCCTTAAATGAAAATAACCAGTATGTGTGTGGATTTTAGTCAATCACTGAAAATTCAGGAAACCCATTTTCTTTCACAATTGCATTCCACATGCTAAAATTGACGTCTTCTAACTTTTAAACAGAATCACAATAATTAAAGACAAAAAGGATTTGTTTGTTGCATTTGACCACACTTTGCCAATAGAGGATAGTTCCCTAGGGAAAATTCTGCGGCACTTGCCCTGTGCGAAAATCCAAATATGTGCTCATCTTTTGATTTTATGTGGCATTAGCAAATCCAGTTATTGCACTTCCTGGTTGGTTGGTTTTTTTTTTTTTGTTTTTTGTTTTTGTTTTTTTTTTTTTGTTTTGTTTTGTTTTNTGTTTTGTTTTTTTTGTTTGTTTTTTTTTCCCTTTTAAATCTGATTACCTAGAATTAGATATATGGTAACTTATCTCTTTTAATCATTTTTTTGCCTGAACTATTACATAATAGTTCTTATAAAATCTTGCAATGCCTGCCTAAATTTTCCAAAAACAGGACAAGATGAACAGGTAATGGATTTTTTTTTTTAATGTTGGCATTGTTCTTTGCTGGCTCAATCATATAACATTTATTAAAAAACCACCCAAGAAAATAATTCCCTACCATAGAGCCTCCATTTTTCCACTTCTGTATTTTACAAAAGCACTCATACCAGAATTTCTGCATCAGAATTTGACACATAAAGTTCCTCTATCACATGAGTCCAATTTTCCTAAAGAAGGCAAATGGCAGTATTAATAACCAAGAACTAAGCCTGAAAAGCCTAAGTGTCTGAATATACTTGCTGCACCAAAAAAAAAAAAAAAGAAGTCATCTTGTTGGATCTAATTCTGGAGTCATTGTTTGACACAATGCAGAGCAGTTGGGATTTGCAGAGAAAGGCTCTGCTGAGCTCAGGTGATGTTCACTCGTGCATGGGAGAAGCTCGTGTGTGCTTTGCTGAGCGACTCCGAGCTTTGTCTGCACACCAAAGTAAACACTGCTGATGTTGGCCCGTCCTTGCACATGTCCACACTCAACATTTTCAGTCCTGAAAGCAAAGCTTCACAACAGGGCAGTTTAAGTGATGTTCCCTCACTGGACTAAGTCCTCTGTTAGCATTACTCGAGTAGCACAAGGTGTACTTGGAGATGATGAATGTTGTGACTATGCCTCTTTCCCTGCTAATAACACACCTGCCATGCTGCAGCTAAATATTCTGCTGCTGTACAGCCTGCAGAGATTTCCTGGGCCTCACAAGCACAACGGGTCCTGCCGAGTCAAGATGCTTACAGGGGTGCAGCAAAGGTGATATGAAAGCTGGGAAGCCACAGGAAATGTAAGCTGGGAGACGGGGAAGAAGTTGTGGCAGACCCACCCTGAAAGCAATAAAACAGCAGCAGAGTCTGAGGCTGCCCTGCAGAACCACTTCCATTTCCATTTGGAGCTGGTCATTGAGCTGGGCAGGATTGGCCTGACCACATCTCAGGTGACAGTGGACATCACGGTGGAAAACAGTCCAAAAATGTGTGGTGGTGAGCTTGCTGAGGCAGTCGAGCTTTCATGACTTACACAACAGATCCAGAGAAGCTCATGGATCAAACACAAAGAAGAAGAGCAATCATTTGAGTGAATTCATACATGCTCATATTTCTTTCTATTTGCTTATGGGTCCCATAAGGGAAGGAAGCAGACCCTTCTCTCTCAAAGCGATGGTGAAACAGTTATGAGGAGCGTATAATTTTCAATTACTTCATTTATTCTGACAAATTACATTGGTAGATATAGGCAAACACTAGGAGAAAATACTGTAAGAAACAAAACCATTCCCAAATGCATGCTTGTACGAGTTCAGACAGATAGAATTTCTAGCTAGGTGAATTAGTGTACCGCAAACAGAGAAAGGGCTGAAAATGCCTGAGTGTCTAGAAAAAAGAAGAAATTTAAAATGAACCCTGCAAGCTCTCTAGCAACTGCTCATCCAGTTACATGATTTTAATTAACAGAACTGGAAAGCTAGCATATAATATAAACTTAAAAACACAGCGCTTCGGTTTTCCGGACTCCCAGTCCAAATGCAAAACAAATTGCTTGCATCTGGTGGCAGGGAGGCAGAGCTGGCGGCGGGAGCGCCGCTCTTGCCCGGCCGGCTGACGCAGCGGCATCCGCTGCGCTGCCCACGGAGGGCGGCCCAGCCCACGCCCGGCACGTCCCTGCCCGCTGTCCCCTGGCACAGCCGGGGCACAAACACTTGAAGCGTTGCCCGCGGGCTCCGAGGAGATGCCTGGGCTTCCACCTCCGCTGGCAGCACATCGCTCGCTCCGTAAGGCAGCAGTGTCACTGAGGAGAGGCCAGCGGCTCTCAGGCGTGGGTGACCTTGAGCCTCCCCAAGCAGTTACCTTTTCTGGACCTTTGGCACGCTCCCAAGCGATCTTTCAGCCGGAATCTCCACTGCCCAAAATAAATTCAGCAATATTCACTGCGGCATCCCTGAACTTCTCTTTTGGGATACCTGACGCTTATCTCCCAACCTGGCCAGAGAGTGGTTTTGGAAAGTTTACCCGGGTGCACAAACACCACCAGCCCAGTGGCACATCCTCACAGAGAGCAACTCCTGCCTGTCCCTCCCAGACACAGCAATCCCTCTTTGTTTTCTGTACGTAAGAAGGTGGAAAAAAGGGAGAGGGTGGAATAGGCTCAGGACAAAGCACAAAGTATCCAGACTTGGGCCTCTAAATCGCTTTGGCCAATGCTAGTCAGCTCTGATATCAAAGCCCAATCTTATCACTTTCTGATTTTTAAACGTGCTACAAATGTTTAATATTTTGTGAATGGTTGGTCACAGGCTGCCTGTAGCACTGAGCAACCGTCTTTGTCAGCCAAAGTCCTCAAGTTTTCTCCTTTCCCCTCCTGCAAATTTGTCAGTTGGGCTCATTCAGTTCATGGAGAGAAGTGTGAAAACTTACTCCCAGACTCCCAGATTTCCTTGGGAAGCACATCCCAGCAAACTGTGGAGCCGCCAAAGTGGATTTGGGATGCCTTTGGCACTCACAAAGACACCCTTGATCGGTGTTACCCCATAGCAAGTGCTGCTGGAGGCCATCGGTGTTGTGGAGGAGCTGCATGGCCAGGCTGGGCTGTGACAGCGCCCAGGCATCATCCAGAGCAGGGACCGCCTGGTGACAGAGCGGAATAAATCACGGAGCAGAGGCACGCAGTGGAGGGTGTGGTGGATCCCTGGGAGATTTTCCATCCAGTGCCTCCAGAGGTCCTGTGAAACCATGTGGAGAGGGGTATGGCATCTCTCAGGCACAGCCAGTGGCATGCTGAGCTCAGGGCATGGGCACCATCTCCAGCCAGAGCAGAGGACACTGCCACATGCCCACTCCACCTGGCTTCAACTCAGGCTTCCCCTCAAGCTGAATTCATGCCACTCCAGAGCTCTTTGCATGTGTCACTGCCTGAATTTGGCTTCCCTACTGGGAGGCTAAGCTCCCAGTTCTCCCAGTAAGATACAGGTTTAAATACAGGTCATGTTTCTGCTGTTGTCCACCAGCAAAACAGCTGTTTGCTCTAAACATGAAGTTATTTTTGTAAGAGCAAAAGCATGAATTATTTCAAACTTGCCTCGGGATGAATTTTCAAGGGTACTGTGGAGACTGTTTCCACAACAAAACGGGAACTCTTCTCCTACTTAATTGTTCATATTACTGTCATGAATGCTAGAAAAGGGGCTGGCTTTTTTTAAATGTCAGCAGATACCTGGAAAGGGAATTAGTTTCCATAAATCCTTTGGAAGCTATTGTTATTGATGTTGTCTAATCTGACCTGAAGTTCAATTTGGCAATTTTTATCAAACCTTGCTGTTAGGTATAGGCAATTAGCTTAACAAAATACCAGATAGGATCTCTGCCGTGTTTGCAATGCCTGTTGCTCTGATCCTTACCTGGTGGGAAATGGCTTTGGAGGAGCACAGCCACATCTTTGTAGCTGTTTACATCACATCTCTGACAGAGCTCCACCCTGCTTTCCCCATTTGTACTTTGTTTTTCATGAATAAAGGTCATGGCATTGGCATCACAAAAAAATATTGTTGCTGCAGAAGGAATTCAGCTGTCCCCTCTGGGTAATAAACAGTCATGTACTCCAAGGCTGGCAGGGCAGTAATCAGAGATGGAAGAGAAGGCCAAGACCCGTGGAGATCTCTGCAGACCACCAGCACCCCACAAGTCAGCTGTCTCCCTGCCTGTGCTGAGCCGCTGGAGCAGCTGCATAGTCTCTAATATTTTGCCCAACCTAGATTTAGGCATTCCCCAGCTGCTGGCGGTGGCTCTGTTGTGGGTACCTGCCTCCCAGCCAGTGGAATTTGTTGTCTGATAGTCAAAAGGGCATTTTCTCTGCAACAATGTCCTACATTAGCCCAACACCTCCCTGTGAGTGTTGGTGGCCTGGGGACATGGTTACCAGATGTCGTTGCCAACCATTGGTTGCCCCTGCTCTGGAGTGCTCTCCAAGGAGGTGCTGTGGCCAGGGCACGTTGTTCAGTCCTGGTTCTGTGGGACTCTGACCTGGCTGTAGCCCAGATACACAATTCATCTTTTTGGCCACGTTGTATCTAGATCAGGGAATAAATGTATGGGAACTGTATCCCTTGATTCAGCCATAAAGTAAGTGAGATCTTTCCCATGTTTCTGTATTAACATCCACGCTGACCTTTGTGTTTGTGCTCGTGTCAAAATCACCACTTGTCTTTTGGCTCAAAAGCCTTTCTTCTAATCTTTTGTTATGTGTGAGGGTCTCCAGCTCTCTGATGTTTTCTCCTCCTTTCAGCCTGCCAATACTTTCCAGCAAGGTGATATTTTAAATAACTGCAATATTCCAAGAGTAATTTCATCACCAGTGCCTGTAGAAACACTTCCCTAAACTTATGGTCCATGGTTTTATGATTCTCTGGGCATGGACCAAAATCTGAATTGTTCTGAGAATATGAGGGAAATGAGCAGAAGTTGCTGCATTATTGCTACAGCCAAGGACACACAACAGCCAACAAGCAAAAGCTCAACATCAAAAGCATTGGGAATACTTTTATCAGGGACACTGCTTAAGCAATTCCCAATTTAGTAGAAAGTGTATTGGAGAAAAAAACCCAGGTTAAGCAGACCTTGAACCTTCTTTCCCAGGATCACACCAGCTGAGTAGCAAATAAAATTCTACAGAAATAGTTGGAGATTTTATTGGTAAACAGCCTAAAGGTGAATTCCTCGGTTTTTCTCAATTAGATATGTTTGAAACAGAGAATTGTCTGCATAATAATTAACACTTGTTTTTACATGGTGCTTTAGCATAATCCCAGAAATCATAATTTAGGGAGTGCAGATCTTCCTTGTTGCAAAGCCCTCAAGATTCCTGTGGCAATAGTCAGGAATCAGATAAAATAGAAGCAATTAATAAAGTATTTAATCATTAAAATATTTTCCGACATTTGAAGATTTTGCAAATCACCCAGCAGGTTTTGTACATCCTCTGGCATTTGAAATTTTGTCAGTAATGAGAGCTAAATGAATCCTGAATATAAGGCTTAAAACAGTGTCACATGGGTGTCACATGTTAGTGTGCACAAAAATAGTATTTTAAGGGAGTTGTTCAAATAAAATCAAAATTGTTTATTTCTTTTGTAAAGCAGTCTCCTCTTGATTATTAACAGACTAAAAGCTGCTTCAAAAATGAAGAGGTTCTAAGACCACCATGCTCTTCTTTTCCCTTAGCATTGACTAAATAGGGGTTGAAGCTACATCCCTATTTAAGGTTTCCACATCTCTTAGAACTTTGCATTGTATTTCCTCTGTGAAGTTTCCTAACTTCTGCTAACCTTGTAGGCCTGGGAGGCTGCAGAGCACATCCACACTGTATAGGAAGTGGTTTTAGTGTTGCTCTAGCAACCCCAAATCAGTACTGAGTAAGGAGAGGTGCTGCTCAGCAGAGAAATCACACAAATATCTGTACATCCTCACTGCTATCAAGAATGGAGTCAGCAGTTATTATGATCAAGCCCAATACACTTAAAGGAAATTATATTTCTCTCTTTTATTCCTCCCCTATGTTTTAATTTGATACAATTTCTATTCCTGGTGCTGCTTGCTGCAGTGCACTCTGCATGACTGGGGGAGTCATCCTTTCCTTTGCCCACAGTGTCCCCAGACAGGAACTAAGGTTGGATAATGACTCCTTTGTGGCTCTGCAGCAATGTAAAGGGAGAAGGATTTCACCCACTGGAGAATCCAGGTCCTCTTTTACTTTACACCAGAGCTGACTGCATTTTGGAAGAAAGAACTTAATCCTTTTCTTTTTTTTTTTTCTAAATATGAAGCTCCTTTAATTCGCCCTTTTAAAGCATTTGGGGATCATCTGATGAAAAGTCCTAAAGAAACACAAGGCATCCCTGCTGCTTGGGTTGCAAAGCTAAGGCTCATGCTCTGAAAAGAGAAGTGTGCTTAGAACAAAGAGGTTTTGAACACAAAAACAAACCATGGCAATGCATGCTGGCAAACACTTCATCTGCCTGCTGCCATTTACAGCTTTTACATATCCATGGAGTACTGTCGAGGGCCTTGGTCACCTTGACCTGTCACCAACACAAGTCTGTTTAAGCTTTCTTCAAAATTAGTCTCTGTTTCCACTCAGGTATTTTTTGCTGTTGCTTTTGTTTGTTATTCATCTTTGACTTGTTTCCAGTCTGAAAGCATCTTTCTGGTCCCAGAACTGAACAGAATATATCAGGCAATCCTCTAGGGGCACTGAAGGAAAGCCTAAAACTCCCTCCCCCATGACTTTTACACAGTCAGTCCCTATCTTTTTGATTTCAGACCTTGTTTTAGGTCTACACAAGAAAGGCTTTGACATCTTTAATCGGGTTTGGTTGTTTTTTTCCCTTTAGTTTTGATTTCTTTCAGTTTTCTGGATAGATTTCACACAGCTTGCCACCACAGCTCTAGAGGACAATAAAAAAATGTATGGGAACTCCTCCAAAGTACGTGTTTGCAAGGAGTGCTATGCCAGGAACATCATTACCAGAGTCCCAGTAACTAATCCAGAACCGATGCCATAACTTTTATGTGTACCAGGGGCACTGAAACCCATGCCGAAATACTTGGCAAGTCTGCCCTTAAACTAGGATATATTGTATTGATATTGGCTGTGATCAGCCGCAACATTCCTCGGTTTTGAGGTAGTATTTCTGAAGGGGGAGGGTTTCCAATGCCAGTTCTTGTCATATGTTTTCCTGTCTCACCCTATCTCCAAGCCCAGCTAATCTGATGATATCCAACTGTCCTAATGAGCGGCATCTACTTCTAGGCTGAAGCGTTGACAGCTGCCTGTTCTATTGCCAACAAAAACTTCTGAGACAACTGTATCTCATTCCTGCAAGTACACAAATCGTTTTGTTTCTAGCATAAATATGAGATATAACGATATTTCTTTTCGTTGATCCAGGTCTAAAAAGAGGTGTGTGAAGAATGTGATCCAGCATTCAATTATTTCCTCACGTGCAGTTTAATCCCTCAGCTAGAAACAAGGTTTATGTCTGTTGGTTACAGAGAAATCAAGGGCTCGTGTCCCTCACAGCAGAGGTACGGCCACACGGGCTAAGGTCAGTGAGAAGGACATGTTCCTCCAATTAACATTGGCATGTGTTTGTTTATATTTTTATACGTTGGTAATTCTTCCATTTGCTGTTCTTGGACTCAGAGCTCTTGGCAAGAGCTTCAGCTTGTTCTTATTCACATAGGATTTAATGCACTTAAATCTTCCCCACCACCTTGACCATCACAAGCACATGGGATTTGCTTTCTTCCCCAAAGCTCTTGGATCCACAGAGTCATCAGCCTGTCCTTCCCCTGGACTGCAGATCCAAAGCACAGAAACTGGGTAACAGGTAAAACCAGGCTCCCAATGGGCCATTAAAAACTATTTACAACCTCTGGAGAGAAAGCTGTCATGAACCAGAGACTGAATTTACAGGATAAATTTTGTATTGGGGGACTACAGTGACCACAACGATAGACAACAATGCCCAGACAAAGATGGAGAGGAGACACACAGAAATGCTGATTTTGATCCAAATACAGTCAGAAAAAATAGAAGCAACACCTCCAGTGACAGCTGATCAGGGCAGCTCATCTCCAGGCAGATATAGTAGTTCTCCTTGTCAAAAGGAAAACCCATGTCTACCCTCTGCCCCTCATAGATTTTACGACTTGCCAGATTCAGGAATCATAGAAAATGCTATTGAGCTGAGGCAAAGGAGCAGAGAATGTAGGGGGAGCACATCTAGTTGGAGCAAACTCTTGCAGCAGCCCAGGTCACCATTGTGGCCTCTCCTGTGCCAGCCTTCTACACTGTTTTCACAGCTGAAGGTAGGAGCCATTTCTTCAATTCAGCTTTGCCTCAGCAAGTTCTCACACACATACAAACTCAAAAACTTGACACTCTTGCCTAGGATAAGGCTGGGAAGGAAGGAGAGTTTGTTATTGTTCTAAGGGGTTTATTTAGGTTTTTTTTATTAATTCTTGGGATATGCTCAAACACTGCGATGGTGGAGACCATATAAGTAGCTAGATTAGAGCAACAGACATAACAGTGGTATTGGATACAGAAATGACAGCCATTGCCAGTTCCATGAGAAGAGAGGACAAATGAATAAACATCGCTCATAACATCTGAAACCAGCAGGCTTGGAAAAGCCTCTTTCTTTTAGGAAAAATCAACTGAAAGATGCCAGGGGATCCATAAATCCAGGAATCTTCTATGCCATTATCTTTTAGTCAGTAAGATCTATGCACAACTACAAGGGTTGGTTTGTTTGGTAGGGCTTATTTTTGTTTTTATTTTAAATCTGTAGTTTCCCCTAAGCTGTTTTTCCAAACGTTTTTCATGATGAAAAATTGTGTGCCATCCCAGGATGATGTACAAACTGAATGCAAGGCAAGAAAAATATCTAGATAGGTCCAGCTCTTGGTATCTGTTGAGTACAAGATGGTCTCACCTCTACAAGACCCTCTCCACCATTAGCAGATCTAACACACCATCAAAAAGGCAGGGAAGAACTCAGGAGGAAATTATAAGTATGTATAGACTTAATGTCAGTGCAACTATTCTGTAACTGATATCCAGCCTATGGGGCTGGAAAGGTATTTTCAGTGTCTGGTGTTATTTATGAAGATGTTTCTGAAGGAACACAGACTTTTTGGGGAGGGAGGAATTTGCTTCTTTAGGATTACTCAAAATTTATTAAATAAGAAGCTTTCTGTATTTCCTCACAGCTGGAGACCAATCATTGCGACACCGAAAACTGGAGGCTGAAAGAAGAGAAATTCTCTGATTTAACCTGAGGTCCTTACCCACACAGCTGGGGGGTGCAGAATGTGTCTGGGCTCTGTGAAGTGTGAGATACTGAATATCCCTGTCTGCCTCAGCAATATTTGGAGTTTTACATTAAGCTGAGTGCTCAAATCCCAGAAGGTGGCATTGGGAGGCCAATCCCTTGGGACATCCTTGGTGTCAAATTTGTTGAGGATACTTGAGTAGACTAAATGCACCACAGTGAGGTGACATTTACCTTCTACAGAGCATGAAGAAAACCATACGTCATAAAACTGTGCTCAGCTTCAGTTTCCTCAGCCAAAGAAAAATATTAAAGAATAAATCCAAACATAACTGCAATGAAATTTTAAGAGGCGTGAGGTACTTCAAGATGGGGATGCCCAGAATACACATTAAGGGTAAAATGCCGGCACCATGAATATCAGCAAGAAAATCTCCTGGTGGCTGCATTGGAACTGTGTCCATACAGTTTATCCAGACAAAGACAGTATAAACACCAGATGCTCAATTGTCCCTGAGCTAACAGTGCTCAGTTGTTTAAGCGCAGGAAATGGCCCACCCTTTTCCCACCTTTGTACACCCAGGCAGGGGTCAGACACAGTGTAGCTGCCACAAGGGCAAGGCTGATCCAAGTTAGTGTCTGACACAGGGTGACAGAGGCAGGGGGATGGCAGAGCTGCTGCCCTGGAGCTCTGCCAGGGGCTGCAGAGGTGGCACAAGTGGGGAGAAGGTATGGCCAATCTGTGAAAATGCCCCATGGGCAAGCAGATACATTCTGCCAATCATCTTGGAGAAACTGGCTTAAACCACTGCTCACAATGCAGTTTTCTTTCTTAAAGTCAATATTCAGGTAAAAGAAAAGTTCCAATAGTTTCCTTTAATAGTCACCTTATATGGGAAAGAAGTCCAAGGAAAGAAAGGTATCACTGTCATTGACACAGTGAAATCCCACCTCCTCCCAGTATCTTTTGCTACCATAACAGGATCCTGAAGTAGTTGTTTTTAGTTCAGGATTAAGATGATTTCATCCTTTACATTCATTATCTGAATAAATGAGTACATACTTCTCTCATTCTTCATATTTGTCTTGATTATTCACCTTTGGTAATGGAACATGTAACAGGAGTGGGAAGGCATGAGTTCACTGCCAAGGAGTGCCTCTGCAGGCAAAATGAGATGCAAGTACAAAAATCAAAAGCCATGATGGAAGTGAAAACTATTATTTCATTTTCTCTTAACCTAAAAACTCAAGGCAAAGTATTTGCCCAGGCCCCTCCAGGAGCTCTCCACATGTTAAGCATTGTGAAGCCCCCATCTTGGGAATAGTGGGATCAGGCATTGAGAGCTGAATTTCCATGCTACATAGACATGCACACATTTAATCTGGTTGTGGTTTCCTTAATATGCAAGGATCCTAAAGTCAGCTCTGATTTGACTCATCAGTTCCAGCTAATTTTCAAGCTAAGGACTCTAATAAGCAGATTCAAGAGCATCTGGGCAAATTTAGCTCCAACCAATTTGCCTCAAGAACATCCTTTGAATACATTTGCATAGTCTGTGCTCACAAAGCTACATAAAACATGCTTTGCCAGCTGCCAGCTGGGCCCCTCAGCCTGGCACACTCTTGTCGCTGCTGAATATCCACTGAAGCCGTGACAAAGTGCTTACAGCCATTCACTTTTCCTTTAGTGGATATTATGTGTCCCTCTGTTCCATGGTGTGCAATGCCATGGAATAATGATGATTTAAATGCTGGACAGGCAGTGTGCAGGCAGGGGGCTCATGCCCCACGTCGCTGTGCCACAACATTGAACTGATGACAGGATGTCTGAGAGTAAGAATGCAGAGCCATCACTAGCACCAGTCTTGGGTTTCCCTCTGCAGTGCCAAGTTTGATAGTCTCTTTGGTGATCCAGGCACATGCCCATTAAGAAAGTTTATTTTAAAGACGTCAGGTAGCAGCTGATGGGTGGTGGGAATGTTTTAGTATTCCAAAACAGGCAGTGCTTGAATGAACAATCTACAGATGCGAATGTCAGCAGATGTATTGGCAATACCGCGTGCTAGAGTCTTTGTGAACTCTGAGTACTTGCTGTTTGGTGCCTAATTATAGTCCCTGGAGCAGTTCATTACTTGCAGCACATTGGGATCTAGGGATCCTGGTCAGTTTTGGAGTCTCTTTGTGCCGGGTGCTGCACAAACACAAATGCCAGTTCTGGTAGATCCTACAAGCTAAGACCCTGCAAACTCTTCCCCGTGTGCTGAACTCTCTGTTCAGCTGTAACTTCACCGGCTTTGGTCTGATCTGTGCAGATATGCAGTTCTATTGTGTTCTAGTTCATTATCTATTTAACACCTATTGAACCCTCTGCAACTGCTTAAAAGCATAAAGTAAATCATGCGCATAAATGTTTGTAGAATGCGGGACTTAATAAAGACCGGCAGCAATATAGGCACAGGAAAGTTTGAGTGAAAGGGAAGATAAAAGTAACCATAAAGGGAACTTGTGATTACGGAGACTGGCTACATACATAATTTGTGGGCTTCACAGTTTGGGGATTTTGTTTGTTTGCTTAATGTAAACGAGTAAGAGAATTAAAAAAATCCCTGCCACCTACTGAAGCCAGAGCTGCAGTGTTGTAGGCCACGCCCAGTGCATTTATAAATCCTTCCTTGTTCAGCAAAACACTTGGCCATGTTTTGCACTCTGAGAATACCAAATAACATGTTCTCATCAAGGACTGGGGACCACTTGCCTGCAAGGTGCAAACCCAAATAAACATGATGTTCCCTGAAATACTCCTGTACAATGAGCATGCAGAGGGAGGAGCCTGTGAGGTTTGGGGGTGATTTCCCTTTCAATATTTGTGAACTCTTTTCTGTGTTACTTGGCTAGCTCTAACCAAAAGCCACCTTTGGGAGTGTTCTGTATTCAGTCTAATTTAGATGTACCCAATTTAGATGCAAGTTCTCACCATGCATCACTTTCAGAACAAGTTTCTTTGTAAGCTGTTGACAGAAAATGTTTATAGTCCTATTATATTTGAGTAAAAACGCAAACTGAGTAATGGATGTAATATCTTTTCCTTCAGTTTACTGGAGTTTATTTCCCTGTTGTGCAAAGATTTGTCCAGATTTTTTAAACAAACTCTTGTCTTGACTCACACTTTTTGTTCTCCATGAGCAGTTTAACAAGCTGAAGTTTTGAGAATTTGCAGAGTGCATTTGTTTTGGAGTGACAATATTTCCAGGGAACCAGGATTCCTAAAACCAATTATGTTAATCATAAATGTGTTGTAACTTCTCTGCTTTGGGAACACTGAGATAACAAATCACCTTTAACTTACTGACACACTTTTGAGTTTTGGCTACTGAATAGTTGCAGCAATCTACACATGGAATATCAGCTATTTGTGGCACTTGGCAAACAGGATAAAAAAGGTGAAACTCTGATTTTTTATCAGCTCTCTGCAGGTCTAAAAGTCTTATTTAACAAAGGGTTTCTATACTTACTGAAGCTAAGCATACACCTAAGATAAGCAAAAGCCTGAAAGCTTTGCTGAATTCACACTTGGTTAGGTAAGGTTACACAGTTTTTGCTTAATCTGGGCCACAGCTAACAGCTGAGTAGTGATATTGAGTGCAGCAACCGGGACTCCAGGGAGGGTGTGGATGCTATTTTTGATCCACTTAAATTGATTGCTATTCAAGTTTTGTGTCAGTTACAACACATTACAAAGACAGAGAGAATCTACAAACAAACCCAAGTTACCTTGTTGGTTTAATGACACCTTGCTTCAGAGCCCTTCAGTTTTCTACCTTGCCTGTGGCTTTCTTTTCACCCCAGCATGCCAAGTTGGCTGATCTTATTGAATATTGATATGTGAAAGAAGCAAGCCTCCCCTTTATTTCACATGGGTCTTGTTTGCTCTTCCTGGCATTGGATCTTTATTACGTCTGCAGGGAGGGTTAACTTTTAATCTGTGTTATTGCAACGTGTCTCCATCAAGATAGAGGCATGCCCCAGCAGGACAAGGTGCTGTGAAAGTTCAGGTTGCTGCTCTTTGCTTCCAGCAAAGGAAATTATGTTTCAGCCACCCATGTTGAATTGCCAGTGGCCTACATGGAAAACTTTTCTAGACGAAAACTACTGGACCATTGATATTCACAACACCCAAGATGCAGCTCAGGGACCAGCAAGTCAAAGGCTGAATCTTGAATTTTCTCCTGAAGTCTTGATCTTGTTAAGCTTGACTTGCCTAAGAAATCTTCCTTCATGATATTAAACCTATTAATTTGAACATGAACCCAATCATTTTCCTACTGAAATTCTCCCTGAATGGAGTTAGGAGAAGCCAAAACTTGTGGATTATCCCAATGAAAGAACAAGCGCTTGAACAGGCATTATGGGCTTTGGGAGGAATAGAACAGAACACAGTAATGATTAGAAATCACAGGATCACACTCTCAAACCAAACACAGAGCCCTCACAAGTTTTCCTCCTAAATGAGTGGGAGGGAGGCTTTCAAGGCTGTGTCAGTGCTGTATTGCAGCACACCTTTGCCATAACTTTGGTTGATGGTTCTCCCACTGTACTTGTCTGTGGACAAAGCATACTTTCCAAAGGTATTTATGACTTTCACATACAGACCTTGTTCTTCCCAACAAAAGCAAATGAAGCTCATGAAGAAAGCTCATGACAACCTGCTGACACACATGAAAAAAGTGGTTTTTTTTCAACTCAAAATAGCCAGAATACCCCTATGAAATAGTCTTTCTCACACAACATACTGTTTTCTCATTATGTGTGTTGACATTTTTCAGACTGACCTCAGCTCGATATTTTGTTCCGGAGTCCCCATTTAGTGGAACATTTAAACAATAACACTTTGAAGCATGCTCAGTCTCTCTTTTGAAGTCCATTCAGGCTCTGCCCTAGGGTCAACAGGCGCATTCCAGCAATGATGCACGGACCATCTGCTGTACAAGTTTAAATCCCACTGGTCTTATACCTAGAGGTACTAACATGTTGCATAACTAGCACTGAAAAACAGCCTGTCAGTTCAGATGGAGTTCGGATTTATTCCTATAGCTCTCTTATGCTCCCGCTGGAGGGCCTGTGTACAGTAACCTTTGAGTGTGGTTTCTGGGAACTATAAATTAATGAGATAAATAACAAGAAACAACATTAAGTTCCTGCATTTGGAACCTTTATTTTCGTTTGCCCATTTACACCCTAGCGGTGTGGTTCCCTGAGCTCACTGTCTGGCATGTCATTTAGGTGCCTTCCTATTCCAGACTTTTCATTTAGGTGGGCCCTGGCTAAGTTACTCTAAATAGTGATCCATGACTTAGTGTCAATTGCTGAACAAGGGAAAACCAGTGTGGCACAATAAAAAAGGTGAGTTTTTCAAGAAAATGCCAATAATTCTAATGACCACTGACTATTTTCTTGGGTAGGAATCTGGCATCAAAAACATGGCAAAAATCTCTGCCAAAAAAAGTCTTTGTCTATATATTTTATCCATTGTGCTTTAATGTTAACTAGTCATTATTAAACTTAACAATGCATTGGCTGAGGTTAATGTATATCAGACCCAAGCACTGTTGGTCTCATTGATGCTATGTAAACAGAGAGGAAGGAGTGGTCACTGCCCTTGGGAGTTTAAAATCTAAACTTGGACAACACACTTCAAACATATGTTATATCCTGCAGGCTGAATCACCGAACTTCAATCAGCATTAGCCTTAACAATTAATTTATGTTGCACATATGTTCTGCATTTGGGGGCATTAGTCCCAATGGGCCCCTTGACAGAAAGGTGAGTGTATGTACTTGCTGACCTTTTTATGGTGCAGAAGGACATGGCAACAAGGAGGAGAAGGTCAGCTGAGACCTGTGGGATGGAGTATGGCACGAGGGTGAGCATGGCAGAGAGCCATAAATAGGGCATGAAAAAGATGTGGAAGTCTTGTGGCATAAGTGAAGAAGAACAGCCATATCAGAGCACGTTTTTTCAGAGCAGCTCTAGCACTAGTTGAGCACCAAAAGAAGTGGGCACATTTCCACTTTTGAGTATCTGTCACTTATTTAGATGCCTCCTTGGAAACTGAGTTCTCCGGAAAATCTGTCCTCAGCGGTGGGTGCTGAGCACTAGACAATCTGGCCTGTTCATTTTCTCAGTATGTGGTTCATCTGTTCTAAGGAACAAGTCCTTCTGGAAATGGGAAAAAAAAAGGCAGAAAGAAGTGTTGGATACAGAAAAGCATGCAAGCTGCCTCATGGGCTAATGATCAAGAAAGGCAGAACAAGCAAAATTTCATAAACCAAATGAAGTCAAATGTCTTATAAACATTGCAGTAGTCCAAGAAAGATGGTGGACATGGGTTAAAGCACTGAGTAGGAGTCGGAAGATATGAATTGGCTGAATTGCTTCATCTCCATGCACAGAATGTTCATATCTGTTCAAAACAAGAAAAAAAAAAGGTGGAACAGGAATATTTGCCCCACTACTTTACAGAAGGAAAGTGTGAACTTTAGTTAAGATCAAAAGAGGGCCTCACAAGGAAGGAACAGCCCATGGGGTTGAGGGGAGATCTGAGGCTTTCTGCCTCCACAAAACAGAGTTGAAAACTGCACAACAGAGTATGAAGGGACCTAAAGCTGAAGAGCATAATGTGGGACATGTTTCCATGTAGGCAGAAATCCAGCCCCCAGCTGTGGAGGGATATAAATCCCCAATTTTTTAGCCATGTCATGTGATGGAGGGTGACGTAGCACTAGCGGTAGCCAGTCAACCTTTTAGTTAGAGCTCCTCAGACCTTGCTGTCACCTCTGAACCCTGCAAATCAAAACAGTTGCCTTTTGCATAATGCACCTTTCCCTGTGTCACCTCCAAACACGTCCTTGCATCTCCCTGGTGGGATCCTGTAAGAGGATTGGGTGGGCCACGAGGGAGCAACTCCATTGTGTGAGCACAAAAAGCCACGTTCATTAGTAGGCAGGCATCTTAGAACCAGTTGTGGAAAAAAAGAGAGTGGATTTGCCATTAAATCGGATATTCTTGGAGGTTTTCCTCAACACAACTCCCTCTTTAAAGCTAACAGAAGCAATTGAGAAAACTGCTCAGTAATTCCTGAGTTCCAGTCCCAGCTCTGACATGAACTCTGAGGCCAATATAATCCTCTTGTTCCTTACAATAAGGCCTCAATCCTCCCCTGCTGTAAATCAGCCTAACGCCATTCACACAAGTTAATGTTACCCCATTGGAAGATTTGGTTCAGAAATTAGGGCACCACGGGACAGGATCATGCAGAAATACCCAGGAAAATCTGTTCCCCAGAGAAATTTACACTCCAAAACAGAAATATGTGTATTTGTGAGCTGTCCTTATGACATTTTGGGCCCACAGAGTGGTTGTCTCCTGACAGGACATGTTCCTGTGAGATGCAGGTTTATGAGTGATGGATATCTCTCGGGATAATTAACCATCTTCAGTTGCTGCTGCCAGTGAAGGGAGGAAGCTTTGCAGTGCTCACTGCACAGCCATGGATTCACTCTGCAGAGGAACTGCCAGAGACTTGCTTTGTGCAGGATCCAGTTCAAAGGGGCCAGGTCAGGATTTGGGAATGACCCAAAGTTTAAACAAGGTTCCTAGTTCACATCCATTGCCATTTTCTAGTTACTTTTGCCCTCTTCTTGGTAAACAGCAAATATTTTCTTGGAATCAGTCTAATTTCTTATGCCAGTGGCAAAATAAACCCCAGCTCATCATGGATGTGTCCTTTCCAAAGAATTACCACAAAAATGTCTGAAACCCTATAAAGGCTGTTAATGACTATAAATCCCCATAGAGCTTTTTTCCCCCCTTCCTCTTCCCTCTTTTCTCCTCGCTCTGACGAGCTGGTGAGTTGGGAATGGCTTTAAATACCACAATAGTCATGGCAGGACATCAAGAAAGAAAAAGGAACAGAGTTTTGAAATACTTTGTGTAAGGCTCCAAGCACTTGAGTTGGTGCTTAACTGACTGGCATGTACCACACAGCAGTCAGATGATCTCTGCAGCTTTGGGAAATAGGAGAAACTCTGGAGAAGGGTGGGGGGGAAATGGTCTCTCCCACATTGGTCTTTATTGTCTTATGGATTTTATCACAGTATTGTTCTTTATTTCCTGCTATTTATAGGCTCTCATGTTTTGTGCTGCTTTCATGTTTGTGTTATCTGCCTTCCCACGACATGCTTCACCCCAGCCCTTGCCTACAGCTGGGTCCATAAAGGCCAGGCACATGGTTTGGAGTGGCACATCAGGATTCATCTTCTTTCCCTGGGTGATGTATGCAAACTGCCCTTTCCTGAAGCACTGAGCAACCCAAGATGGTGATTTAAGTGATGGTGGTTGCTCTGCAGTCTCAATAAAGGGACTCAAGAGTTTGTTGTTGGGCTTTTGGTTATCAAGAAATGGCATTCTTTAAAAGCCCCAGGCAGTGATGCCGGGGCTGTTTTCTCTGAAGTCCACACTTTACAATGAATTTACACCATCAGCCCATCAATACATGGCTTGGTGATAACCACCCCAACAACTTCACTTGAGTTCTTTTATAACTCTTGTCTTTGTGCAAAGTACTGCAGAGAGAATGTGCTACAGGGGTTGTCCTTGTCCTGATTCCCTGTGATTTGGGGATGTAACTCCACTGACCTGAACCAGCAAAAGTGAAGTTAATTCTGGTTTGAAACAAATATGAATTTTCTAAAAGTCACATCCCTGCCCTAATAAACTTGCTGCCTAAAAGGTGGCTCCAAAAGTCCATGGGGCTAGAAATAAAATAGGGAGAGCTGCAAAATAGTGCTGAAACCACTGAAGTCAGTGATTGAATCCTATCAATGTCCTTGTACCTCAACCCAGAGTGGTTTCTAGGTAGCCAAAACACCAACCCCCAGCACAAAGCAGAAACCTGGCTGCTGGTTCAGCAGGCTGAAACCGAGGGATTTTCCCCCACCAAGAGTCCCTTTTATCCACTTAGGGAGTGACAAGAAGCCTCGTGCGTGATTCCACAAGTTGCATTGCTTCTCGTGCACCAGGCAGCCTGCCTTGGAAGGGCCCACACACCTCAGTGCCAGTAACAATAGAGAAAACCCCTTCACTAAACAGAGAGGAACAAGCCCTGCTTTGGGACCCTTTCACAACACTTATCCAGGAGCAACACCTGCTATGGGCTGCTGAAGAATTTTAAAGAAAATTAAATACTTGCGTAAAGATGAAGCCAGGCTTGGGCAGCTTTTGCTGATGGGATTTTTGGGCAAGTTACTCCCACTGTTTTACCTGTGAGTGTGTGCAAAAGGGACACAGAACATCGTTATTCCGTGCTGTAGAGCAGTGTAAAGGCACCTGTTTCCCGAGGAGAGTCATTCTGTTTTGCCTCAAATTGTGCCTATTCTGGGAACATCCCTTAAAAAAATAAGCATAATTTTTCTGTAAGCAGTGTGAAGTGCAGGTTTTATTCAGACGGTTAGACACAGGTTTCTGTAGTTATCATCATTCCCTGTAGCAGCCAGACTGAAAGAGGAGACATGATGGAAATTGGAAGGATCTATAATGCACCAGATTAAGCAAAGATAAAGTGTGGTGCAAGGAGAATTAAGTGATGGTAAAGAGCACATATGTTGGTGAATCCCAGGGTTCTTTCTAAGGTGCTGATAAGAAGCAAGTTTGTGTCAAGCCATGAACATCACTAATGCACATGCCTTGTCTCCCAAGTACCACTGAGTCCCAAAAGCTGCCATTTAAAATTTTTAGCGTCCATTACAGGGAAATCATTGATTGCAAACAATGTGGGGAAAGCTATGTGAAAATTCTTTTTCAGGGTGGGATGAAAAAAATTGCCACTAGGAACTCCACAACACTGGAAAACAAAGACCGGACCAACTATCATTCCATCTGAGAAACAATTAAAAGCGTGAAACCAAAGATTTCCAGCAGAGACTGCTGCAGAGGCTTAAAAGATAGTGGCTGTGGGGCAACTGCTGTAAAATATAGCCCCAGCCCTCCCAAAAAGTGCCAAGTGCCTCAACGTCCGTGGGGGTCAGTGTGGATGGGGGCTGTCACCTCCCCCAAGCCCAGCAGTTACATTCTCCTTCTGTCCTTTGTTTCAGCTGGTGAAAATCTGACTGTTTTCGGCTCGGTGTCTGGTACGAGCCAACTCCCGTTTATCTCCTGAGCCACACACTTTCCAGCGTGTCATCGGGTGCCCTCTTGGCCACCATCTAAGGAGCCCTGACAGGTTGTGGTAGTTTTCCAGTCAGACTCTGAAATGGTTATTCACACTTTTATCATGGCAAGATTAGATTATTGTAATTCTTTATTGGCTGCCTTCCCAACGGGGGCTCTGCATAAACTCCAGATGGTGTGAAATATGGCCGGCAGGATTTGAGTTAAGAAGGGACAGTATCATCCATTCTGTTAAAACCTCTACCTTGGCAACTGGTTAGACAGCAACTGATTTCAAACCCGTCCTTTTTCCCTCCGTGCCCAGCTGAGGCCAGGTCACTGTCAGCAATATTGGGATTCGTTATGGTCCAGAGTACGTTACCCAGGCTCACACTACCTGGTAAATAATTCTCTGATGAGTGATTTCAAGAAGGGGAGGGAAGTATAAACCTGATTTCCATCTGCTCATTCTACTCTAAAGCCTGTGCAAAAGCTGGGCGGGATACTGCAATTACACCCTTTGCAAACATCAGACAGTCAGGGAGTAATGAGTTGTTCTTACTGCACCAAAACTGCAGCCTAAAGATCTCTGTTCCTGAGAAGCTGCCTCCAGGCATAGGGCACAGAACCAAAGCTCTCCTGTGGCATTGCTGGGGAGAAATGGTGATGCCAACCTTATCCCATGGAGGCAGACACCTAAAGGCAGCACATCCCTAAAGCTCTTCTAAATTTAAGGTGGCCAATCTCATCCCCTCCCACCCCAGTGTGAGCCACCAAGGGGACACCCAGACAGCAGCCAGCTCCCTGCTCCAGCACTGTGGGGCCTCATCAGCAAGCACAGACTGCTGGTACCTGTTCCTGTGTGCCATCTTTGGCTTTGTGTAAACACTGACTACACAAACAATTGATAGGATAATAACTGGCTTCATACAGACCAGCACAAATAAAACCTTCCGGTGTTCTGGGCTTTTGTCTTTTTAGAACTTTCCCTTTCTGGAAGAGCGTGATACGAAAGGTGTATTCCTTCCCATTTGATTTGTTTTCATATAGAGCCCAAGAGTTAAAACCTTCCCTGATTTAGCTCATAATGCCTAAACTCCTACAGGCCTTCATGCAAGGGAAATGTCTTGGGCAGGCTGTAATTAGAATCTAGTAAAGAATGATAATTTGGCTTCTTTATATTAACTGCTATTTACACAGCAGTATGTGATTTGCTGCATAAGGGGGAGAAGGGCTGGGGACAGCTTTTGCTGTGCACTGGAATGGCATGGCAAACACGGCGTGCTCGGAGCTGTTTACCTTCCCCGTCACTTCTGCAGGGAACCTGTGACCTGCCACTCATGGACGTGGATATAAAAGCTCACGCTGTTTTGGTTGGTTGTTTTTCCTGTTAGTGCAAGACAGCTGACACAGACTGTTTGCTTTGGGAAAACAACCAAACCCTTTTGTTTTGCATGAAGGGGGTGAAAAAAACCTGTATATAAAGAATTGCCCTGACTCTGCAAACAGCTACTGCACAAGGAAGAATGACTGGTGGTCAGCTCCAGGGCACTCTGACTGTCATTTTGCACCTACAGTGCCACTGTCATTTTAGAAATTCAGAAGGCTTGTGAAGCTGAAGACACAAAATATTTTCCCATATGGATACAAATAAATTTTAAAGAAAAAACAGCAATGTGAGAGAAAAAAGTCAGGATGGTTTACCTGAAATCATGAGAATTTGGAGCTGAGATAAAATGGTCTCTGTTCTGCACTTTCCATGGGACTGGGAAGTATACAGCAACTTTTTATACCACCTTTATAAACCATGTCCTGCTGGACCAGGTGTCTGGCCATTTTAGCACAAGAGAGATAGTGAGAAAGGCTTTGGGATTACTGCAGCCTGTACCACCCTGAGACCACAATGTAAACCCAGCACTTTGATACAGCCCTGCCTCAGTGCTGCCTCGAGAATGCTGCAGCCTGTGAGAGATGCTGACAGACACCTGTCAGTTGCCCATTCGCTCCATTTCCAGGTTTTTACAAACCAGACCACTCAGCCGTGGAGTGAAGGTGCCAATCCAAGTCTCACCCCTGCTGAGGTACAGCCTTAGCTTAAATCTAGAATGAAAATTTTACATATTTTAATTTCACAACAGTTCATTTTAGAGACAAATTTTATCAGTCTTTGTTCAGCTGGAGTACTTCACCAGTGGGTGGCCTTGAGGTGCCTGAATAGAGGCATCTAGAGCTATTTGAAAAGTTTGTGACCCCCCTAAGGCACCTGCAAAGGGCTGGCAGGTAAAATTCAGGACCTACAAGAGATTCACATCTTTCAGGGACAGACAGAGCTCATGTGGGACACACAGAGGCACTGCAGTATATCACATATCCTATATAGTGCCAGACACATATGGGTAGGCAACTCAACTGCCTCCTATGTGAGTCAACCCAATGTTTGGAGAGGATCTGCTCCCAGCTTCTTTGTCTGCTGAAAACTGAGCCATGAGTGCATTCTGTGCATTTCAGAAAATTGTCCAAAAGGAGTGCTGGGAAAGGCAATGTCTGCTTATTTTACATAGAATGTAACAACTTGTATTCCCTGTGAAGTCACTGGAAAGGTCTCCATGACACCAGCCACCGCAGCCTTGAGCAACCCAAGCCATCATCTGCTCAAGCCTTCATGCACACAAACATCAATCCATTCAGCACATGCATATGACGCTGATAACCATCTGATGGGCCACGACAGACTAGAAAATCAGACAGCAAAACTCACCCCACTGTGTGCCACAGAGCCCCCAGCATAGTAAATGCTGCAGCCCTCAGCTGTGAACATGAATGCTCAATATACCAGGTGGCTTAAACTGCCGGCATGTCATCTCCTGTTGCTGTGTAGCTTTCAGGCATCCTTCAATGTTCTTAATTCTCCTGATAAATTAGGAGATTCCCAAAGAACACATTTTCCAGCAATTCATAACATAAAACATCACACATTATGAACTCTGTCTACCCCACTACAGCCAAGAGTGAAAGAGCTCAGATATCCCTACAGAGCCACTCTTGAACAGCTGGAGTGAAGCACATTAAAAGGAAGCATGTTGTATTCTCTAGAGATCACCACTGTGACCAGAAGTGTGAATGACTACCCAAGTTTCAGGTTATTTTCAAAGCTGATGAGTGAATAGAAAAATAAATAGATCATAGGCATTCATACAGAGCCTTTAATTAGAGAGAAGAATGTGGCTCTCTGCATAGGAAAGCTGTATTTTCACATGGTGAAAATCAATGCAGCTCCATTATGGAATTACATCAGTCTGTGCCAATGGGGATTCAGTCCAGGTATGCACACAAGGATGCCTGTCTTTGCCATGGAAACACAACACCTAGGTGAGGGACCACACGAGCAGCTTAACAGCAACTGTATTAATACTTGACAGGGCAGGAAAGAAAAATGAAAACAATAGTTCTAATTGAAACTATGGAGGGTGTGTAAGTAGGGCAGAATGCACAGCAATTACCTGATTTGGAGCTGAGCCACAACACCAGCACTGTTGCTCCTATTCTATGGCATGGCAAAAGAACCTAAGTAAACAGGATTTTGGTTTTCCATCTTTGGCTAAAATAGTTGTTTACACAGAAACAGAGAACTGGGTAAAAAGACATGGTGGCAGTCCAAAACAGGATTGAAGTGAGGCCACAAGCTGAGGATTGCTACCCACACTTGTACCAAACAGAAAAGAGATGTGGTGCTCCCTTGGAGACATATTTCCTGCCTGGAGAGTGGATGGGCACAGCTTTGACCAGCTGTGGACAGGAAACTCCAGGTTACTAGAAATGAAATCAAGGCTCCAGAAGTGTTAACACGACCATTCTGGATTTCATCAGTTTGGAGATGCTACCAGCTCACAGTTCCCTCTCCCTGCAGTCCCCTTGCCACATGCCCACTCCTATTCCTTCCTCACAGCCACCACCAGCAGGCCCAGGCTCTGCTCCTCACTCTCCACTACATCCTCTCCATATCGCCTGCAGAGAGGCAAACCTGCACAGAAAGCTGTCGGGAGGCTGGTTCCCAGAAACCTCACACGGCAGTGGATTCTCAGGCACAGGGTGCATGAGAAGCATGAAGACAATGGTTAGTAACAAAGTGAGGCTCCTCTGGTTGCATGGAGAGGGGATAACCTGGCTGGGAGTTATTTTGGAGTATCCCTTGAAAAGCAAGAATAGTGTCTACAGGAAAGACTAGATGAATTCCTGGAGGAACAAAGTTCCCTTTCTGAGGAAAAGCCAATAGGCAATGGCTTACCCAGTGATGCCATTCATGGTCCAACAAGCATGTCTTAGTCACAGAACAGAGGAACAACTTGAAGCATCTGCTCCACCACTGCTTCATGACTGTGCCAGTGACTGCAGCCACAGGGGTCCAGAGCTGCAGGCCCCGCATGCACCCAACACACAGGTCTGAACCTGTGACCCACAGCTTCTGCAGATCATCACAAATCCCCTGAGACATACAGCTCCCCACAGCCTTGCAGGTTGTTTTTACTTAGACAAATTCAAATGGCTGCCACAAAAGCTTAATCTCTTTCCAGCCACACTCACGCTGAGTGTCAATAGGAAAAAGTCCCATGAATACGCTTGATAATTACAGAGCCGTGGCTGTAGCAAAGAACAAAGTATAATGCAGGCTTGAATACTCAGGAAATTGACTGCTGATATGTTTCCATTCATTGTTTTGTTCTCTGTTCTCAGTGTTATATTAAAATCTCCTACTAAGAATGAGCTTTCTTGTTTAATGGAACTTGTCAGTTAGAGGAAATCTGCTTGAGCTGTTTGATCTATTCTTTAAAATAATATTAATTGCAAATTTAGCACATGACCCTACCTTTAGTTCAAAACCTAAATCTGATATTTTTCAGAATGTATTCGTTGCCCAGAAAAATCATGGGCCATCACTTTCCCACTTGAACGCATTCACTGTCCCTTTACCCCAACTATTCAGTCCTGGCTATTCATGAGATATGTTGATCAATTGTACCAGTCACCTGATGTTGTTTTCCTGACTCTATTAGCGAAAAGTGATAGTAGCGAATAGCAAATAGTAAACACGGTGCAAATCTCTGGTCACGAGAAAATCCATGAAACCTCGCAGTTTGTGACCATTTTTATAAAATCCTGACAACCATATCCCTATTCAAATGTGACCTCACGTCTATAGGAAATCACACTCACTGCTCCTGCCTGCTTCTCCATTAATGGAACTGGCTTGTCTATTTTTGATTCCATGTGGCTCGTAATTAAGAACTGAATTTGCATGTTTGCTATTCATCCTGATTCCCAGCATGTGGATTCACAATAACAAATCTTAATTTCAGGCTCAGAAGCTGATGTACAGCAGAATCTGGATTTCCAAAGTCCTACAGTACAATGGTATTTAAATCTGGAGGTTTCACTTGGCTCCTTGCAGACATAAAAGAGCAATTTAGAAGAACCAGATTGCAGTGGCAGTTTAGAATCTATATAACTTTGTAGGATTATTTCAATTTGCTGGCTCTGAACCTTCAATAAAAATCTGCAAAAATGGGTTGCACAGGGTTGTTCACAGAAACAAAATTTCTTTTGTGAATGTCTTCCTGCATCCAGTTATATCAGAATGATGGAAGAAATGGGAAATGGCTGATTTCAGGGCTTATATAATTAGATATAACACATTCTATCATCATCAGTACTTGATGCTTTACTTTAGGCAATCTCAAAAGACTTCTGGAAGTGCTCAGAAACCACCGTTCATGTCACCATGACCACAAGTGCTGTCACTTTCAGCAATTTGACTTTACAAACACAGAAGTGGTGCTGTGAGCCCATTTCCTTCAAGGCAGCAACATCAGCCCTGCAGCTGACTCGCTTTCCCCTCCATCGTAACTCCTCTGGCAGGCGCTGGGAATCACCTCCCTTCTCTGGTGGCAGCAGGTTTGGTTATCCCGGCGCTCATTCATGGAATTTGCTTCACCTGGCCTTGCTGAGAACGATGCCCAGGTGCTGTGCACCTCCAGCAGTGTGAATTAGGGTCAGCGAGACACCCCTACAGAGGCGCCTTATTGAGGGATGTGCCTGAGCCGCGACTGCTCGTGCTGCCGGGGGAGCCTGAGCTCCCTGCCTACGCACCTTTCAGGACATGTGCCATCCTCTTCTGCTCCATCTTCCCTGCTCCTGACTAATTCAGGCAGCTCAAGGCGCAGGGAATTCCTCTCAAATAAATCCATCCTCCCCCGCCCTGATCCTTTCTTAAAGCAGGGGCAGAATTGTCCAAAACAACCCAAGGGAAGAAATCCAAATAGGTGACCTCCTTCCAACCCTCAGTGCTGGAGGCCGAGGTGTGGCCCCCCTCGAGCTCCCTGGGTCATTCCAGCACCTTTGCCTCATTCCCTCCCGGAGCGAGGCCGTCCCACGGGCTGGTGTTTTCTGCAGCCCATGAAGAGCTCTCTGTTCCCCCGTGAGTCACGGCCGCAGGCCGGGCAGTGACATCAGCCCCTCGCAGCCCTGCTCGGGCTGCCCTTGGCACTGGCTGCGAGCGCGGCTTTGTGCCGAGGAAAAGGTCGGCGCTGCCGCCGGGGAGGGCGAGGCGCCGGCAGCATCGCTCGGCACGGCTGCACCGAGCGCTCCGCTGTGGGGGATGCCATCCGGGAGCCACCGGAGGAGCAGCTGCAGAAGCCCTGTTTTTCACGCCTGCCAGCAGGCAAACCCTCTCCTGGAATCCCCGGCGTGGTGCTAAAGCCCTGCCGGCTGTCACTACCTGCGCCAGCCACCCCGGGATGCGGCACATGCTGCAAACACCTTTTTCTTTGACGGCGTTGGCACTTCATCTGAGCCCGGGACAGAGAGGGCGCGGCCGGTTTTCAAGGCTGCTCTGAGACTACAAAAGAGCTCTTTACGGGCTTAAAATTACCACTCTGCAATACTGGCAAACCATTACCTCTTCCAGGAAAGCTGCTTTGTAGAACAGAAGGGAAGCTATCCCTCTGGCGTTGTCAGCCGCACCAGCAGCATTGCAGTCCTGTATTCCTGACCAGAGGCTGCTGCATCAAGGGATTGAATGACTTCATGACCTTGATGGATGCACAGAGTCAGTGCGAGAGTGCTCAGCTGTGCAAACGAAATGCTGCCACCTCACTGATAAGAGGGGAGCGTGCCCATGCCAGGGCAGAGGGGGGGGCAAGTCAGGATGCAGCAGATAATGGTGACTTGGGGTGACAGTGCCAGCTCTGAGCTTGTCGTTTTGGGGAGATAGGCACCACACCTACGTCAAGCCGGTTGCCTTCCCTCTGTGGCAGCAGCTGCCAGCCTGGTTTGCCAAGGCTTCATGATAAACAAAATGTCTCATGAAGTGTTTTTGTACCCATTTTCTTCTTCTAGTGCTGCTGCAGGTCAGAGCCATCCCAGAGGTTTGCTCACCTATGGACTTCAGCTACACCAGCAAAGACTCTGATATCTAGTGGAGAAGGGTGCCAGGTGAGCTCCCCCAGCATAACATTGCTTTGAAACATCAATAAGACAATTGTACACAGAGAGAAAAAAGCCAAACTTCTCAGTTCCAGTGCAAGGAGAGTTCTGCTTTTGCTCTCAGCTCACCACTCTGGTGTTGTTTGAGTGTTAGACTACAATTCAGACCTGCAATTCTGCTTTAGATTTGGCTGAACCTCCATGAAATGTGAAGTATGCTTATGAGATTTCAGCACAAGAGATGGGAAACACCTGATGCCTGATATTGCTTTCTGAGGCCTTTTTCGTCCATGAGACTTGAATACCCTGAACCTAAATCCTTCCCCAAGTTTGTCCTCCAACCCTGGCTATACACCCTGTAGCCAAATAAAATCCCCCTTTCTTTCTTTTTCTGGAGACACAGTAGCTGTTCTGTTTTGCTGCTGAATGAAGCAACATTTTGCCGGCTATGGTTCCCTAATTTGCAGATTTTGGTGGCAGTGCTGTCACAGAGTTCCCACCATCATCCCCTACTGGTGTCCACCCCTCCACACAACACTGAGGCCTTTCAGCTGGGACAGAGCATTTTCTCCTGGGGGCAATGATGATCAGGCACTGATCTAGCTGAAACAAAATGCATAAACAAAAATAAAAACCAAACCAAAACACATACACATACACAAAAAAGAAAAAAGCAATCTTTTCTATTTTACAGGGTGTCTTGTTCACAGTCTTAATCGCAGTCTGATGTGGCTTGCTGCAGAGTCACATGAAGAGCTGTTTAGATACAACAGGGAGGGGGCTGAGCTGGAGTAAAACACTGGGAAAAAAAGCTAAGATGGGAACATCTCAAGGTATAATTACTACTAAGGCTTCCTTGTCCTCAAACCATGGCCAAGGTTTCTTATCTTGGACCACGACCAGGAGATCACCATAATTTTCCAGTAAACAGCCAATTCATTTCACAATTTATACATCATTACAAATCCCCCATGTACCAGAATCGGCTCTACAGACTCCTTTCAGGCCTTAAAAGGATCTTTAGGCTTCAGTTTTCATTTTTAAATGCATACAAGCATTCAACTGAGCTGTAAGCTATTAAAGCAAGACAGCACTTCATGGATATTTCACAATAATTCACTTAATTGTCCCATTCATGGACCTCTGCCTTTGGACCTATGCTTCAAGATTCCAAATAACACAAATAATAACAAAAATAACAACATCATGTTCCATCTTACTGAACGAAACAGTGATATACCAAAACACAGCTGGTGATACATTATCACTGGCTGTGCAGGAGCGTGGGTGGGAAGCAGGAGGCTGCAAGAAGAGACAGATAGAGCAGCTCCTACACGCGACTTTTTCCTCTCTGCTGCTATTTGCCTTTTGCTGAAGAAGCGCAGCAAATACATTAACACACGCATGAAAAATGAGCTGAGGTAATTCCATCTATGAGCATGTGATCCATCCCGCTGCCACAAATGTTTTCCCTCTAGGTCCATATCTGAATCTCACACAGACTGACTCACTCTGTGGCCGCGCATGTCACTACTACCCGGCAGCGTCAGGCTGTCATTTGTTTCCTTTTGGAACGGGATGTTCTATAATAGCTCCAACTCCCACTCGACAGTTTATGAAATTGCAGTTCTTTCACATACCTCCTTTGTTCCTGAGCAGCGAGGAGTTTTCTGTTTGTTTCTAAGGTGCTAAAAGAGGATCAGAGTGGCCTGAGCTCAGGGATGCCTCACCCGAAGCTCTAACAGGATGTGTCTTTTAACAGGATGAAGGTGTGATGGTTCTCAGTACGCTGCAGGGTTTGTTCTTCAGGAAGACAAAGGAGGCACAGTGCAGAACTGTTGCTTCTGGGGTTGCTGCTTGAAGTCTCATTCATAAGGCTTCTTCTCCCACAGCCAGGGAGAGACTGTCACAGACATGGAAGCTGAAGCTCTGGACATGCTGATGGAGCCATCAAAGCAGAATCAGCTCTGCTTCAGAGTGTCTTGCTGTGATGCTCAAATACGCAACACTTGTTTTTCAGCATTGATTAGTCTGACCCTCTGCTCCACAAATGCTAATCTACATCTGTGTCTTATTCTGGAACTGGTAAGTGCTTCTGAAGTGAATCCCTGACTGACTGTGCTTCGCTTCATACCACGGCACAGTTTCAGAGCTCAGCCTACAAGACTAAAATCATACGAGTCTCAGGTTAAAACCCCCAAGTGTCAATAGTATAGACACGGAGTCATCAGCACCAACTGGTTTGTTCTGCTGTCTTGGTGCTCCTGTCATACCACTGCTTGCTACCTGTCTTTCAGAGCCCAGAGTCCTGGAGCTGTTGGATCTCAGCACACAATTGCAAAAGGGGGAACATGATGTGGTTCTAGAAGGGCAGCAGAAAAGAGGAAGCTGCAGTCCCCCAGGGTTCCCTGCCCACGTAAAGATCATGTTCATCAGGATACACCTGTAACGCTGCCAAGTTTCCTGCTGGGAACATCTGACAGGCAGCTGATACAAAAGGACAGAACCGAGGGAGCAGAGAGCCAAAGAACGAAAGGATGCAAAAGATGTCGGCATTTCTCTGCTTATTTTCGGGATGCTGCTGTGATTCAATGCAGGCTAAAATGGATTTGTCTTCACACTGGGTGCACAGCAAAACGGATGCATTGCTGTGCCCCCTGCTCCAGTTGCTGCTCCCCTATTTATCAAAGAGCTTTAACCAAATGGGGAGCTGGCACTACTTCCTAAGGGTGCAGCTATTCCTAACAAGGAGGTCAATGACAACTTCAAGCATAGCAAAAACAGTACTCCTAGCATTACTCAGAAAAAGTTTATCACTTATTACCTGTCACTGGGAATACAATAGGAATCTTAGAGATGATCTGGGTACAATTTGGAAAAGCAAAACTTACACTTTGCAAGCTGCCCATAACACTTCCCTGAGAAACAAAAAAGTTCCTGAGGCTACTGCATGTAAGAGGGTGCCCTAAGAGTCTCTACAGATATTTATTCTCACCTCCTGGACCTTTGTCCAAGGTTCATTCATGGGGTTTAAATAAATAAGCATTAACAAACCCAAAGCTCCAGACCTTCCACTGTCCTGCATTGAGCCAAGACCTTAAGTAAAGAGGCTTAAGTCACATTTATATTTCCTTTGACCTAGAGACAGAACACAGCTCGGTACATCCCAGTTATGGAGCAGAAAGCCCTTTATGGCTGCACAACCTTGCATTCAGCTGCCTGAGAAATCTTTAGAAACCACTGTAAAGGCTGGCATTTCCTGCTCGCTGCAGATGCCTTCACATGCAGCACTGGCTGGGGAGAGCAGCCAGAGCCCCAGCCCTGACTTACTTGCATGACAGCCTCAGGAATCCTCCTGGTGCTGCCTGGCCAGCCTTGGGTAATGCTGCACTGCAGGAATACAGTGCCCAGGCTCTCAGAGCCAGCCCTCGAGCTTTGGTAGCCACCAGGACAAACGACAGCCTCTAAATGTAAGTCATTATAATCTCACAGACATCACTTATAACTTCACCTGGGCTTACCTGGGTCGCTGTGGAGGGTAGGGCAGCGTTTCCCTTGACATTCACAACGAACGCGTGCACCAGAGAATACGAGGCTCCTCGTACACAGGGTATTGTTCTGGATTTCGTATTTCTTCGGGGTTGTCTTGGCAACGAAGAGGGTTTGCCGCTAGAGGTGTGTGAAACACTGGGTAACAAAAAACATCACAACTCCCACTTGTTTCATTCCATCACCCTGTGAAACCGGACTCTTTTTCAACCTGCTGGGATGCTCTCATCGTGCTGTGAGTCAGGAGGGGTGGCACAAATCAGCACAGGCTCCTCTGCCTCCCCCTTTCCCCCAAAATAGTGATTTTGAAAATAACAAAAGATGATATTTTTCATTGGAAAATTTTTCTATCAGGACACCCTTACAAGCTTTGTTCCCATTCTCCCTTCAACTGCATTCTTAGGGAGTAGTTCCCTGGCAGGTGATGGAACTGACAATTCCAGAATGGATGAATGGACTTAAGCAAAATTAGGGTTTTTTTTTTTCCATTTTTTTGCTTGTTCTGGGGTTTGTTTTGGTGTTTGGTTTTGGTTTTTTTTGTTTTAATTACTAACATTTTTAGAAACTTCAGTGAAGTCAGTAGGGTGACTCTGGACTGATTTCAATATAACTAGGTTTGCCAATTTGCCATGATTGAAAGGAGAATTTCTTTTGTACAGAGAAGAGATGCTGGACAGTTAATGCTACACCTGGTCAGCAAATGAATGGAAATGTCCCACTTGCCCTTCTGACTCAGCTCCTTCCACGGATGACAGACATTTATTCACTGTGGATGAGGTCCAGGAATTATTCTGTAAAGTTTTTAAACCACCTTTGGATGCAGTTTCACATTGCTCATTCATGTAATTTGCCTTTATTTTTACTTACTGAAGGCATTAAAAAATTAACCCAAACAGCTGTTCAGATGTCTCTATTTTTTATGTAGCAAAGGGAAAAAAGTCTGAACAGCTGTGTCAGTGAAACACATCCAGGTGGTATCCCTAAGGCAATGTTTCTACGAAATCTGTAAGATAACATTTTTATTATCTCAGTTATTGTATTTTTTTTTTATTACTCTGCTCTTGTGCATTCTTAAAGAGGTATTGGCCACATTTCTTATGCTCACCCTCTTCCCTCAGTGTTTGATCTGTGCTGTAGCTCAACACAGATATTGCAGTGATTCAGCCATCAAAGGTGAAAATCACCCTTTCAGCACAATCTCCTGAATCTATTCTGAGGTCTTAAATGGAATTTAAGGCTGGGTAAGGAGCAGTTTTACAGATCAGGCCATTCTATGGGGAGAAACTCAGGCCGTGGCACTAAAAATTGCCTTAGAGACACTCAAGAGAAGAGAGAATTTGTTTTCCATGTTGTGTAACCAAGTCAGCTGAGATGCACAGTTTTGTTGCAGTTCCCTGACAAGGTAGCTGGATCATCCTCAAGGAAAGGCTGATGAATCACAATTACACAAGTCTGAAAGAGCAGTTGTTTGGGACTCTAGCATGTGAAGTATTGGGGATTTGGAAACTGCTAGCCAAATTCTCACCTGGGTCATGCTGAAATCTGTATCAGGTTCACTGACAAAGGCTCATAAAGAACTCCTCTTACTGAGGTTCTGAATTCCAACTGGTCTCCCATTCTGCATGGAGTAAACTTCAGCTTTCAAAACTCTGGTGCGCCCTTTCCATGCGTTTGCTATCACATCTCAGCCATGAGAGGCTTCCAGACACCTGCTCCATGCTCTGCATTTCAATGCACCACACTCCGTCTGTGCTCCAGGCCATCCTGCCACAGATCAAACCCTACACCCTGTCCAGTCACCCAGGGCTCATCTGTTTAGTGCCTTCCATATAAACCCTCCTAAGAGTGTGATTCTGTTGCTATGAGGCAGCATGCTGATTTATGGAAGTGTTATCCATAAATTGCTGATTGATATTTTCTGCCCCAACATCAGTCCTTGGATTATGAACTCTGTAGAGCAAAGTGAAAGCATGGAAGTGTCTGAAAATTGCCAGCTATATCAGAAGTGTTACAGCAAATTATATTAATAATAACAAATAAAAATAGCAATGATAATTGTAGTGATTAAGCAATTTGTTGCTGTTATAATTCTTTCTCCTATTCCTACAATATTTGACAAATATGGGCTCTCCAGAGAGTTCCTGAGACTGAAGAAATCTTTTCAGGTGACACAGAGTGCAAAGAAAAGAGCTGCTTTTCAGTTTATAGCATAATGATAGTAGATAGTCAAATGCCTGAAATCTCTTATATACCAGTAAGATTTTTTATTTTTATTTTTTAATTAGCTTGAGAAATAAACTATGTAAAACTGTCTGTATGGTCCTGAGAAGGACCATCTTCCAAAGGAAAGCTCAGCAGAATCATCCCTGAGTCTAAAGGAGATTTTCATTCTCCTCTAAATCATTCCCTTTTGGCACATTTTCTTCATATTTAGTAGCTGGATGCAATTCCCTCTATATGTACTAAGCCTGTGTTATTACAATTTGAGTACAATATATGTTTATTTGGAGTCTAACAAGATCATCAATCAGGAAATAGGACTGCACTTCATATTACATATTTATTTATAGTGTTAGGATGAAATTTACCTGGGTCCACAGAAGAAAATGAGGCTGTTACAGCCCTTGGTTTCATATAAATTATTTTCCTCTCAATGCCTATGCCCTGTGGACACAAATTTATTTCACCAATACTGGATGAAAAATCTCCCATTCTTTCACTGCCTCCAGGTAATGATGTCTATACCTTTCCTTCTGCTTCCAATTTTGTGTCCATTACTTGAATGCTTGAAAACACGAAATACAATACCGTAAGTCACAGAGCAAGGAAATAGTATGTAGGGAATATTTCTTTTCCTTTTCAATCCCTTTGTAATTAAAGAAATTCTACTCAATCATTTGATGTAGTCAGTGAAATTATCATACTTCTGATTTTAACCTTCCAGTTGATCTTTAGTGGCTGGTTGGCCATTAGAAAGAGGGGATATTTTGCAGAAAGGTTATGGGATGCAGATTTGGAAGATCTCAGCTCTTCTCTGAAGTATGTCACACACTGAGCAATGAAAGATGACTCTAAATGGAATGTGTACTAATAAATGTAGATATGAAAGTGGAAAATTACATCACAGTATATGACAGCTCAATATAGTTAATAATATAACAGTAGTTATCTTAAATAATGCAAAAAGAAAAAAGTGAAAAACATTAAGAGATCTTTGTTAAGTGTCCAAATGTGTCCTGATTGCTGTATTTGACAACTCTGCAAGAACCTGTCCCAGGGACTTGGAATCTCCATGAGATTAGATAGTATTTGCACACAAAATGCAGGAGAGAAGTTAAATGAACAAGTGGCAAGTTTATCTCAAATAGAAGTGTTATAAAACCATTAAGCAAGTAAAAGCTTATTCAGTTAATTGGCTAAGGCCCAGAAAAGATTTCACAACACTATCAGCAGGGTGTTGAAATACTAAAAAAAAAAAAAAACAACAAACCAACAGCCCAGCAACCAAATGCTTGATTTCAGAGAAGCACTGCCATTTAAGAAACATTCTCTTCAGTATTTCTTAGATAAGAAACTGTTTGTCAGCATGTATATATGTTCTTCCTGGAATCAAGGTCCATGCAATTTATTTCACATACAGCAATATTCTCTCAGCGCTTTGCAATTTTTCCTTGCTCAAGTACCAGGAAAAGTGGAAGTAACAGGCATATAAGGTTATGAAGAAGTATGACACATATTATTACACATATTATTTATATTTACTTAGTGATTTGACCTAAGATAGACGTGCAATCACAGTATAATGAGTTAACCAACAGGAACTTCTGGAACTTCTTGTGCAGAGGAAAAAAATCTCGGGAACATGTAGGGATAGGAATGTGTCAAAGCAGGGACACAAGGAAAAGTAGCTCATGGAGCTACTGATACAATAGAAAATTGGAATATTCAGAAATAAAATAAACAAAATTGAGGTGTAACCTATGTAAAGCCAATGAAAGATGTGCTCTGGACATCCAGTAAAACTCCAGTAATTGTACTGATCATGAAGCAACCTTTGAAACAGAATGTTTCTGAATTTCTGCTCCCTGGTGTATCTTTTCTCAGGAATAGTCTGGTCATCTAGGAAATATTTCACTCTACCTTCCAGCACTCACAGAAGTTTGAAAACAATGCAAATGTAAATAGTTGCTGATGCCAAACACTTCAGTTGCCAAGAAAAAATGATGCATTTTGTACCAGGATTTTATTATGACCAAGATTAATTTCTGGATTGTCTCTGGCTATTCTTTAACAAAAACACCTCCTGATGAAACACAACCTGCAACTCACAGGTTTTGTGTATTCAGGGGAACTTCTCCCAGCAGCTAATTTACAGTGTTCATACAGAACAGACTGTACTGTGATCTTCTTTTAATCCAGCTGCCAGATGTTACAGAGGCAATGCCGTGGGAGAGGGCACCAGGTTTTTGAAGATGAACCTACTCAGTAATAAAGAACTTACAAAAAACCAGCACAAAACCAATCAATACCCCAACTTCTCTTAAGAAAAGGGAAACAACTCACCGTTATGACATAAGCAGCTATTACCCTGTAAGAATTGAGGCCAGGCCCCAAGTAGTGCTTCACAGCCCAAGTTACATGGTCAGGTGTCTTGGTGCAACTGCACCAATTGAATGGTCACACGTGTGCCTGCAATGTCGGGATCCAGGTCTGCTCTCATGCTTTTTAAAAGAAGTCAACCTCCCTAAAAAAGAAACCACTTTATATATCTGCATTTGTGTATGTAGTTTCATCAGTGTTCAAAACCACCTACTATAAATTCAAAGATGAGTTCTGGGAACAAACCAGGCATCATCAAAACACAAACCCAAGAAAAAGGAGAAGGGAATAGAAGAAAAGAAGGCAGAACTGACAAGTGGTAGAGAAATAGAGAGGAAATACTGGGAATATGTTAGATTTTATCAAATAGAACTTCCCTTGCATCCAATTTTAGTTACTTTTGGGAACAGCATGTGACCAAAATTTGCTTATGGCTGTTATTGCAAACAAGCAGAAGAATCATGCGCCATTTGAGTTGTTTTGATTCCTACCATGGCAGAACCTTTTGATTAGAAGTAAATTTCCCCGAGTAATGTGGCAGCCTCTCCTTCCAGCAACCAAACAGTATTTTTCTGAGTCGAATGCAGTTTACAAGGCTTAAGTCATTAAGCATGACCGAGCTGACCAATCACACCACACGAACACCGACTCATCACCCCTAAGTGATGTCAAAAAAATAACCACATCAAGTAAACCAATAGCTCAACATTTGGAACAGTGCAGGGACTGAAAAGCTTCAGTTTCTACACAAGCAATTTGTCAAAAAGAAAATACACTACACTTGACAAGGAAATTCTTTTGCTGAAAGTTGCATGCTCAGTAATATGATTACATTGCTGATGTTCCCCTGTTCCTCTTCTTCCTCCTGTGTTTCTCTCTAGGAAGTGTTTCTAGAACTTGCTGGTACAGATACCTGTTTCAGAGTTGTGGCATTCAGTTCCAGGAACAAAGCCTTATTATTATAAATACTTCAGCCATAACATTTCTAAGGAAATTAGACTGATTATCATAATCTCCTGCTGACTCTTACCTGGGAGTTTTAAATTCTCTAGTGTGGGAGAAGACTCTGAGGACAAAACACTAATTCTTTTATTTAATTAAAAGCAAAAGAAAAAATTCAGGCTAAAAATTTCAAAGCCTGGAAAGGGAAGTCAGGAAACAGCAAGACGAGAAAGGATGAAAACCAGCACCACACTGATGACTCTGGAAAATTCCAAGTCGAAGTACCTCACAAGTTTTGTTTTGGTAAAACAAGATGATAAACAGTACACTTGGATTTCAGTAGCCTTTTTTTTTTTTTAAAGTTTTTTTAACCTTTCTTATTCAACCTTGTACTTGAATAACAGCCTGTTCCTGAATTTACAGTCACGCATATTCTCCACACTCACACGTAAAGTCCCAGGGGCTTCCATCAGATTATGTTTTTGAGTACAGACATCACCCCTGAACATTATCTTCTGGCCTTCAAGCTGGTCACATAACATCTCGTATTTAGATATTAGCTACTATATAGAAATAAGCTGCCTTGACATGACCAAGGTGTTCCATCGCTCTGCAGAAGTACAGGCAATGAATCAGCAGTAGCACGAGAGATGTGCTGTCACTCTCTGGTACTCACTGCTGCTTTACAGAATGGCCCAGTATCAAACATAATAACCAGCCTCTGGAACAAACAAATCACAGACTAATGAATACAGAACATTAAAGCCCAAAGTAATTTTCCCTGTACCCCCCTAGAGAACCATAACCAACACTATAGAAAAGTCTCAATGAAATCTTGCTGAGTTCTGTGTGGAGCCCAGTTGCAAGCCAAGAGTGATGTAAGATTTGCCTGGAGTTTGAACTGAACCCTCCACATTGTTCTGAGAGCTTACCATTAAAAGAATAAATGTTAGCAATAAAAAGGTCAAGAAATGAACATCTGAGAGCATCTAAAGATCTGCAAGGGATCTCATAAATATATAGCAAACATCCTCCCTGATGGATTCCCCAGAAGAGTTCTACATCACCCACAAAGCACATTTTTTACAATCTGTTTCTCTCTGTCTGGGTACAAAGGAGTGAAGAAGAGCGTTTCACATATGACTTGTAAAATTCAAAGTTTAAAGCTTACAAAAACAACCAAGATTAGAACTGTTCAACAAAATTGTGTCTCCCTTCACATAGAGCCTTTTTATTCTTATAATTTTTCAATAAACCAACAAATGAGACTCTCAGCTATCAGTACTGTTAGGTATAATGGGTTTAGGTTCACAAAAATAAATTAAACAGCATGGGTTTAAATCACACCAACACCACAAGCAACTGCTGGGAGTTTCACCACCTGACGCACTGGTGAGGGCTTGAGGTATTTTCTGTCATTTGTACTCTGTTGCACTAAACTTTGAAGAATGCAGCAAGTCCTGGCAATTTTTTTGGCTCAGGTCCCTTATACATGGGCCATGTGTGACCAAGAGCAATTCCTTGTGAAGAACACAGCAGAAATTTGAGCATGCTCTGCCAAAAAGCCCCTGGGAAGCAGAGTTTGTTGGCACATCCCTACCTTCATGCAAGCAAGTAGCAGAGATGCATCTTGAGGTTATTCAGCTCCAGGCAAAAATGGCAAAGGTCTCTTCTAAGACAGATCTAGAAAGCAAAATTACAGAGGATACAAATGGTAAATACAAAAGGGGAAGACAGAGAAACATGTACCAAAAAAACCACCCAGGCAGAACGGGAACATCATTCTGTCACCACAGCATTTACAGATATAGGATACATGCATATAGGATTCTGTTTCTCTTCCTGACATTCAACCATGGGTGGTGAAACAGCTGACGCTCTTGGCTGCAGGGGTCCATCCTTTTTCCAGCTGGTCAGACACCAGCTGAGGGACCTCTGTAAGCACCACATAGTTCTGGCAACAAGGATCTGCAAGTCAAGTTGATGCCTGCACACAGATGCTCAAGGTGGCCTTTAGCTGCTCCAAATCTTGCTAAAACTGACCTCTCATCTACTCCTTGTCATCTCCTAGATCACAGCAGAAAAGGACATGGGCAAAACACAGCTACCTGTCATGGATTAGCTCTGGGGGTCCTTTGTGTCGGCTCTATGTTCTGGACTGAAGTGAGAATATTTGACAAAAGGAAAAAAACCCCACACATCTAAAAGAAAAAAATTGGCATAAACCACATAGAACAGCCAGAGAAAAGGAAGTGACAACAAACAAGCTCTGCAGTCAAGGAAAGGGTAAAATCTTGGCTCTACTGAAGTCATTGGGATGTTTGCCAGAAAGCTGTAGACAGCGTGTTTTATCCAGGACTTTTAATTAGTTATTAAATGATTCAATGGCAAGTTGGCTGGTTGAAGGCACAAAAAAAAAAATTAAAAAAAAAATAGAATAGCTCCAGCATGCCTCTCCCAGCCCTGCCTACCCCTTGGGATGGTCAGATCATGCACAGCTTTTTTTTTATGGGAGACTTCACAGGTATTTCATTGAACCTTAGTTGAAATCAGTAGGTTCCCAGGCCCTGCCTCCTTCCCAAGTTTGGGGATGAAGATAGGAAACACCTGCTAATGACACCAGAGACGCAGCAAACATCAAAGTCATGCGTCAGCAGAAAGCACGCTGGAAACCTGGCCCCTGCAGTACCGACACAGCCTGTTTGGTGCGGACAGCGCACATGAAGAAATAGGATGCTGTGTTCATTTAATTGATGTGCATTTGAAAGGATTTGAGGTATTCTTGAGTGACATACCCACAAAAAAATAAGGCAGCTCACTGCCTTCAGGCTATAGACACTTTAGGAAGAGACCCACCACCTAAAGGATCTATTCACACCACACAGTTCTGCTCTGCCTCATTTTTCTGCTTTCCTCAGTCTCCTTCTGCCTTTCCCTCTCCAAAGCACCCCGGTTTCTATGGGAACAAACCACGACATCAGAATGGACAGAACTCGGTGACATCCCCACGTGCAGACAGAAAACAGGGTTTAAACAAGCACTTTGCAGTTTCTGCCACGAGCTGGGGAAGGCGATGGGCGCTGGCCCCACACGTGTGCGCGCACGTGTGAGCGTGGGCGACTGGCCCTGCGCACGCGCTGTCCCCTCGGCACACGAGGCACACACATGCACAGCCACCGGCTCCCCAGGACAGCAGAAGGCTCGGCAGAACCCGTTCCATCCCATTCTGCTTTAATATAGCTGAAAATTGCTTTGACAGCTGAATAGCTTCTTTGTTTATAACTCGTTCTTAGCTGACTCTGCTGCATTATGGAGCTTTGTAAAGAGATTACTTTGTCAAGAACTGAACATATATGGTCTGGGCATGAACAATTTAGTGTGATGAACTGCATTCATTTTATGTGATGTGCAATCCACAATCCTGCTGCCTTTAATGTATCTGCTTTTCTCTGTGGGCTTCATTTTCTGATCTCAAGTGTTTTATGAATTTTCTTGGGGTCTTTGGGATTATCTTCTTTACCCTCTCCCAGACAGATGCAGAGAATTTTCAATATGTCAAATCTCAAGACACTGTGTCTTACACTAAATGTACCAAATCAAGTTTTTGGCTGCAAATAACACATCATCATTGTTATCCAGCTAGCTAATTATCCACCTGCAAATATCTTATTCCTGCCCTGAATTGCTAGAGTTTTGTTAGAATTTGAGTTAGGATTTCAACACAGTAGAGTCCCAAATCAGAAACTGGACCCACTACAGGGAACACCACATGGAACACATACAGCTTCTTACCTTGTCTCTTCATCCCCAGTGCTAAAACCCCAAATAGCCAGATCTCCATCCACATGACTTCAGCTGCACCTGAGCCAGTCCATTGTCTTTACAGAGCATTATATATAAAATATTAAAGCAATCCCAGCCTGTTCTGCACTGCAGGCACTTATCAGGGCCTTGCACCAGGCACTGGATGAGCTTTGCAGGCTCTGAAGCCGTTGCCTTTGGTGGTACTTGAGTTGACTGCACTGGTCATCTCTGATCACCGCTGTAGTTTTTACTGCTAGCTATGACTTGCTTAGAAATTACATTACTGCAGATTGACTTTGTGCCCTGCCTGGAGGCACAACAGAGGCTCAGGGCATTTTTCTCTGGTTTCTCCTGTCTTATTCCCCTCTCCCTCAGTCAGTTTTTAAAATAAGCAGCATTAATTCTGATGAGTAGATTATATGGTCCAGTATAAAAATGACTAAGAACATTAATTGTCCTAACAGTAAAATTCCTATCAGCTTCGTAGTAGGCATTACATCGATCTTTTGTGGGCTGGAGACTGAGCACTTTTTCTTGTGGAGGCTTTTCTTGTGCAGGACACAGAGCAGGGCCTCCCAGCATCTTGCATTTCAAGGGGTTTTGCTCACCCCATGAACTGGCAGAGCTCCAATTTACACTACACCCTGCATTTTGCACTCGGCAGTATTTTGCCACTTCTGAACATATCAACCTTCTCTATAAACAGACGGGAAGTTTGTCAGACAGACAAATCCTTCCTTATCTCGTAGTCATAACCCCGATCCACCTCACATGATTTAAAGAGCTTCACACATATTAACCTTTCAAATAAAAAAGACAAGAAAATGGCTTCTTTGCAAATCACTGTTTGAAAACAGAAGCTGCCGAAAGATTCCTCACAACCTTACTTGCTCCCACTCATGCTCCTAATGGGCACATATTTCACACGAGCTGGCACACTACATGCTAATTTGTTGAATATGTTTTGTTTTTTTTTTAATTCAACACCTCTGTGGAAGTCCTTGTACTAGAAACTAGTGCCTTAACTAATGAATTCCTTATCTTTCACCCCTATAACAAATTATGGACTGCTGTCACTGACACAAAAATACCTCCAACCCTGCAATACTCAGGTAAATAATGAAAAGCCTCACAGGCGGTTTAGAAATGATTATTCTTATTATACTGGGAATTTTCAGATTTAGCAAGAAGTCATGAGGTCTTCAGAGTCAGTAAATTTCCACAGACAGCTTCTGTTCTTCGCCCCCCCTTGTGGCAAATGTGGCTGAGCCACCAAACATGTCTCAATCGGTCTGTAACCTGCTCCACCGCAGGAGCCCTCGGAAAATCCCAGCCCAGCAGACACCAGCTGTACTGGGATACGGCTGGTGCCAGTAAAGGCAGCAGGGATTTTCACTGTAACTGCTTGTGTGCATTGGTTGGAGAGGCTGAAGTCAACTGACTGAAACACACCAAAAGCTTTGCGCAAAAAGAGACCACGGGAGAGAAGAAAGGAGAGTCATGGTTTGTAGAGGAGAAGTGAATAATTTCCAAGGTCAGGGACTCTTGATACAGAGAGAAAATGAGAAGTAGAGAGGGGAAGGAAGGCATGTCATCACCTCACAGCATGATCTTTCTGGAGTAAATACAGCTTTGCATGTGCTCAGTGTGCCTCATGCTTTCCTTCAAGGAGAGCTCCGTATTGTTAATATCCTGAACAGTGAATTGCCACATTCCTATGTCTTCTCGTTTCACTGCTGCTGGCACCTAGAAATCTGAATTTAAGTTTCCAAAACCAACTAAAATCCCTCCCTCTGACTCTAGTCTTAGCTGTTCCCTGCCAGTGTATGAACATGACTCTCCTTCTATAAGGTCATAGTTAATAACAAGCTAAATATGTCCCATCTACAGGAGCATCCATGGGTCGTGGTGTCAGTCTACATCTTATAAGTAAACATGAGAGTTTATTAAAGGCCACTTTTTCCAAAAAGGACCTTAAATTTTGGGCCATTACAATGAGTCAGTGCGTAACTCCTTTGACTAAAGACACATAACCAATTCTCTCTTTAGGACTGTGCCAGGAAATACATTAGACAGTGGAGTCCAGGCTCCTGCCACTTCTGACTCCCCACTGGCTCACAAAGGCTTAGATTGTTGACTTGCACCAAGCTCCTCATGGACATGAGAATACATTTACCCAGAAAGGAGATCTTGTACGCTTTGGTTTCAGGAAATGTAACTGAAAACAAAAGGGCTGATGGTATTAGCAGATGAATACTTTCCCTGTTCAGAGTGCTTCCAGCCTTTCATATTTATGGAAAAGTCGGCATGGTGGGAGCAGAACCACAGGCCCAACTCTCAGTGCCCATTAGAGGTAAAGATGCTGGGCACGGGCACATAATTAGGATTAGCAGGTTGGACCTCAATAGAGCAAAGCATTTAAGACTGTATCTGCAAAGATGAATAACTGAGGGAAGTCCAAAGCTATTGAAAATGCATCTTTACTGTCAATGACAAATTTTCCTAAGTACTGGCAACCTTTCTCTGGATCGCATCAAAATACTTCCCAGAAGAAATTTTGAAAATCCAAACCCAGAAAGAATCACTCCAAACAAGCTCGAAAGTGATTTCCATTAAAGAGAAGGGATAGGTACAGGAATTTTCTTATTCTCCTGTCTCACACACAGGCAGTGGGATTTTGCACAACCACAACAGCCTGGCTCAGCCATCCACGGGGTGTTTCAAGTTCTCCCTCAGCAAGGCATAACTCCACCTGAAAGAGTAGTGATAGGGAAGGAATTGCACAGCCACTGCCCCAGCCTGAATGTTTTGAGGCTCTTCCAGACCTGCTCTGTAAACAGGAATTGCCTTTGGACCCTTAAAAAACACGCACCATATCATTCTGGAATGGCGTTAATCTCTCGGTCGTGGAGGTCAAAGCAAGATTTCTATTATAAGCCCTGTGAAACACATCTCCCCCCCGGCCACTCGCAGGAAACAAAATCCAGTCAGCCAAAATGATCCGTGTGTAACAGGACACCAGAGCAGGCATTTGAGGCAATGTGGGCGAGGCATTTTGGAGCTGTGAGACCTCCGAGCTGGTGCCGAGCCCTTGGTGAGGCAATACTGGCTCCGTGCCACAGTCAGGGAAGCAGAAGAGACAGTTTGCTCTTTGCTTCCTTGCAGAGGACAATGGTCTATTCACAGACAATACCAGCTTGAGAGGCCACAGCCACACCTCTCACCCAAGGTCCAGCAGGGCCTTCCACGGTTCTCCCCAGCATCATTTGTGTTCCCTGCCTGCCCCTGCTATTCTTCCATCTTCCCTAGCACCTCTACACAGTCCTGGCTCATTCATCTCAACAGCACTTACAACAGCTGAAGCCCAGGAAAGACTGCACCTTGTGGTTACAAAGGACAACGCCCCAGCCTTGGAGTCACGTTGGCTGAGCAATGATTGACATGTGCCAGGGCACAGACCAGAGCACCCTGATCCCCAGGGTGTGGTAAGCTGGAGGTTAGCTGAGGACCCTCCACATCTCTTTCTTTAACACATTTTCTTTGTATTTTCCTCAGGGTCCACAGTGCACACTGGGTTTGCTGATAAACTTATCAGTAGCAGACTGAACCATCCGTTTCATTTGTGCTGTTTACACAGAAGCTTTTTCTCCAGTTGCTGAGTTGGGATTCAGTGAACAGGGTGACCCTGTGCTTTCTCCATGCCCCACAAATCCTGCTCCCAGCAGTGTGTGCTACACGTCAGAAGATGGGAACAGACTCTGCATCAGGGACCAGCCTTCCCCCACCCCAATGCCAGAGTCTTCACCTCTACACTGGAGGTGGTCTCTCCCCACACATCATTCCCAGCCCCAACCCAACCCCTAGAGATGAGGAAAGGCTGTGGCACAGTATGTGGATGCCGATTACATCTCCAAACAGGAGGAGCACACAATCAGGGGGATCCGCCTGCTTTCCAACCCCTTTGTGCTCAGGGGCAGAAATACAAATAAGCCTCAATGTCTTTTTCCTGCTTATGTGAACCAAGATCCGTTTTTCAATAGCAGGCCCTGGTAGATAAGTGTTCCCTATTCTCAGTAGTTATTTTTGGGAGAGAAAGCCTTTTGCCGGCTCCCATGACACTCCCCTCCAGCACTTGGGAGGTGCAATGGGATGGCAGGTAGAGCTGTGATTCAGGGATGCTCCTACACCCACTGGAAGCTGGTGTTGCCATGCCAACCCTGTAGCCTGTGCACAGCCAGCCCAGGGCACTGCAGGCTGCTACAGGGTCTGTGCTTCTGCACATAGATCAGTGTCAGGACCTACCAGTGGAAGATTTGTTTGAACCTTTGATTGCAGGATGGATGATGGTGTCCCCCTGAATTTTCAGCTCACCTGCCCATCTCCCCACTAAGTCTTGTCTCAGAGGGAATAAGATCACAAACTTTATGGGGGAGTTTCCCCCCCTAAATGAATTACATCACACAATCATTGCTAATAGCTCGTGTTGTTTCAGAAGGACCACAGAGAGAGAAGTGGGTAGGAATGGCAACAATCCTCCCAACAAGCCCAGGCACCCCTGGCAGAGCCGCACCCACCCTTCACCCTCTCAGCATGTCAGGTCATGTGCTGCCTGAGACAGCACCCAGAGCCCATCTGAAGAACTCACAGCATGTGACCAATTACCTTTCCTCTGCTTAGACTCACCAAAAAGGACATTTTTAAAACTGTTCATTCCAAAATGCACTAAGTGAGAAAACGAACTCTGTGCAAAGCCAACAGAGGTGGAGGGCACTGCAGAGAGTTTGTAGCAAAAAGACTTGTTTGGATTTTATTGCCTTGTTGGAGAATTCCCTGGGTAATTTTCTGGGTATTTTCTAGCTTACTTCCTTATTGCTCTCTGAGTAAACTAGGTCAAAACATTTGCCTTGTCTAAGCCTCGGTTTGTCAACATATTAAATGAAGGTGATGGTACAAGTTGTTCCCTGATTTTTCTGCATGGAGTTCAACCTTACGGAAAGTCCATACAATGCTCTTCTTCTCCTTCATTAGAGCCAGGACGGCCTTTGAAATCCCCAAACTCAGACAAGCTGAGAAGTGTTGCAAATTGTTTATAGGCAGTTCAGGAGGAGCATATGTGAAATGTGAACACCTGGATTATTAAAAAAGATATTCTCAGAGTTGGGCAGCATTTTGTCCCTAATCTAAAAAATGTGCATCACCTATACTTGTTTTTCCTTGATCAGTCTGCCTGTTAAAGTAGGAACACTCTTACAAATCACAATATCTGAAGTCTCAAGAAGTATTAGAGGAACAGAGATTCCACCACCCACTGTGCTGTGTCCCAGATCTGGCTGCTCCTTCCTGAGATACTGCAGTACATCCCAGCCTTGTTGGCTGCCACTCTACACGCACTGTTCATTCATCTACACTGATTTTCTCAGTCAGAAGCTGATCATTTAAACCACAGTAACCTTTGAGGGTCCTGCAGCATGTCCAGTGGGATCTGATAAAACTGCTATGAATAGCCAATACAGATCAAGAAGCGGTCAAGCGTCTTTGCGTCTGAATTAATACATGTGCCTTAACAAAAAAGGGTTAATCTACAGCACCCCAGATGGGGAATAAAAAGCTTTTTTGAAGAAGGTAGGCTTTTTTTTTTATTAAAGATGTCTGGCAGCTACAATGTTTTACTTCATTGTTAACATGCAGGGTAAAATATACCAACAAACAGCACTTAAGATATGAGGCTGTTCTGCAGAACACTTCTGTATTTCAGTGTGTGCATGAAATATGACAATAAACCAGGACCAATTTCATTGTATGGTACATTGCATCAGCACTGTCAAACTTTCTTATATAATAAGATCCAGTAATCTGGATGGATTTTTCACTTGAGCAATTCCTTACTCCTTTAGCATTTCAGAATTTGGGAGCAATTTTGGCATCAGGTCTTTTAAAATGTCTTTTCAGGAGCAGAGATAACCAAGATAACAATTTTAACTTAGCAAGACCTCTACAGGGAGGAAGAGGAAAAAACTGTTGTCAGAGCAGTATTGCCATGACTGTTGTTTCCTATGGCATCCTTTGGCTGTCTTCCACTCCCTAAGTGCCCCTTGCATGGCTTCCCCTCCTCAGCTGTCCCACCTGTGGGCTATATATCTTCTGTTTCATGGCCCTGCACAGGCTGTCTCCAGTTTATGATATCATCACAAGTCATTACTACGACCCACATAGCCAGGCTTGGTACACAGGTTCAATAGTGCAAGTCCTTTGAACTGCATTCCTCAAGTCCACTTTTCATCCCATTATCAGATTGGTACTGAATAAAGGCCAAGTGGAAAATCCCAGTATGACATGCCTGTGCTGTCATTCACATAATGGCTATGATCAGAAAAGGGCTGGTAAGAGACCTCAGCATATACTGAACTATGTGAATTATGTGTGTTTAGTCTAATTGGAATGATTTCTGATATCTCGGGGTCAAAGTCTCACAATTCATAGCCAAACATTTTAGAGGACTCATATATTGATGACATATCATTAGCCAGAATTGGAACTCGTTTTGCTTAGTCAGTTACCTTGGACGAAAAACATTTGTTTTTCATGACATGATCTGGCTCGAGGACTTGAAATGAGGACCATTTCCCACACTGCCCAGCTATGGCAATAATACAGCCAAGGCTGGGGCTTCCACACAACAAAGCTATTGAAGATGTTGGGAAGATCCCTCACTGCCTGTTGAGAAAAAATCCAACTACACGCCAACAAAAAAAACATCGAATTTTTGACAGTTTTAAAGCTTCTTCTCTTGATTTTGTGCTACAGTAGAATAAAGTTAAATGCCATAGTGATGACTTTGGGCCATTAAAGGACCAGGTCTGACAGAGCCTGTAGGGATGTGCATCCTGGAGCATCCCCGCACATGCAGTCCCCAGAGAGGCTTTGAAAACTGCTCAGATAACTGTTGCATTAAATTGCATTTAGCTTGAGCGATCAGTAGCTCATCAGTTGACTTCTGGCTCTGATTTCTAGTAACTGGAAGCATCTGACATAATGAAAGCCCTTAGAGAAGGCATAGGGAAAGAAATAAATGTGCTAATTAAGCTATGCAGAGTGCTTGGAGAGGAGTGCTCTACTTCAAGGGTATCCTGACATTTCTGACCCATTACAAGTAGCAGTGTAGAAATTTCAAGAATTTAATGTAGAGTGTTTAATTGAGACACAGATGAAAAGAAGTCAGTGGAATTTAAAACTGATTTCTTCCCTACAGCTTAGTAAATATTCTTAGCCACTAATGTGGCTAACTTTGATTACAGGAGGTAAATCATCCTTTTAAAAGTGATAGAAAACCATGCAAGCCTAGCACATTTATGATGATTTCTTTGCTTGCAGTGCAAATGGAAATGCAGCAGTCCTATTGCCATATCCTGCTTAGCACTCAAATACCATTTTTCTAATTTATTTCCATCATTTGAACCTAAGGACAGAGAAGAATGTTTTGAATTTTACATATGATACGTATTTTCTTCTGAGAGTGAACCTGTAAAAATGCAACTCAATTAATAATAGACTCAGCATCTCTCCCCTCCAAACCCCCTAACTCTTATAGTGTCCTTACAGGATACATTTTGGGTTATCTGTTTGAAAACATGGTTAAACTGAGGCTTGAAAATCAGAAAGTTACCAAGGTCAAAATGCATGTTAGGTACAGAGCTGGGGAGAGAAATCCTGATCCAGATTCCTAGCTGTCAGCTCTACCAGTTTGCCACTGTTCCTTTCCTTGCCTGCGTTTAGGAACACATTATCTGGATGTCCCACTCATATAAAAGGTGTTGAATGGGAGACCACTCTTCTTCTTAGGATGGTTTGAAGCCCCTTGCCCCCCACCTTTGAAGAATTTCTACTTGTTCTTCAAATGTGTGAATTATTACCTAATTTGGGTAATAATTTCATTAGCAAACAAAATTCACCCTCCTGTATTGTAAAATAGCTCTCATTTTTAATTTACCCTAATTTATCCAATAGTTAGCACCTGATGTCTGTGTTTTCATCTGGACTCACCACATCACTGAAGAGTGTCAGAGTATCCCTTTTTATAGCTATAAAGAGGAATTTATAGCATACCCCAGGCTATGAATATTTGGGAATTCAGAGTTTGGTTTGTACTCATCACGGGTGTCAAACTGGGTTAACCTTTCCGTACTTCTCCATGTTGCTGAGTATTACATTAATTGTTTGTGATTAATACAGGAGTGTCAGTAATAAAAGCTCTCTCCATCCAGGTGGTTTTATTCAGTGTCTGAAAGACATGAATTCCTGGATCAAGTTTCTCTAGACACATTTCTCAGTTTTTCCTGTTAGTGGGAACACAGAGGACTGGATATGCAATCTCCAACCACTCCAGTTTGTGTCTCCAACTCTATTTAATCCATGTACCAGGGCAACAGCTTGCTACTACCACTAGCTGAAAGAATTCCAGTGGAAGTGACTGATGAACCTGAAAAAATCCAAGTAAAGACAACATAAAATTACAGCATTTTTCCCTCTGATGAGAGCAATATCATGCAGAGAGAAATCTAGATCCCATTGAATGGGAGAAGGTCGGCTGGGAACGGCAGCAGCACCCGTTTGATGGCAGAGCCAAGGAAGAAAACTATCTAACTCTTCCATTGCAAAGTTTCCACTGGACCAAAAACAAAACAAGTATTCAGTTTGGTCATGCATGAATCTGGCTTTTTAAATACTCATCTGGGCCTCCTATTCTTTCTCCAGCTGTGGATGCTGCACCCTCCTGCCTTTGCTCCTCCCCTGCGGGGCTTGGGGAATCTGTGCTCTGAGTTGTGCTGCTCTGCATTTCCTAATGGGCTCATGCACTGGTCTAGGCTGCCTTGTAGGGTAATAAACTGAAAGAGGAGACATTTAGATTAGATATTAGGAATAAATTCTTCACTGTGAGGTTGGTGAGGGCCTGGTACTGGTTGCCCAGAGAAGCTGTGGATACCCCATTTCTGGAAGTGTTCAAGGCCGGGTTGGACAGGGTTTGGAGCAACCCTGTCTAGTTGGCTCTGACCATGGCAGGGGCGTGGAACAGGATGGTCTTTGAGGTCCCTTCCAATCCAAGCCTTTCAGTGATCCATTTGTAGTTTTAATACAACAAAGAACAAGAAAGATAGTATTTCTGTTGCTTTACTTACATAAGAGCAATGTAGCTGGCTCTCCCTGTCTCAGTCGTGTTCTATTAATAAAGTCCACGTGAGGAATATACACTTTTACAGCACGTGCGAAACCTGTGTACGTAATTGGTCTCAAGCTAGAATAGTTTCCATGCCACGTATCTCCATATAGCCCATCTTTCTGGCACATGTGACCCAGAAATGTGTCATCAGGACTCATGTAGTCACTGGACTGATGAAAGGCATTCAAGGGAAACAGAAGCAACAATGCTGCTTCCAACCTTTGCTCAGCTTGTTGCTACTGCTCTCTGAAAAAGTTAGCAACAGATGTCATCATCCCAACCTGGCCACGGTTTTACCTTTTTATGCAACAGGCTTTTATGTAAAGCCATATTTTCCCAGAGATTATTAAGAAAAAGGAACTAAAAATCCGCAGCTGTCAGTTTTTAAAAGCAAATAATCACTCCCACACAATGGCTGAAAGGCAAACTTGTACCTAAAGACTTGCAACTGGCATCACTGACATTTTTCATTGTCCAATCAAACTGTTAAAAAGAAAAATAAACAAAGTCCACAGAGAAAAATACACTGGATTTTAACATTCTTTCACATTTCATAACCAAAGCTGCGGTCAGCAACATGGACCAAACAAGATGTTTGGTTATAAGTCATGACTACAATCCGACAGTCTCACTGGCATCACATGGAAAACTTCCAAATTAAATGGATGTACAAATTAAAGACATTCAGACTAAAGATGAAACATCACAAATAACCGTATTTTGTTTAGTATAAGTAAAAATCAAAGCAGTCAAGTGCTCAGGAAGATAACTGATACAACATTGTTCTTTTGGGCATTCTTGTTAGTGATTTACCCAGTGTATATAAAATGCCTAAAAGAATTAAGCTAGTGGACAAGTTATTCTAGTCCTCTGGGCATGAACTGTCCTCCTAATATTTGCTCTCCAGGTTCCCCCACAGCCACATCCTTCTAATATCCTGCTTCTTCCTTCCAGCCTCCAGCTGGTGACTCACTATTTAATCAGTGCAGCCATCAGGATATTCACCTGCCAAATCAGAGCAATCCTTGTTCTCACTGCCATGAGCTTCACTGCGCCTATTCCCAACTTTTGTTGATTTTTTCCACTCATTGCACCAAATCTAAACTTAAGACTGTCAGCAGTTTAGGGCAAAGCTCCCACCATGCCTGGCACAAAGCCCACCCTCCATCACAGTGTCTGCAGAGCCTATGGAAGGTCATAAGCATCTTAACTACCCAAAGGATGGAAGGACCACGGTCCTCAGGCCTACTTAGGTTTGAAATCCAGGGTAAAACTTCCACTGGCATCAACAGTGCTGGGTGAAGCAGGAAGGGCTGATCCTGAATGTAATGCTAAGTGCCACTTGAAGGCTCTGCATCTTCTCCATGGTGAGGGATTCCATCTTGCAGACTGAAGTCCTAAAGCCAACAAATCATTTTAACAAGAACTGTGAAACTCCTCCAGCAACATTCATTAGAAAGTTAACTGTCATGAAAGACATGAGGCAATAAGGAGTCTGGAGGTGTAGGGGTCACCAGAGGGTATTTTATCTTTTTCTCTATATATTCTTCAGAAACAATAAAGGAGATGGAAGATAAAATGTGAGATTATGTCACAACAGAAGAATATCTCTACCCACAGGAAGATAAGCCTTTTCCACTGAAGTCAAGTAATCTTCAAAAGATGACTGAACTGTATTGCCATGCACTCTGCAGAGTTTTGTAGAGTCTTTCTACTTCCTCTATTTTATGTAAAAAAGCTACATTATATATGACATTTTATAACTCAGCTGATCTTAAGGTTCACTCCAAATCCAGTTACTAACTAGAATAAGGAAAAATATCAATATAAGTGGGAGGAATTTGATCATGTTAGACTGGCAATGGATACTTTAGCAAGGAGAAGAGTCATATCATGTCCCAGACACAGTGTTTGATTATCCACAGATGGATTACCTGGGCCATGGGATTGACCCACTGTGTCTTTTCCTTATAGTTTGGCTGTGTCACAGCCAGGACACAGACTCTCACCTCTTTACAGCTTCCAGGAGCCCCAGGTTATCTGTGGCTCTAGGAGATGCACTTTCTGCATGTTAAAAGATGAACACACTGACTAGTCACTGTCTCACTGGCACATGTTTCACATTAGCTGTGGGGAATCTTCCCCCTCCCTCTCCCTGCCCTTCTTCATTATCTGGATAACTGGCTGCAGACCATCTCTGAAGGAGTATGTTTGGGAGTCATCACAGGGGTGTATTATGAAAGAAAGAGCTCAACTGTAATAATATCCTAATTATAAGAACAGAAAGGCCACATAACACAAAGTTTCTGCCTTCCAGACCCCTGTATTTCAGACCCCATTTTGCATCCAGCAGTCAAAGCTGACACTTCTGTGCAGGCCAGGCTCCTGCCTCTGCAGAGCTCATCAGCCCACAGTTTGTCTGGAGAAAATCTGCACTTCAAACATGGATTTTGGTGAAGTTTAATGTCACAGAAATGTATCAAAACATCAGCCTGCAGAAAATCAGGGTATAGACAGCAGTAACCTCCAGTTTTTGCAAACACCCTGCTGCAAAGGTGCTCAGCTGTATTTGTGCTGATAAATGACAGACGGACTTCAGGGTGCTCAGGCACTTTTTGGGCTCTATAGCAGCAGGAACTCCTTCCTCAGTGGGGTGGAGCTGGAAGCCTCAGGCTGAAAAATTTGGCTGGTCATTATCCAGACCACAAGGATTTCAAAACATATGGTACCCAAGGGCTGGGTCTACCCACTTGCAACACATTGCTTTCCCTGTGCCATCTACTCCCTTCCAAAAATCCCACAATTGCTTTTATTCTGACTTCGCTCAGCTCTCTTCTCTGAAGACACACAGTTGTGAAAATACAAACTTTTGGGCCATATTTGAAATAGTGATTCTATTCATAGTTTCCAAACTCTCATTTAATCATAGTCCAGCGAGACAGCAAAAGTGATAAATCCAACTGAGCTGCACAAACTCCTCCACAGTGCTTTCATAGGTACCCAGAGGGAAAGGGCACACACAGCTCAGGACACAGAACCCGGCTCAGAGACACCTAGGACAGATTAAGATAAGGCACCAGGAACACCTTAGGCTGGAGGAATTGACCTATTTCATTGCAGCTGAACAAGAATCTCAGCCCATGCAGACCCTTCCTTTCCTAGATTCTACTTTTTTGATCCTGGTAAAGCTGTTCCCTCTGTTACACTATTATTTACCCCAGATTTACTTATTGACTTTGCTATTAAAAGGCAGGAGGTTGTACTTTTTGTTCAACTGGGTACAGTCATTGTGAGCTTCCAAAGCCCCCACAGTTTCATCTACCACATATAAAATTCAGGACTGTGACTTCTCTAACTATTCAGCGATATAAATTCTTGGAACACAAGGGAAGGGAGCCCTATGCCATAGATATGGGAGCATGGCTACACAGAGATAACACCTGCCAGCTTCAGGAAACTTGTAATGGCAAGTTTTTTTCATTGCTTTCATTATCGCAATTCTATATATGGGTTGCTGCTGGATATCACGTGAGTTCCTGAAGGTCAGCTCCTCTGCTTGTAAATGTGTTTAAGAGTTTCACTTTCGGATTGCTGGAAAATAAGTGAGGTACTTCTCAGTCAACTCTTGCTCTACAAAAAATTCATGTCCATGGAAATGAATTTCATTATGGTTATTTATAACTTTCATGTCTTCCCTTTACCAGGATGGCTTCCTGGCATGAAGGTATGAAATGTCCTAAATTTCATTTATGATGACATTGCCATCAAACCCAAAAAATAGCTAAATGAAATTATTATAATTAAGTGTACTCAGCTGCATTTTCCCTGAGAGTTTCTGCATGCTTTGAGTGTGGGAGAAGTGACTCATTCTTCATGAGGAGAATGCAGTATAAATCCTGCTAATTATTTGTGCTGAGAATGGTATCTACAATTCATTAATTATATGAAAGTTATAGGGCTCTGGCATTTTTCATAAAGTGCCATTAATATTGCAGCTGGCTAAACTACAGACACTCTGCAAGATCTTGAGAAATCATATTTCAGACAGGGCAGAAATACTTTAAATATATTTTTATTCAACATATTTTAGTATTTCTTTTCTGAACATACTCCCCTGACAAATGAAACAATCTCAGCAACTCCAGCAGGACAAAAAAAGAAAGCCTCAGCTGCAGCTAGAATTCAGAAATAGATATTATGCAGCACCAAGTTATATTGTGCGCTCTTAAAGGATTCTTGGAATGAGTGCAGAACTGGAAGTGAATCCCCTGCCATTTATCAATCCCCTATTACTAAAGGCCACATTCCAGAATAACTCTCAGACCTAGCTAACAGGTTGTTAATTAGTAGTCACTACTATATAAATCAGAAACAAGGGACTAACAAGACCCCAGACGCTGTGGCACAGATTGGAGCCCCCAGCCCAATTCACAAATGGTCTCTGTGCTGCCCACACCCAGACCGGCCACGACTGCCCAGTCCCAGCACGGAACCGGCCACAGCAGAATAAACTGTAAATAGCAGTATGGGTTTGTACAAACCGAGAAGAGATGGCAATATCCAGAGAAGAAGAAAGGAGAAGGGAGATGAGGAAAGCAGCACATGAGATGATGCAAATTACATGAAGCTTGAAAGAACTCGTCAAGTCCTTATCCTGCTGTAGATAATTTGCTGTAGTTAACTGAGCTGATCCACCTTTCTGATAAACTGAATCCCATTTAATTTCAGTGCCTTTTGTATCCAGGCTGATGTGTGTGTCTGGCTGTCTCTAGGACATACAGTAGGAAACTAATGGAAAGCCCCCTATAGCATCAGTCAGGTAAGAGGGCTGATGTTCCCTCTACAGTCCAAAATGTTGCAAAAATACAAAATAATATTTTAGGCTGGGATGACTCAGAAATCAGCATTGACTTGCCAACTTGGAAGGCCTAAGGATATTTGCTTCAAAAAGTATCTTGGTAAAAAATTCATATGTCACATTCACATACACAAATCCATACATAATGAGATTAAAGGTCACAGCTCCTTAGGAGAAACCCTGTTAATACAGAAATACAAAGAGAGTCTGCGGTCTACAAACAGAAAACTTATAATCCAAAGGCACTTCATTAAGTGAGTTGATCTATTTCTACAGCTCTGCCCTAGAACAGCCTCTGGCAAGAAAAGCCCATTATTTGTTTATTTGTTTTCATTTTTTTTAATTTTTTTTTTTAATCTAACATTTTTATCATGCCTGGCCTTCAACTGGGAGCATTACATTTTGGGTAAAGTACTTATTCTGAAGACTTAGATTTCTAATAGGCTGAAACCAGTTAAGTTTTCTTTTGTTTTGTTGTTTTTGGTTTTTTTTTTGTTCAGGAAGATTTCCCTTTGGTATTTAGGAGCTCCAGTAGGAGAACAGGGATGAGCCATTACATTAAGTATTAACAACTGACTTATGAAGATGATAACAGTTTGTTTTAAGGCTCCCATCACAGAGATGATCTCTGTGACCAGCAGTAACAGGAAAAAAAAATAAGAATAGGAATAGTCAGACTGCATGTGAGAATCCAAAATTCCTGCCAGTCCTCCTGAAAAATTCCCTTGCAAAGAGGGTGCCATAACCTTAAAATGTTTTCAGGTAGTACCAAGGGAAAAACCTCAAATAAACCCACTAACAGCAGTATGTTGGAGATTAGGTGTATGTGAAGAGGTGGACTGGGTCAGCCATAGGACTCGATTACTACTGCACTAAAGGCACCAAGCACTTAAATCATGACACAAACTGACCATAAAGATCCTGCAACATGCCCTTAGACCCTTTCTTTACTTTGCAGGGTCACCAGTCACATGTGAAAACCATGACAATTTCAAGCTTCATGATGAGATTTGTACTATTTTCCCATGGGCTATTTTGCAGACTGGAAAAAGATATTTGGGGAAAAATGTTTTGGAAACTGAAGTCACATGCTTTGATGTGAAAAAACAGCCAGCCTGAAATTATATATTCTCAGCTCAGCATTAAGCAGAATTTACCAGTTTCTTAAAAGAAAATACAGAATGCTTTGGAAATTAAAAATGAACTTCCATGTGATTTGAGCAGAACCTTGTACTTGATTTCTGTGCAGTTGACATGAAATACAGAAACCTTTGATTTAGAGCTCAGCATATTTCAGTAGATTCCAAATAGCCCTAAGGGCAGCTCCAAAACTGAAGGTAATTATGAAAATAAAACTTTGAATTTCTCAAACAAACCAAAGGTTTGGTTTAAACCCTGAAAAGGAACTTGTGGAGACTGGTCCGTGATGGATCACCAGAACTGGATACATGGTCTGGTTCCACACTAATCTGGCCACACCTGAAGCGCATCTGTGAAAAATCTCTATGGCTGGCACTTGGGAGATATGCATGCAAAAGCCTTAACTGAATCTTACCTACAAATTCAGTCTAGACCATCCTGCTAAATTAGGTGTCTTTAAGAAGAAAGCTCCCAAGGCCCTCAACAAAGACATTAATATTAGGCATCACTTGCTTGACCAACTAGCTGCTATTTGAATTTTTACATGCTTGGGATGACTTAATTTAATCATGCAAAGGCTCACAAAGTGTTTACCTTGCAGCAGCAGTTTCCCTGTGCAGAAGTCCCTAGATCTGCCCCACCAGTGGGTTTAAAGCTCAAGAAACCCTACCTCTCCTTGCTCTCAGGGTTTCACTCACCTCTCTTCTCTCTCCAGCATTTATTTCAGTCCCTATAGTAGCAATTGGGGTAGACAGGCAACTTGGCTCTGCCTCGCCCTGTGGCTCACAGAACCTTGCTCAGCCCTGAGCAGGACCAGTCCCCCCATCTTTGAGCCTAAAAGATGGCACCCAGGAAACCCTTTGGCTGCAGTGGGTCACAAAGACCTCCCTGTCAGTGCATACCTCTCAACACAACACTATTAAATAAATAGCACCCAGTGGTGTTGACTTTACCTCTGTGCTGTACCCAGCACGTAGCCACAGCTCGGTATTGCACCACTCAGACCGAATGTTTGCTTTTCAACGATGGCCTGTGTTGGCTTATCCCCTCCAGGCCCAGTTCCCACCCCTGACTTGAACTTGTGCTACTGCTATACTTCCTCCTGATTGCCAAAAATTGTTTGTCTCCTCCATGCCCTGGGATTGTTCAAGGTATCCATTTCACGGTGCTGATGCTCCTCTTATATCAAAGCCATTTTGGGATTACAAAAGATGACATTACTAAAACTTGAAATGCTTTTCTTAGTAATGACATGACACAAAATTAGTAATGCAAGCTACATTAATTTTGCTGCTCTGTTCCACTTTCTTCCATTGTATGAACATTATAAAGTTAACCACCCAAGCTCCCACTAACAGCGTCTTACTCTCAACACACATAAATGCAGGGCCTAGCTTTGGTAGCTTTTGAAACACAGGAACAGCAAAGGAGGCCATTTGGAGACTCACTTAGAGGCAATTACCTTATTCTGTGTGTATATCAGCTGTACAGACCTTACTCTGGCCACATATTAATCCCACCAAAACCTGCATTAAGTGCTACCACAAGGTATTTAATTCCGCACCAGGGGCTTCTCACAGGTGAAGAGCACAAGCACCTCCCTCAAACTTCTTCTTAAGGGAGAAGAATTTGTCCTTTCAAATTAGACTTTGAAGCTTCCCTACAACCTTAAAAAGCCTCTGTTCTCTTCCCATTGAAACTGAAGAATCTTATTTTTGCTTGGCAGATCCTGTTTCCCAGAGACCTGCCTCTCCTCCCGTTCTCCTTGTCCCACATCCTTCCCCCCAGAGCTTTCCTTGCTCCCATCTCCCTAATCATCTTGGGCTCATTTCCAGAGCTACTTGTAAAAATACAGCAGCGTGCTATAAACAGCCAGTCTCGTCTGCTTTAAAATTCACCAGTTACTGTTTCTGAGGCAGGAGAGGGGCAAAAGGGTATTCCAAGGGGACCCCTTTGACGTGACCATTCATCTGCCTACATCAGCAGTTCCCAAGCCTGTCGGCTCCCACCCTCATTTCCGGGCTCATGACCTCCCTTCCATCAGCGCTCCTCAGGGTCGTGACCCCGACTTTGGAAACTTCTCGTCTGGATCAGTCAAAAGTGATGCCTCAAGAATAATTTTCCAGCCGGTGCCATGTTTGTTTATGCTCCTGAGGGACGTGATTACCCTGGAGTTCAGGTTCAATCTTGTCTCTTTGCTTGTTTGCAAGTTTGGAAAGAATTTCTGGGTGTCACTCAGCCAGCTGATAGCAAACTCCAACTTTTGACAGTTCTGGCTAGAGAAAATTACATCCCAACTGACCTGGTATGGCATTAAGCACTTGGCTGCAAAGTTCAGCCGTGCTTGGAAGAAGCAAGGACTTTGCTTCTCTGCAGGGTCTGGAAACACCATTGTTTTCCCTGCCTGCATGTCACGATCATTCAGATGGAACAGTTACCATGCCCAAACCACTCCTTACTCAGTTACACGATTTCTACAGGCTCTATTTCTACCACACTCTACACCCTCTCTGCTGCACACATGCATGCAAGTGCCTGAACTCTCACAGCTGGTTTTCGGCACGCCAGGTTGTCTTTCTCTTTGCAGGCATTGAGACTATATGGGTAGTGAACATTTTAATACTCTTATTTCCCACTCTGCTTTGTCATTTTTGCTTGCTGATAAAAGGGTTGTGGGAGGGAGAAAATCAACAGCAAAGTTGTTTGAAGACACCTTGAAAACACCACTAAAAATGCAAGAACTGTCAGAACATTCACAGTTTGGATGTGTTACAGCTAGTCCTGCTTTGGAATTTCCCTGGAATTAAAATAATTGGCCATTTTTCAAGTACCTGTTTCTTCTGTTTTCACATCATATCCCTACTCAGCCTACAAGTCTCTGTAGAGGTGGTTCGTCTCCTGCATTAAAGAGCAGTTCCTTTAGCTTTCCTGCCCACAGAATCTCTCTCATCTGGTACTCTCTACTCTAAGCCCAAAGCAGTTGTTTGACTTTCTCTTTGACCTCAATGTATTCAATGTTACTGTTTTTCAATTCAAACAGGCAAGGGATATCTGCCTAGACACACCAGGCTGGAATTTGGGGAATGTAAAGTGTAAGCTTAGCAGTAGCAGCAGCACCTGGGCGCAGCCAGCCTTCATACCTGCCTTGAGAAAACACAAAATATAAATCTCGTGTCAAAGAGAAACCAGGCAATACTGAGTATTAACTAAGGGAAACCAGTTATTAAAGTGTATGAAAGGACACACCACCACCCCTGCCCTTGAAAGGGATCAAGTTACTCAAAATCAGTAGAGGAGGGAGAGAGGAGAAAGACATTTGTGACTTTTCACCACTTGGGCATGTGTGAGTACATGAGGCAGTTGGATAGAACCCCTCTTTCTAATTATTCAGCCTCCATATGAGGTTTAAGCACCTGACTTTGGATGCTGCCAATAAAAAAGATTAGGCTGGAAATGTTTCAGCATGAAAGGCAGCCACTGAAGCCAACATCAGGGCTTCTCTCTCCCTCATGTGTGAGGGCAAAGCCCCGTGGCCTGGCAGTACAGGCCAGCAGGTGAGGAAAACGAAGTTGTGCTTTGCTAGAATGAAACTTGGTGAGCATCAGAGTACATCATCAGCACAGAGAACTTCCTGTAATGGTGTGCGTGAGACCATCACTTGCTCGTCACTGTATTGCATGTGCAGAAGGGTTGCAGATCCCTACTGAATTGCAAATGGTTTTCTCTCTCTTCCTGTCTTTTGTTGACATTCTGGGCATACAAGAGTGCACTGAGGTCAGATTTGCCTTCTGCCTTCACTTGTGCCATTATGAATGGAAAAGGGCTGGAGATGTCAAAGTGATGGACTCAAGAAGATGGTGTGTGTTTTTTGCTACTGAGTTGAGTGTTCCTGAAAAATCTCTGCCTGCAACTTCTCCAGTTTCAGCCAGGGGTATTCAGATGGACAGGACTCTCAAGATTTGTGGGGATTTGTCTGGTTGTGGTTGGATTTTGCTTTTTTCTTCTTTTAAAATATATATATATTTGGATTTGCTTCAACTAGGAGGGAATTAAAATTTTTGCCAGAGAGGATAGAACACTGGACTGATCCCAAATCTGCAGATACTAATCCAACCTCATGCTTAGAAAATGTGTCTTCATGAATAGTGTTCTACATAAAGGAAAAACTGTACTGTTAAATGTAAAAGAGATACCAAAATTAGAATAATTTTATTCATCCTGTTAATGCACATTAGAGAAGGATTGGTAATATGCATGGACTAGATGGAATTTAGTAAACAGGTGGACAACTATTTTGACCGGGATAGGAGATAAAACCTCCTTTTGAAGAAAAAGGCCACTATCAAAGGTTCATGGCTGAAAAACTAGAACACGGCCATTGTAGCTACATGACATTTGTATAATCAGATCAGACTCCCATTTGATTTATCAAATGCAAAAGGGCTCTTGTTTCAGGGGTGTATGTAAGCACACTTTGAAGTGCATATTTCATATCTGGATGAAGCTCTCGTGTACAGGTGCAGCATTTGTAAAACATCCAAGAAAATACAAAGGGCCTTTTTAAGAGAGAGACTCCCCCCGCCGGGATCAGTTCTCCTCTTTAAGATTACAAGACCATTCAGCTAATATTTGGGCTATTCTTGCTGATCCAAAGAAACCAAACAGCACGTGGAAGTGTTGGAAGATCATGGGTTTAATCATGTCAAAGATACTTTCAGGTTTTTTGTTTTTTTTTAGTAGAAAGTCCATATGCTTTATTGAACCATTGAAATATGATGCTGGAAAATATTTTTTAGAAAATGTGGATGTTAAAAGGGCAAGGGAGTGGAGTTAGCTGCATCTCCATCTTGACTTTCAAAGACACATATAACCACAGTGTTTCATGTCATTTAAGGTCCATGGGTCTCTCCTGCCACTGCCAACATGGACAAGACTCCAGCAGGTGTCATCAAAAAATGTATTTTAGACCTCAGGGTACCAGAAGGCTTACCCTAAACATGAATAATTTAAGGAAGAGGGGTTTCTTGGGAAGGTTTGCAAAAGATGAAAGTGCTTTTGAAGAAAAAGAAACCTTGCATGCAAATCACATAACAGCTGCAGGGCAAGGGATGAAGAGGAAGTCTAAAGTGAACTCTGCTGGCCACTCTGACAGCCTTAACCCAAACGGCTGAATGAGGAGAGTTGAGCTGGCCCATCTTAGTAAGGATCCCAGTGCCAAGGACTGTACACAAAATGATGCTAAGGGACCCACTCTGCTCAATTTATTACAGGAAAGATAATAATGTTTGCTCATTTTACTCGTTTATCAGTTCTGATTGTGTGCCCATTAACCATATAAACTGTGGAGGGTAAAAAACAGGTGGTGAAATAATCCTGCAAAACAGCAAGGGAATTCACTAAAAATCTGTAATTCTGAGTGAGAATGACTGTCAGAAAGTTCATAGGGCTTCTCGTGTGAGCCTGTACCTGTCAAAGGAAAGGGTCTAGACAAGGTCTTATTTGTGAAACTGAAACATCCACATAGTCCTTGAAAGGAGATAAACTCTTTGAAATAAAAAGAATGCAAAGGGAATAATTCACCACAGTTTGTTGCTTCTTGCCCTTCATTAGCATATTATTCCCTAAACCAGCCCAGCAGGAAACAGAGATGTAGAAAATAAGTGCACGTAGGTATTGCCATGAGAGCAGCAAGCTTTACTGCACTGGTTCTCAAAGTAAGAAGATTAACTGTATTGTATTCATGCCTTTTTCAACCTAGAAATGAAACTCGAGACAATTTTAGTATAGGAGGTAAAATGAAAGTGCTCCAGGGGCGGTTACGGAAGAATGTCCACCAAACATCATTCCCCCCCCCCGCCATGGGTGAATAAAGTTTTATAGGTTTTAGGAAATTAGCATAATTGATAAAAAAGACACAAATTAGGAGGACAAGTCATGATGCAATTCCCCCCAGGTCAACCCTTTTTCCTGGAGCCCCCCCACCCTTGGTACTAGCTGTCCTTGTTTATGAAAATCTTTCTCAAAGACCTTGTTCTCAGCCTTGGTTCCCAAGAAGAACCAAGATAGGATAAGGGCCTTGTACCCCCCGGGGCTTGGAGCTCTGGAATTTATCTTCCTGCCTAGGGAAAGGGCATGGAAAACTACTGGGAAAACTAGCTATGAATGCAATAATAATCTACAGATCTCCAAATATATGTGTAAAGAATACAGAGAATACATAAAAGAAAAAAAAGGTAAAAAACAACGGGCATCAATATGATGATAAAACAATCTCATCAGAGACACCAAATCTTCAATCCCAAAAATAGAAACATTTTATCTGCATCTGAGAAATGACAATGATCCTACAAACTTGGAGGCTCCTGGAATTATAACAGCTTTCTTCAAAGGTGCTGAAAGGCACGAATGCCAAAACAAGATCAGGGAAGCTGAAAATGATAGTGCATGAGACTGTATGAATCAACTCAACAGCCCAGTGATGCTGGGGTCAAAAAGATGGGGGAAAAAGAAAAAAGACTACAGGTCAAGGGTATTTGAACTGTATGTGAACACATTTACATTCCGTGTGTGAATGTGTCTTACATGTGTGTGACACATCCGTGTGTCACACACAAAAGCAGAGCCTGAGCTAGCCCTGAGGAATGCTGCAATACTGCCTTATGACAAGACATGCACTCATGACATAGACACTTCTCTAAATTAAGTGCTTTCTAGTGCCAGATAGTCTTTCAGACTTGCTTTTTTTAGTGGGCGCTTTTAAAATAGATTGCTGTCCAGTGACTTGGAGTCACATGCTTGTGCCTTTGATCATTCAGAGAGTATTTCACAAATTCTTTGGGAAAATATTCAGACCAGCCTAGATAAATAACAGAGCTATGCCTCTCATGAAATCCCCTTGTCTACCTGGAACCAGCTGAAGACAGGGGGAGTTGTTTCCACAGCCAGCACCAGAGCTAAGGCTAAGGAGTGAAAGGTGCTCACCTGTTAAGTTTGAGCTCTAGGGCTATTGCTAACAAGCAGAACAACCAATATATATGGTCAATGGATTGACACAAGTAAAGACATTTACCACATGAGGGTGCAGAATTGAAAAGGAAGGCTGGGATTATATCTGACCAGCTCTGTTGTATCAAGAAATGCATCTCTGCAGAAGAAGTAACAGAGACTGGTTTGGCCATACAGACAGGGACAGGCACAGCCAGTGGCAGAGTCTGCTGGGTGGGCTCAGTCACCGCTCTGGAAGAAGAGAGGGGACTTCGCTTGGGTGTGAAAGGAGCTCACAGCAGTGGGATTTGAGTGAGTTGCACTGGTGTGCTTTTAGTCCTTGGGCTTTACTAGTTTTCATATTTGCATGTCCCTGGCCTGGAAACATCAGTGTCTCTGCAAAAAGACAGTTCCCTGTTCCCAGCTGTCCCAACTGCATATACATAGCAAGGACAGAGAGAGGCACAGCAGGCTTAAAGAGAGAGGGTCTTTGCAGGTCCCATTGGGTTTTCTGGCATGAACTAGAGCACTTGAAGGCAGCTCTAAGATGTTTCCCCATGTCTGCAATGGGCCCTGCACTGCACTGCATTTCAGTATGGCCCGTTTCCAGGGTCCCTGTCCAGTGAGTCATGAGCTGGAAGGAATATACAAAATAGGTTGTTCTTGCCTCTCCTGCCCCCTTTCTACAGCCTCTGAGAGTGGCCAGGACAGCCTATGGGAGGATAAGGGCAAGCAGGAGTGAAGTCCTGCCCCAAAAGTGATTGAGAAGTCTGTTAAATAAACTGCCTGGTAAAGTTGACCGTGAAGTCTGATGCATTAAATCTTATGAAAGGGATCATCCTCGGAAGGAAACTAGACTTAGTTCCCTTCAGTTATGATGTGTAAGATCACCACAGACCTCGAGCAAATACTCCACGAGGCACCAGGAGTTTACTAGTAGGAATGAAAGCTGCTCCACCAAATCCTGCAATCCACTGCACAGCAAATTGCCACAGGACTGAACCACCGAGGCCTGGCAGCCTCCTCCACCAGGTATTGCTGTGTAGGTGGCCTCACTCAGTCTCTCAGGTGTACCTGCTGCACTGAAAAAGATTTAGGAACCCAGAATGATGCCTCAAAACTGCACAGATGTTAAAAGGCACAAGCAGCCCTTCTCCTTGCTGTCCAAATCTAAGAGAGGATGTGCCAGAGGGCAGTGAGTTTTATTGCATGACCATAAGCTGCTGTAAAATTCCTTGTGGAAACATGAGATCTATTGCATTTATCACAAATTTGCTAAGTAGGGTTAATACCCTGGCATTGACCCTGCCTTGTATGCCCTTAATGACAGTTATTATGCTTTGTCATGTTAAGATTTTACAGCAGAAGAGATAACAAGTGGTCGATAACCCATTATAAACAGGTACTTTTCTTTTTGTCCCCTTACCCACAGCCCCCAGCTCGTAGTAGCAGGGAAGATAATGCTTCAGCCAGAGAATTTGGTTCCAATATCAGCCTCTAACCAGCGCATGCCCAAAGAAAAAGAGACTGATCAGGCACTGTGGTCTTTATCCTGGCAGTCGAATAGCCTGCATGAATATCAACATTATCATAAATCATTCAATTGCTGAAAGTCATCCTAACATCAGAAGGAGCTGAATAGCAACCATTTCTCAGTCCTTATGCACATCCACTTACAGCAGCTGAGCTGTGGGTGTATATAGACCTATTTTTCAGCTAGCATGATAATCAAGTCATTCCTCATTTAAGAGTGAATTCATTTGCCTTGGTATTAGTCCTAAATAAGAATACCAGAAATTGATACGTAATCTCCAACTCAAACTAAGATTAAACTGAGGCCACCAAACTCCTTTATTTCTTAAAACACATACAAAATCCCCAGCAAGATTCTTATCTCAGTGTGAATCTAAACATACTGAATTAAATTTAAAAGCCACCATTTCAGACTGTTGTTTCTCAGCAACCCCAGTGTAGCCATAAAAATCAGAATCTGCCCTTAATATCTCTACACACTAGTACTGTGCAGAACTAGCTCCAGACTATTTATAGCTCACACTATATATACACACTGCAGCTTCCAAAGGAATATTTTATCTTTCGGGAGGACAATGCTTTCTGTAACGCAAAAAGCCAAAGTTTTGCTTTAAAAAAAAAAAAAAATCTCTGCTCAAACCCTTAACCTGGAAGAGTGGCCCTGCACTGCCAATCAGATAATGAGCTTAATTCTTACATCACACTTTATTTGTAGCTCACTGTGTAGTTAATGTTTGCAACTTATCTAACAGGAGAAATGTGAAACCAGGGTTTTAGAACAATAGAAACAAGGCTGTCACAAGCAGGCTGCCAATGAATCATGTCCCTGCAGTCAAGTTCTCCCAGAAGGTCATTTGTAACAGAAATACATCCCTGCCTGAGCTGGCAAAATGCTGAAAAGTGTTTCTCAGTTTTATCCTAATAAAACATCGAGCGGATCAATTACCAGAAAAAAGTCACCTGGTAGTGTTTTAAAGTTCTGTTGACTGTAAGACTCAATAGTAAAGGTTTCCAGGTGAACAGGCCTGTTTGCTTCTGTGTCTGGGATTTTAGAGGTGGTTTTACCTTCAATCTATATTCGAGGTATCAAAAAACCTTCTACAAACCTTAAAAGTGATTTACTGTTCTCTTTCACATTTTCAAAATAAGAAAAAAAAATAGTTTTAAACACTAAGTAACTTTCTTCCATACCGTTCAGAACAGAAGCTCTGAAATCATGGAAAGCCAGCGAGCTCTGCAAGAATGATTTGCCAAGAGACAGAAAGCAGCACTGAGACTTTCTCTCTTGTGTTCTGAGAGAGATGCATAAAAAGGACAAGGAAGTACCAAAAAAACCAAAATCAAAACCAAACAAACAAAAAACCAAAACCAAAACAAAAAAACAAAAAACCCAAAACAAACAAACAAACAAACAAAAAACAAAAAACAAAAAAACAAAAAAACTGCAGCAGTAACTGCAGCTTAAAGAAGACAAAATACCTTTTCTGCTGCATTTGCAAAAGATTTTCTGTAAGAGGGAAAACAGATGATGGGGGGAGCTGTTCTTTTAAGAAGAATGTCATTGGCACAAACAGCTGGCACTTGGTGACGTGTTATTTATATGTGCAGTTGCTCGTGTTTTTTAACAGATAAGAGAGCAGTATCTCTTTTGCAATTCAGGTGAAGAACATGAGCAGCTCTGCAGCGCCACTGGCCTGTGGGCCACGTTTCTTATCATATCAGAAACATCTGTCACGGTGCAAATGAGTTCAATATAAAAGCACATCAAATATGCGGTTTCAGGTTGAGACACCCTTCTGCAAGGAAACCAGAAAAGCAGCTTCCCCCTGCAAATGCTGGGATGGTCTGTCCCATATCCACCAGTTTGGATGAGAGCAAGGACTGGGAGGGGGAAGGGGGAGAAAAACAGAAAGACCTTGTAAGTGTCTTGATTATAAATTATTCCTTCTCTAAGAGCCAACTGTGCCGGAGAACAGGCTCACTCGCGAGGGTCTGGCGGTTCACACTGCAAGCTGGTTATCACATCATAAACAGACCCGACTGAATCCCAGCCCTTGTGGTCCAGAGGAATTTACTCAATAAAATACTGATGGGCTGGGGTAGGAAGGATGCATGGAGGGGTGGCCAGCATGGGGGTTACCACCAGAAGTGCACTTGCAGGGGCTCTGCTCACAGAGATGGAAATGAATCCATTTTAAGGGCAGCTGAGGATGAGATGGTAGGAGCTTCCACTTCCAGGGAAGGCAAGGTGTGCCTCTAGTCCATGCTGAGGAGAAAAGCAGGGCAGGTTGGATACTACTCACATACCCACGTTCATTCCTGCAGTGATGCTGCACAAATTTAGAACCCAGCAATTCATAATGTGGACCATGTTTTGCTCTGGTGCTGTTCACCAGGGCTGGGTTTAGAACCCCTGTGAGTACAAGGACATTTTTGTACTCTTCTTTAGCAGGAACAAAGGTAACTCAAGCTGGCTTCAAAATCCCTCATGCCTAGAAATGCCTCTGTAGCTCTGGAAGCAGGCAGCTAGATTGAGATCCCCATTCTTGTCACAGTGAGCAACTGCTTCCTGCCTTTGGGCTTTTATTAAAAAATACAGGAGAAAAATGACTGTGTCTTTAGCCCTTGCTGACAAACCCCTCTGAACTTCAGCTGATGCACAGGGGAAAACTATGGACAGACTCTGAACTGGGTTACTGCTCCTTTAGTCTGTGCACAGCCACATGCTGCCTTTTCTGTCCCATCAAAGACCCCCTTGGTGAGCCTTTATGGCTGCAGTACGTCCAATTGTGGATGAAATGTGAAACATCCTCCTTTTTCCCCCAAGGAGTACTCAAACCAGGCATGTAGCTTAAGAAAAATAGATGAAAATACCTATTTTAACTTTGCTTCTAATCAGAAAACATATATTCTGAAATATGCACACATCAGCAGAAAGAGCAGGTAAGGGCTTCCACTCTAAAACAAACAGAAACATGCACTTTGAGCCCTCATATGAAATGGCAGTAAAGGCCCAACCCAATAATTATTTTCCTTGATTTTCAGCCAGACGAGGCACAAGACAAATAAGTCATCAAGGACAAATAAAAGGAGGTTCATTCATCGCATTCAAGGGCTGGAATCTTTAATGGTCACCAAATGAACTAAGATAACTAAGTAACCATTGTAAATATTAATCTTTAAAGGAAAACAATACTCCCAACAACAGGAAGCCTGATAAGACATTGGATGTGGCCATCAGTGTTATGGAGTCTCTCTAATTTCCTTAGTTTTTTCTTATGCCTGTAGAGGGATCAGGAAGGGGACCATATGGTATCTCTCAAAGGAAGTGAATTAACATTATTAATAGCTAATGTGGGAGAGGTGAAACAGTGATTGTTCGTTGTGGTTGTTATTGTGCTTTTGTTGGGGGGGAAGCCTGCCTGCTAGTAAGCTTAAGCACTCAGGCCAAATTCAAAATCTTGTATTTATAAACAGAGATCTGATAACAGTTGCCTAAGCATCCATGATGCTTTGCCAGCGCACGCACATCGAGCTGATCCAAAGGGCCCTTGTCCTGGGGTTTGACCCAGGAGTGAGCTCACACAGAGGAGAGCTCATGCTCTGCTCCCGTTCCCAAGTAACACCTCACACGTGGACCCTCAAATTCGCCTTTGCGTTGGTTTAGTTTGAAGCGGAAGGACAAGGACGGGTAGATCTGCACTTGTGAAGGACACAACCTGTCCTCTGGCACCCACTGAGGCAGTGGATCAAGGGGCCACAGGAGAGGTGGGTTCTTGCGGGCAGTGGGCAGCATGTGGGATGCCTGCTTTTGAGCCAACAGTGTTGGCACAGCTGTGTTCCGAGGGCTGCTCAGCAGGGTGGTATGGAAGTGGCAGAATCCTTTTGTGGGAAGCAGTGATAACAAAGTGCTGTATTAGGACTGATTGAATTGATGACTTGGATGGGTATATCAGAGTCTCGCGATCCCTTGCACTCTCCCTGCACTAAGAGAAGAATTTACCTTTCTTAGGCCTCTCCTTTTATCTCTCAAATACTTAGAAGATTGTATTTATTCACTGTAAATAATACTGACACTTAAGTTATAAGTTGTGGCTACTTGAAAGGGTAAGACCCTGATCCCAACCTCAGCTCTGTTTGTCCCACAGCACCCGAAAGTACAAAATGCATTTTTCATTTTTTTTCAAGAGTTACTATACTTTCTGCTTTCTTCCCAACCATGAAAACCTGAGGCAATTTGTGGCTGGCCTTGCAGAAGTGGACTTTATGACATCTTTCATGTTGAGAGAATTTGCAAAATAAATTTGACAGGCTAAAACTAGAGGAGTTAATTACAATTACCCAGTGAGGTCAGCAGATATAAGGAAATTTTAGGTAAATCATTTGATAAAGTCTTCAGAAAGAAAACAGTGGAACAGTGGAATTTGGTATAGTTAACACCCTGGACCTTAATAAAATTTGAGTAGCCTAGTAAGAAAACCTCATGCTTCAGGGCACATGGTGATTACTTTATAGAGATAAAGGAATTCCCTCTGTCCATGAAAGCTTGTACTTCAACTGCAGGTTGTCAGCTGGATTTTCATTTCTAGGCATGAAGAGGACAATATGAATATTTTAAGACTATATAGACTTCAGCTGAACTTAGGTGCAACTGTTCTGTAAGGAAACCTCTTCCCTACCAGACAACTCTGCTTGCAGAGGGAAGTTGAAAAATTCTGATTAAGTTTGTGTCTTGCGTCTGGTCTAAAATACCTCTTCCTGGGTGATGATGGGGTATTTTATTTCTTAAGAAACTCATTGTATTGACCAATAAGTTCATGAAAGGCTGAAGAGATGTGCATTGTTTCCTGGCTCTATGGAGTCATATGACACGGATAAATTGTTCTCTGTGCTGAAGCCTGGGTGGTTTAAAAAGTTGTGAAGTTTTCCACACTGCAAATTTTAGGGCCCTTTCGTATTTCAAGTTACGTAAACTTATAATAAACTGTTGTTCCTTGGCTCTGCAGAATGGGACTTTCTGCTCCATCAGGGCAGGGTTGATTTCCAGACATGAAAGGGAGGATGCTTTCATGATGGTTTAGGAGAGGACATTTGCATAACATCCACATAAACATGAGAAGACAGATGCTTTGTCAGGACAGTTCTACAACCAGGTAAAAAACACTAACTCAAATTAAATCTGTCAAGCCAAACTCTCTAGTGATTGAAATACCTTTTAGGATAACAAATCTGCCTGTCTTCATAATCTTAATTACCAATATGGTGCCATCACCATGATGATTGCAGCTCATTAGACTGTGGGCACACATTTTCTTCTTGCTGCCTGTCCCCCACCTTCCATCCACGTCAGGCACCAAGTGTGGCTTGGTGGTGGCAGATGAAAACAATTCTACTCTAAAACCACAACAACCTCAAAAAGCAAAGCAAGTTACAGTGCACTTCCAGGGAATTATAACACCAAGTCCAAAGGTTTAGAGATCTCAAGAGGCCCTGTCTTATGCTGGTATCAGTGGGGTCTTGGGGTTCACGTGTCTGTGGCAGCTGGAGAGCATGAGCAGCACCGGGCCAAGCAAAGGTCACAGGGACACAGTTAACCCCTGCACAAAGCTATTGCTCACTTGCAAGCCATTCTCTATCCTTATCATGTAATTCATCACACTTTGTGAGAGCTTCAGGGAGGAGGGAGCTGATAGGGATGGCTGCAATTACTCTGTTGCAGCTTGGACTGTCCACCCAGGCAAGGGAGAATTGGAGAAATCCGGGACTGCCTCCCTCCCCACCCATGCGTGGACCTTGTGCCAGGGCACAGAATCCATCCCTCTTCCCCGTGACACACGAGAGCAAAGGGCAGACTTGGCTCCTGCCCCGTTCTTGACCGGAGCAGCAGCACCTGGAGCAGGACATCAGGTGATGGTAACAGGTTATTTGTGGTAAAGCTCAGCAACTCGATTACTAATCTCTGGAAAGAAAAGAAGCAGAGGAAGGATTTTAACCCTGCAGTGCCTCTCATTCAGCTGGCACAGGTGCACAGTGCCTCCCAGGGCCACCCCAGGGAAGTGTGCCTCCAGGGCACTCTGCTCCCCAAGCCAGGGCATGTCTCTGACTGCCACAGGACAATTTATAGGACAAATAGTGAGGATAATTAAGGATAATCTCTGCTTTAGGTGTCTTACAAAGAAGGTCAGGTACTCTCTTTCCTTGTCAGATGTGATGAAGTCAGGCAGCTCCCACTAAGAAGAGGTATTTGTTTCTCAGAATGAGTGACAATAAAAACCCCTACCTAGATCCTAAAGGTTTCCTAGATTTAATCTTCTCAGAACTCAGACAAGATCATTACAGTGAATTCTGTCTCTAAAGAGCCATAACAGTGAATTACATTACCAGCATCAATCTCCTTCTGGTATATGCTTTCCTTACTGTTCTCATGCTAGCAAATACAGAGAGGTGCCATAATACTAATGTCCTGAACTCAGACAACAACATCCTTTCAAGCAACTTGGCAGGTCAAGGTAGATTAGATAGTCACATGAAAGCAAAGGTGGAATCTGCCCCAGCAACTTCTGCCATTTTTTCTGTGGTTAATCTGATGATTTCATAATATTTGTTCATAAGATGTTTTTTTTGATATCCAGTCATTATAATGACAGGTTTCTGCCTAAATGGCCTTTGGGTAACAGACATTTGCATTGCTGGTGAAGTGGCAAAGCTGGGACTAACCAGTTCCTGCTCTTGAAAGATCCCACTATTCCCCAGCTGACGGAACTTGAGAAGGCATGTGTTGCATGATCCCCTCTGCTTATAGATGTGACAATTGAAACTGGTGGAGGTCTGAGAAAAAGGCATGTTCTAGCTTCTGTTTCACAATCCTCAGGTACTTAAAAGCCCAGTTACCAAAAAATCAGAGCAACAGCAGTTCCCCGCCACTGTGAAGGAGGAATATTCCTTGGAAATATCTGTCTTATTCTACCACAGGCAGGATGTTGAAGGCAAAGGACCAGCAGCAGAGTAGGCCAATGGGCCTGTGGTCCAGCCAAGACTGTGCTCATGCAAGAGGAAAGTTCAGTGATTTCTTTGGAAAGGCTGTTTCAAAACACTGGAAAAACATGTGGCATCATATCCACTGAGAGATCACTGTTACAACCGAGCCATTTGTAGCATTCCTGACCCAGCAATCCCCTTTGTCATGCCTTCATGTGTCCAGCTCTTTGTTTACATCCCAGCACATTGCTGCAGCACTTGAGCAGCTTCAGCTACATTTTTAACATATCAGCATATGACTATATTTTAATTAAGCTTATGGGATTGAGAGCAGAATTGGATGCTCAAGGCTGCATATGGCAATTGAGCTTTTACAAATTACCATGCCCACATAATTATGAAAATAAGAACTGAAACAGGTCTTGCTGTCCAGGTAACTCTGCAGTTCTACATACTCTACCACGTTAAACACGTTATTTTATGTCTGTTCTTCTGCTCAGTGCTTTTGTGATCCTTTGAAAGGTCAAAGATAAACACGAGTCCCCTGAAATGACTTGTCTACAGTGGATCAAAGAATAGGCAAGGGGAAAACCCTTGCAGTGTTAGGCCAGTCAAACTGTCCATGGCTGGAAGAAACCTCTCCCTGGAGCAGGTTCACCCCCACTCACCCTCCCCACGTGTCACTTCACACCTCAGGCAGACTCACCTTGGTTCCCTCATGTTACGTTTTCACGAAGTGCCAGGCAGCTTTGTAAATCCACGTGCTGATAAAAGCACCAAGGTCCTGACTGGTCCCGCCTGGTTCCTGCCACCTTCCCCCATGGCTTCACCCTGCTTCTGTCTGGGACAGACAACGGGGCAGAAGTGGTGTCCAGCTCCAAACTCCTACACCTGGGAAAAGGGAAGGAGGAAGGAGCCTGGATCTTTGGCTCAGTCACCTCTGGTGAAGTCAGGCGTAGGGATGGACGGGACCTAGAGCATACAGGCAACACAAACCAAGGAGCTGAGGGAGGAGCTCACCATTGCACTGGTACAGCAGCCAGGACACATCATAGAGAGTGGAGAGAGCAGTGTCACTGTTTGTGATGACACAAACGGTCTCTGCTTTCTGTGTTTACTTTTTTAAATACATATATATACACATAGGCAAGCCAGGCAGCATTCCTCAGCTCCAGCTCTGTTCACCTTGTCACCCACAACAACCAAGTCCTGTGAAAAGGCAGGTGGTGAGTTCACAAGGATGCTCCCAGCAAAGAACAACATCCCACAAGTAAAACCCAAGGAATAAAGCTGACTTCCTGCACAATGATGTCCAGGTTTGGGGCCTTTGTTTTGGAGATGCTCCCTGGGACAGGAGGTGTCCATAATTCTAGCCAAGGGCTCCAATAGAAGTCTCGCATCAAAGGCCTCATCTCATCACAATTCATCTCATATTTTCCTGGCTCCCAACAAAGTGCAATCACAGGGCAGAGGGCTAGCATTATTTTAAACCCTAGGACACTGTTCTGGAGCTTGCCAAATTTACACTCCAGATTTTTAATTCAACTTGATGAGCACCAAGTCTTCATACCAACTGTGCCTCATGGAATAGATGCTCGTGTTCAAAACAGGCTGCTGTGCCAGACTCACCTCCATTCTGTATCTCCCATGTACCAACTACGTGGCCACAACTTAAACCTGCAAGCAAAAAGGAAGAGAAAGACAAACTCCATCACCCTGTCCCCCTTTCAGAAGCCCAATTCACGTCTGTTTACAAGGAATTTTGTACGCAGGCGGTAAAAGGCACTTGAACTAGAGAGCAACATAAGATTAATTTCTTTCTAAATAACACTACTGCTTCAGGGTTTCTGACTTGCAGTTAATACTATTGTTTTGCCAGTCATAGGCATAGATCCCCCTAGTACATTGCAGAACTTCCAACTCCTAGACCTTAAAAGAGATACTCATAAAAATACAGATAACATCACATTACTTTAGAGACTGGAAAGTACAGGCTTTAGAAAATTATTGTATAAATTATCCAGAATCCCACAAAACCAGAGCCAGAATCACACCTAAAGCTCTCCATTCTCTAATGTCCAACTGTCTTCATATTTTTCGGTCTGGATCTGCTGAAAACTTACGTTGTGAAAATAATCTAAACACTTTTTATCACTTTTTACTTACAAACTAAGAGATCACATTTGTCAAATGTAAAACTTCAAGTAATGCATGCAAATTTAGTTTTCTCAAAGTAGAATGGAAATATTTTAGTCTGAAATTGTAAGGATGGGGTGGGCTTTCTATAAGAAAATACTTTTTATTCAATGTAAGGACACATTAAACTTGACAATGGATCTTCACCCCATACCCACCATGAACAATTATTTTTATTGTGCCTCTTCCTTACCTGGCACTAGAGATTGCTAATAACTGAATTCCAGTCACAAAGCACACTTGTACAGGTAAGTCCAGTAGCTAAGCTGCTGACTGCATTTCCTGAAGTCCTTAGAAAATACCAACCTATAATTAACTTCAAATACCAGCCAAGAAGAATAGTTCAATCTGTAATACACTCATGTAGTTACATTAATGATATCATGTAGTTATATTAATGATAATGCTTCCCAGAGCAACTGGGACAGTGCAGGATGTAGAGTAGCCTAGAAATGGGTTGGGTGAAATGCATCTGTAGGACAGAAGTGTGTTCCTACCACAGGTGTCTTAAGCACAAAGCTTCATCAGGCTTGGTGCTCTTTGAAGACTCTCTCAGCACCACCACATTTGAAATTTTGGGTTGGAGCCATGTTTATTCATCCATAATGACAAAGTCAGACTGATCTCTGTTATTCTATCCTGAGCCCAGCTTAACTTCATTAACTATCAGAACAGGGTCATGCTCTGTTAAGTTTGTACTTTCACATCCCTTAGTAACTTTGAATCATCCTCACTGTCAATGCACTGACATTTATGGTCTTCTACTATCATCCCTTTATTTATGTTCAAAGTTCATTCACTGCCTTCTTCCATTAGGGCTCTGTAACACATTCTCTGCCCTAATACCTCCTGTTACCTTTTTCTTACTTGACCCATCAAAAGTTTCTATCTGTCACCAAAGAGGTAGTTTCCATGGAAACTGGGAAGAACAGGCTAAGTTAATGAGGCATAAAATGATGAGAGTGTCCTCAAGCTCACCCATTTTGAAAATCTAGGTCAGCAATGTTTGCTTAAAACATTCCACTCTCCTAAAACCATGTTCACTTGACTGTTAAGGATGTAATAAAAGGAGAAGCTCTAGCATATCCCAAACTTAGCATGTTTAATATAATACTGGATGTTCATGTGAGTAAACTATTTTCACAATTTCTCCCAGCCTGTTTTCCCTTTCAGTTTCCTTGGATAACCCACAGGCATTTAGTGTTATCATCCAGTTACTTATCTTCACCAAACATTTACTCTGGCCATCATAATCTGACTTTCAGGTAGTGTTCAAGAAACTTGCTATGATCTCACTGAGGGCAGGAGGTATTGGCTGTGTCATCCCTTTTAATCTCATTTAGAGGATCTACAGGAATGAAAGAACCATCTACATGAAAGCCCAATTCAATCTCAACCTGCACAACACACAGGCAGAAGCCCAGGAAGGAAACCAGTGCTGAAATTCTGTGTTAGAATTTCCTTACAGTTGATGTTGTCTGATCTCAGCCACCAACTCCAATGCTGGTCTGTTGGAATGTAATGGATTGTGCTCCAGTAAAAAATTTATTGCATTCAAGGGGTTTCCTTAGCGAGAATCACAGTTTCTCTCAGGAGAAGAAACAGCCATACCAAGTGTTAGTGCTAAAATATGCTGTCAAGTACAGAAGGTTATGGAAGGCTCCCTCAAAAAAGCTGCTGTGGAGGGAAATAACACTGATGATTTGCTCGTTATTTCCTTTACTAATTGAAAGCAGGTGTAATCAGCTGCAGTCAAATACCTTTTGAGATGCACCTATATCACCCAAGATACCCTAGTTTTTGGGCATGTCTGAATTTGATATGAAATCTCCACAATTTCTCTCTAATTTATACTGACTGAGGGCCTTCAGTGCTTTGGGTAGCTGAGTGATGATCTGCTCCTGTTAAAAGGTAAGGTCCTGTGGAACACAGAGCTTTGTTTTTTCTGTCCACAGTGGACAGTGATGGGATTTCAGCTGTTGATGACAAGCAAGAAACAAAGGTTAAGAAAATACCTATAACCTCATGACTTCCTGAGAAAACAAGGTACACATGATGACAGCTTACAAAAACAATCTTCTGTCCTAGTAAAAACCTAATGCAATCCACCCTACATTCCTTGTGTTATCAAATATCAAATCTGAAGCAAATCAGGCATTTTTCTGGCCAATTCCCTTTTCCCTGCCTAAACCCCTATGTAATGTGTTGATTTAGAAACGATGTACAGCCAGGACAGTTTGAACAACTTATCTGAAGCAGAACAGCAGTCCCCAAAAACACTCTAGTGTAATCCAATTACACTAATTAAAATAATTATTTCCACTTAGTTTGCTACTGAACTGCTTGCTTGGCGCATCTAGAGTCAGTGCATACAAAGGTCAGGTGCAGCCTCGCAAAACTCTAGGGAGATCATCAAAAAAGTAGTGCAGCAGGATGCAAGTCTCTAGATGTTGTTTGTGGTTTGGTTTTGCTCAAATATGTCAGTTAGCAACAGGCAGGTGGAGAGCCTCCAACTTGTTTCATCTTGTCTACACACATCATGCTTTCCCCCATCAGCGCTTACTCCACTCCTCTGTCGTGCTGCGATGTGAATTCCCAGGCTGGAAAGTTTTCTCCAATGGTAAGTTTTGAAAGAAGATGTGCTAAAAACTTAAAATGTTTCTGCAAATGGGTACCTTGTGGCGCTGGTTCTAGAATAAGAATCATAAGGTAGACAGATTGCCCTCTAAATTTGCAACTGAAGCGTCTGCTACTTGTGCCTATATCTTTTGCAGAATTTCTGGAGGAAAAAGAAATCTGCCTTAGAAAGGAAACAAATAGAGACATAACTGTCAAACTTATTTTCTTTTTTTTTTTTTTCAGTGAGCCTAAAGGAAAGTATTCTTCAACTCACTCTATGTTGTCAGTATAGCTTTGTCTCCAGCACTTTACAATTTTCCAGCATGCCCATCTGCTGCCAAATCCTTCCCTTGACACAACCACAGAATAAAAAATCCTTTACTTCCCTCATTTGAACCTCCAACAAGCCACAGTGGCTTTCTTAACTATAGCCTTCCATGAAGAAGCACAGAAAGTAGTTCTCAGTCATGTCAACCGAACAACCATTTGAAAGAGCCTGATTTCATTTTTCCTTGTGTGAACACAGTAGACTTCTGACATTGCCTTGAATAATGCCTCTAACTGGCTACCTCAGCAAGCCCCTGGGTCTCTCAAAGTGCCACCATTCCTCTCCCTCACACAAGACAGCAAGCCATTCTTCCCCTGTGCTAACCCAGGACCAGGGGGTTGCTGCCTCACCATCTGCATTTGGCCAACACAGATACAAAAAACCCTACAGAGATTTGGAGCTCCCAAACCAACAGAAACTTTGGTATAAAAGAACCTGGTGGCTACAAAAACTGGGACACTGATGTTTTTCTCACATGACCTGATGTTGTCAGTCACTATCTGATCTCTATCAAAAGGACAAAGCCACAATGTACACACTGTCAGTATTTCCCTGTGCCTTAGACTTCTATATTCTGTGGACATCTGAGTCTTTTTGCTGTAGCTGTGAAATAACACACACTGTACTCATCAGGAGGCATATGAGGTTATCTCTCAGGGTGTCTTCATTCACAAAATACATGCACAAACTTCCTGGTGAAAAACAGGTGAGCTCGGGTTAGCATTTGTCTTAATTCTGGGGTTAAGTTAGAGAAGTTATAAGCAAAACAAAATAATACAGTCATCAGTCAGCTCTCAGACTATGACAATGATGGGGAGAAAAAGATTAGCCTGTTCAGTAGATCAATAGATCTATTGATCTATCTGGGGAGAACATATATAATGGAACATATGCCAAGCACATGTGGATAGAAGGGACAGAGCAATCCATCTCCAAATGGCACCTGCTGATTTGTTGAACATATAAAATATGCCCTTGCAATCTATTGATTGTCATGGAATTGGATCAAAGCACTGATCCCTCAGGACTGGCAGTGGTCTGGCCAGGACCTAAAAGACCAAAATATATGACAAATCCCAGCTAAAAATCTTCTAGGTTCCATCGCCTCTGTCCTTCTCATTCAGAGGGTTTTTGGTGCATTCATTTATGTTTCTCCAGAACCTGTGAATTATCTTTAATTGAGACTCAGGCTTTGATGACAAACTACATTCTGTCATTCAGATGTCCTACTTCTATCCCAGGAATGCAGCTAGATTAGAGTTTGCCTTATCCCAGGAAGGTTGTGAGATGTTAATCCATTCTCTTGTAACATCTTGGCTGAGCTACTCACACTCTTCGCTGACAAGCTTTAGCAAGCAGGGCCATGAATTTATCACAACTTTATTCAAATTTATCTGCAAAAGATGCCACCTGAGACTAAACATTCATGTATCATTTTGCCTGCCTTTAGAACCCATCAACACTCTCCCCAGGAAAGTAGTGTATTGATATTAACAATTTCTCTGTTAAAGCTTATTGCCATTCACTGATCCTCTGCAATGGCAAACATCGCTCCAGGCTCATCCTTTCCTTTTGCTCCTAGTGGACTGATTTAGTGATCTGAGTGAGGGCAGAGAGCATACTAATTAAATTCAGATATTGAATCTAAATCAGGAGGTGCTACAAATGCCAGGGAAGGCAGGGAAAACACAATTCAAAAGGAATTAATAGACCCTAGGACTAAATGGAAAAATCTGTCAAAATGAAAACAGAAATGTTTGGGAAAAGGGAAATAACATGAAAGATACTTTCACAGCAGAATCACTGCAAAATTTTGATGTTAAAGGGATTGTCGAAATGAAATCAGATCAAAGCTTGAAGTAAAATATGGCATTAATGAAAACAACACACGATTAGAGAAACAAAGTTTCCTTTACCAGAGGCAGGACACATTTCTATATTCAATTTAATCCCAGGATGCTACAGACCATAACTGCATCCGAACCAGCCAAAGGGTAAGCAGAAAACCAAAAATGATTTATAAGGATAGATCTTAAGGACTAAATGTGAGTGGCACAGCCAGATGGATGGGGAGGAGGAGAAAGGTTGGCAAGAGCCTGCTAAGAAAACTACCATGGAAGGGAGGAATTTGCAAAAGCTCAGGGGGCTCAGCTAAGAAAAAAATTAGAGTCAAGCTTTGAAAAAAAGGAGTATCCAGGGTTATTGTCCAGAATATGGTGAAGTCTAGAGAACTGTTCACCTAAAATCCATTCCCCAGGAATGTAAATCTGATGGCTGACATAAGTCAGGAATGGGCTAAAGGGCAATAGAAAGAAAACATTATTGTACTTTTTGTGCATAAAATAACTACGTTTTAAAGTACCAAAGGGTAAATCTTTAGCTGAACTGGACCACTGCACCTTCACCAAAGTCTCTGTCAGTTTACAGCAGCCAAGGTCTGGCATACCTATCATAATTCACATGCTGGGTTACAAACAGTAATTAACCCTCCCTCCACTCAGCAGAGTTCCCTTGCCCTTTATATTTGTTACTCAATACATCCTTTAGGAAAACAGGGCTGAAAAGACCTTTTGGATTTTCCGATCCTGTCTTTTTCTATTACAGTGAGCCATAACCACTCCAGATGACAAACTGCAAAATTATCTTGGTTACTTGCTCCCACTCTTCTTTGTGAAAAAAAGACCCCTGTATAACTCATCATAGGGTTAGAAAACCTAACTTTACATCTAAAGTAACCAAATCCATTTTAAAACTCTCCCTCTCCCTCTTTCTCTGTTTACAATGCTCTTCTCTTACCCTGGTGGTGCTTAACTCTCCATTGTGAAAGAAGGGTAAATGCCTCCTCTAATCACAGCTGATAAATTAGAGGAAAGGGGCCTTGTGATAGAGAACTAAAGATATTACTACAGGGCTTCTTTGGGATCATTTCCATAGGTGATGCTTTGAACTCAAGCATCCTCCCATGGCCCCAGAAGGGCCAGGATTGCCAGAACCAGTCATGACAATATTTTGTTTACTCTTTTTGGAAAGTCACCAGTATTGAGTGGCTGGAGATACCTGACAGAAGCCCTGATCCAGATGAAGTCAGCATTAGTTCTGCCACTGGCAAGGATTCTGTTGCATCTGCACATCTCCGATACTTGTGACAACAACCATTCCTCCTCTGCACCAAAGTTCCTCCCCCATTCTAGGTTCACACCAGCAAAGCGCTCTTGTCCCTCCCCATTCCAGCCGTCCCACATATTTTCTGAAGGCAAAAATGAATGACCTTTCACCAGGCCAGAACACCATCCTCTACATTCAGTGGTGCCTAACTTGCCCTAGGTCATCACCAATAGGTTTTTCACAGGGTTAATGATTTTGGGAAGCTCTGAAAAGCATTAGCACAGAGAGCAATGCAGAACTGAGGTCATGCCAGGGGGAGCTGCAAGCCTCACGAGACTGGTGTGACCACAGCTGTCCCAGAAAAAGGCCATTCACCCCACCCCAGATGGGGTCGGGGCGGGGGGGGCGGTGTGGAGAAAAAGAGAGAAAAATAAATAAATAAAAAATCAGACCCTGGCTTACAAAAGGTAGTAGAAATTTAATTAGAAGAAATGTACCTTATATGCAAAGAATTGCATGGACCAGTAATAACCTTTATATACCTGGGCAGAAGTTAACTGGGGAGCAAATTCACCCTTTGATGCTGCACTCTACAGTGAGCAAGGAAAAAAATGGCCTGTTGAAAACCATTTTCCCTGGCAGGTATCTTCAATGACCCAGTTTCAATGAGAGTATCAAAACAGGTATTTCACAAGATACTAGAAGTCAAACAGATTTATGGGCAGTGATAGTAACAGATCATTTGATACATGTGGAAAAGCAAACAAGCTTTCAAACAAACTCTTCAACTCTGAAGCAGAAGTCACTAACTTAGCACTAAGCAGTGGCTAGGGAGGCTTGAGCTTTTGTTTATGCTTAGAAATCAATCTTTTCAAAAGTTCTGTATTTGTTTTCTTTTGTAGGGCAACTTTCTGCTCTTTTCAAGTCCTAAGCAGTATCTCACACACTTTCTTTTGCATGGGCTTCCCCTTTTCCCCACCTTCTGAAAGGGCAAATCATCATGAAAATAGAGTTCAGCCTTTGCTGTTCCTGTTCAACAGCTGCAGACAGGGGAAGACAATCAGAAGAAGGTTTCTGTGTTACAAGATGTAGGTTAGAGAGGAAACCCAGCATCCTTTATCAGGTCATGCTAGTTAAAGGGGAAGGAACTGGCTCTCAATGCTTCACATGCTGAATGTCCATGAATACCTTGAAAATATTAACTAATCCTCATGAAAACCCTGAGACAAGTTAATATAAACCGTTTATATGTAGGCAAACAAACAGCAAGAGTGTCCAGAGCCTGCCTGGGCACTTTGTCAGCGACTCAGGAACTGGAATAGGTCAGTCAAACATCTTCAAACTTTCTCTAGTCCATTTGGCTTCTGTGTCATCAGAAAACGTGACCAATGTTAAAGGTACAAGCATGGCACAACCTGTTCAAGACAAGCTGGGACATAGAATTTCATGGAAATCTGTGCTGGGATTAGGGGATGAGAGCATTTTAAAGAGCTGGGAAGAGAAGCTAAGAGAAAGGCTGGCCATTTCAACTCAGCTTTGGAAATTTTGGGTTTTTTCCAGGTGTGACTCAGTAAAATTTGGGTATGTGGCATTTACATCCACACAGACATCAAAGAAATTCTCCATTTAGAGAATTCTCACCACTAAGACTGACAAGCTAACACTTGCTGCAGTGTCTAATACAGCACTTCAATAACTAAATTTACACCCTTATGTTCTGTCTCCTCACTTTATTTAATTTCCCTGATTACTAAGGAATGAATTCCATTCCTTATTTAAGCTGGTGATAGAAAATGCTTTCATTGGCAACAAGAACCTGACCAATTTTATCTGATTTTCCTGCCTGAATTATGAGACAGAGAAAGCAGCAAGAGAAGTTTAGCCTCTGATCCTAAAAAAATCCAGTCACTTGTGGCTGGGAATGAAGTGGGGCAGCTGTGATACTGGGGACAGTTTAGTGCAGTAGAGCTAAGAGAGTCCTCATCCACCTGAGATGAAATAAAAATTTGGTCTACACTTGACAGCTGATAATTCAAATACTTTTAAAAGAAGTTACCTTAGCAACAGAAATGATTGCTCAAAGGAAGAGAGGCACATGTAGCAATTTGACATGGGGATGGAATCCAGGATTCCCATGGTCTGTTCCCAGCCTTGCCACTTGCCTCCTGTGAAATTAGGAGGCAATCACTCAACAGCTTTTCCTTCAATTTATTCTTCTTTATAGGATGTTACAGGACTTAAATGCAGGACTTCACAGAGGATGTGTTCCTACAATTCATTATGAGAGCTGCAATACACCAGCTTATGCTTTGACATCATGGGCTGAATAGTGCCTGAATGGCTCCATGCCTTGGTTTTCCTCTGACATAAAGAGAATATTCACATGCTTTGAGATCTTGGATGGAAAAGAAATGCAACAACAAAAGTGCTACTCTTCTATTGAGAGGAAGAGACAGTTAAATTCTACCCTTTTTCTTCCCTACTCTATTGGGATTGGCATGAAAACATAAAGATGACAGGTTGGGCCCCATTCTATTAAGATTTAAATTTAGCAAGGAACTGGAAAATTACTGGGAGCCTTATGTCTAACCTCTGCCTCAGAAGCAAATATGCATAATTCTTGTTCCATAGCTAAATTTGAGTGAATTACCAAATGTTGGACCAATAAAAGAGCTGTCCAACACAAACCTTATCTGCCCAAGATGCACATATCTGCTTACAATATCCTTTGTTAGTTAAACAAAACAGAATCATTGTTGCTAAGAAGTTAATATTGTTTAAGATTCACTGGCTTACACACAGAACACTTTCCTGAGATCTCCCAAACACATTCCTTTTCTGTTCTCTTAATTTCTTGCCCCCTTTTTATACTGACTTGGCTGACGTTTTATTTAGGTGAACTGGCTCATAAGGTGATATGAACTTTGAGGCAGGCAAACATTTCAGCTGATACAGTGAAGGGTAAATAGCTGTTCAGATCAGAGCAAACAATTCATTTGAAGCAAAATATAACTGAAGCAAGCAGTTCCCCAAGCATTGAACAGGATTCTACTTGCTCTGCCTCCTACCAGCTCACACTTTTCTTGCTTATAGCCTTTTAAACCCAGGTTTGCCAGTGCCTAAAATTCCTTCATCCAAATAGTGAGTTATGGAAAAATAAAACCAACCACAGTGTTCCAATCCCTCTGTGAATGAATAAAAACCCTTCAATGCTTTCTGTGATGTATTTTTTAATTTGATCATCTTTTCTAGTGCTGGGACAGTACAAGACACAAACAACCATACGGAAATGAAAATAAAAAGGAACACTTCATTACCAGAGCAATATCAGTCAAGATGCCAGATGTAAAACACGTCCCTGGCAGAAGGACATCACTCCACAGCAGCTGCTAATATCCCTCTGATGACAGCAAAGCTACACTTGGTATTGATCTGCTAAAACCATCCCATTCTCTCCCTGTATTTTCCATGTTCTGCCTACCATTAAAAACACGTTTCTGTCAGGGTAATTTCACCTGCCTTGTGGGTGTCTGCCAACAGAACTGTGCTCACCTGAGAGGTTACCGTGCCACGGCTCTGACTGATGCCTTGTGCACCAGCTGTCCAGAGCCACCCGGTTTGTGGGCTCTGAGAGCCCTCCAGGGTCCTTGGCCACAGCTATCTTGCAGAGAGCTGTGCAGGGTAAATGAGGGCACAGCAAAGTCCCTGCCCCTGTAACCACACATCCTGAGCATCTCCCCATGAGGCTGCAGCCTGCAGCGTGGGCAGGCACAGATATGCTGGGGGATGTAGGCGAGACATACTTACAAAACCCAAGAACATCTTTTCTGCTCTCACAGAAACAGCGCTGATAAGAGCCACTTTTTGCAGCATGTGCTTCCCCATCAGAGGTCAACATCTCAAACACTTGGCTTTCACTGGCTACCAATTTTTCTAGCCCAGGGACTGATGAAAAATATTTTTGACAGTCTGAAAAACGGAGCCTTTCATTTTACACACAAAACAGGCAGAGAATTGGAGGTAGCAGTGGGAGCTGATCTAGAGATCCGTCTCAGGGTCCGTGTCAGACCTTTATGGGTTTCATTCCACAGGCTGGCAGCGAGAAACCCCTTAAGCCATGAGCACTCCTTGTAGCTGGACCAACAGCAAACTCCTCTCCAGCAAGCACAAGGGGATTGAATCCAACTAAAACTCGTGGCCCATGCACCAACTCACTCTGAATTTCTCCTGGCACAAAGTAGGCCTCATTATGAGGATAATGTTCAGATCTCAATGCGTATCACAGCCAAGAGGGGACAGGTGAAATGAGCTGTCTCTGCACTGAATGCATTTGACACCACTTGCTAACTCTTCAAGGCAGAGAGGTACAAGATATCCCCCAGCATCACAGAAATGACTGGCAGAACTAAAATATGATCATGAAATGTGTTGATTGAGTTTGTCTTGCAAAGAAACTTTAAAGTCTGGCTGTTAGGGGCTCCTGAAATAGCATTTCCCAAAGGTCTACGAAAAACTACAATGAAGTAGTCAGTGAAGATGCATCATTGCTCCATCCTGGGCAGAATTAGAATATTTCATCACATGTCATCTGCCACTAAAGGAAGAAAGTACATGGTGACTCATCAGGGCTGAGGTGATAGGGATCTGTGGCTTCAGAGCATGAGGAATTACTCTGTTTCACAGTTCTGTCCACTGGGAAATCACACATGGCTGTTGTGACATACAGCACAGGCCGCTTGTAACACTCCCACATTACACTTTAAAAATCCCCCCAACCTTCAGGGTGTCTCACAAAGTCTCGATTGAAATGTGAATTTAAGAGCTAGATGGAAGAACATGTTCTTTTTCAGATCAAGGAAGATCACTCAATAAAATCAGATTAAATGAAACATTAAGTGATGCCAAGATCAAAGAGTTTCTCATCTCAGAAATGCCTTCCTACTCTACAGTTAGATAAAATCACAGCAGAACATAACTAAAGAGATTCAGAGCATCCATGAAAGAAAATGAAAGAAAGAAGAAAAGAATAAAGAACAGTGCCCTAGATCTAAATTGCAGGACTGTTCCATTCTGCCTTCAAAACACTGTATAATCTGTTTTCTGGAACAATTGGAGTATCCTTTTTACACTGCAGAACACGAGCACTCTTGGGAACCAGAAACAGAGATAAACCTCCCAGGAGCTAAAGGCTGTGACAAACCTCCCACTTGCTGATCCAAAACATAACTCTTTCACAGGGCAGCTTGCACAGCCCTGAGCACAGAGGATTATAGAAATACACATCATATGCACATACCTAAACACTTACATGGCCCACACAACCCCTCCCGGCAAGGAGCCCAAAGGGAGAGCAGGTGACAAGTGACAAACAGGACTTGTCACATCACTGGTGCCTCGGGTAGAGGGAATGGCCAAGCAGGAGCAGATTGGAGGCTTCTCACTCCCAGTCCAGGGCAGTGTGTACCTCCAGGAACCCATCACAAACCCAGACCTGGAGTCTTCCTGCACAAATCCCTCTCTCCTGCTGTCCTCTGAGAACCTCTCGGGTTCACCTACCCTGGACTCTTCCTTGCACCAGTACAACTCCACCCACAGCAGCTCCTCTAACTTTCCCCTTTCCTCCAGCTCAGTTACATAAGTGACTACCTACCTGCTATTTTAGATTCTACATAGCAACATGATGGGGAAAACAGAAACAGCGAGTTTGGGTTAATTTCCCTCCCTCCTCTCTTTGTTTGGTTTTCTGGAACTACTTCATCCCAAACATTTGTAAATAGTGCTTGGAGTTACATTCCAAGTTCCAGCAGTAAACATTAAACTATCTAATATATATATAGAAGGATGCCTGTTCTTCCAGTGTATCCAGGCAACCTTGCAATACACAGTTAAAGCACGGCTATTTGTTCAAAAAGTGTTTTCACAGCTATTTCCTCTTCCCCCCCCCCTTGACTTTTTCCACTAGGCACTACTTGTATTTATCATCTGGAGATTCTGTTCCCTTTTTCCTTTTTTAAAACTTTATAACAGCTTGTTTTAAGAGCAGCAAAGCATGGACATTTAGCTTATAATAAAGTTTGATTGTTTGATTTTTTTTGTGAAAAATGAAAGAAAAAGAGCAAGTTTCACAAGAACACCTGAATAGAGAACTCCTTTGTCACATGCTGTGGTAACTCTGGGAAGAAAATAATTTCCAAATACTAAGGAAATCAGAATGCCGTAGGGAAGGAAGAAAACCATGTTTACACAAACACTAAAGCAAGCTGAAAATGTGGCTTAGTATATCCTACCTAAGAATAGTTGAAGGTTTTAGAATAAAACAAGTTTCCTCAGAGAGCAAAGGTCAGGCTGAACTAAAATGTTTCTAAAGGAAGAATACAAATTTTTATTAACTTTTCCAATTGAGACCTCTTTGGAGTAAAAAGCCAGCATCTCAATAGGAAGTGTTTTTCACTTCAAAATGTTAATTCAAAATGAGAAGTGTTACTTTGATGTATTGGACACCTTTATTTTGGCAAGCAATGTTGACATTTTATGCTGATTCTTATTTGAAAAACTCTTCAGAATGTTTTTCTACTATATGGCTCAAAATTTCAACTTTTGCTTCCTATTCTGATGAGAAATAATTTTTCCTGCTTATTAAAGGTTTCTCTGGGCTAAAAATTCTCCTTTCAGTGTCATTCTTTTCTCATGAAGTGCTACAGTACATAGTTGACATTTTTTTATCAGAGTAACAGTCAATTAAATACTGCACATTTTTTTAAAAAAGGAAAACATTTATTGTTTTCAGCCTTTAGGGTGAATGGAGAAGAAGAATAAAGAAAATTCTCTGAAGATACAACCATGTACTTTGGTAATAGCATTCTCATGGCCTGTTTTGCACAGCTGCCTTCACATGCCCACCAAACTAAACAGTGGGTGACACCAAAGTTATGAAATCAACTCTTACTTCCTTTACAGAAGCAAACTCCACTTCCTAAATAATAGTTTTTGCCTTTACAGAATCTGCAGGTCTGGGGCCATGTAGATGAGCTAGGAACAAGGAAGAGCTGGAAATTAATGTACTACATTTATGAAGTACAGAGTAGTTTACACATCTCAAGCATTTAGAATGAACTTCCACTGCCTCTTCCAAGCAGCTCAGCTTCCAGCAAAGCGCCTTTTCCAAAGTGCTTTGTTCCTCAATTTACCAAAAAGGAAGCATTGGGCACGAGGGCAGATGTTGATTTAGTAAGCACAGACTCCTCTTGGGCAAGTGGCTTTTCCTGAAGTTGTTTATGCTGAGAGATGACTTTGAGAAGCTGAGGTCAGCAAGGGAATATAGTTTATTATTTGGCCTCAGACTTGCTGGGTAATTTGTCTTCCAAGTCTTGGTGTTCAGAGGAAACTTCAGTCACAGTTTTTGCTCACCTCAGGGCTAAACCTTGGTTGTTTTTTTCTTGAACCATGTCTTGGATATTTACTGACTGCTTGAGTCCCCAGGGTGATGTCTAAGAACAAAGGCAGTAGGTAAGGCCCACCACAAATTTATTCTCATTTTAAAGAATTCCTTAATTCCAGGAGCTTCTCTAAAAGATATGCTGCATTCCACTAAAATTGATGGGACTGGTGAAACAAAACTCTTGGTTAATGATTCGCACTTTCCAGTGGCGCCCTATAAAACTTAACCCCTAGATCTTTGATGCTACATTATAACTATCTCTCCCAATGGTAACACAAGGAGGACATCAATAATTTGATAAGTTCAGTTGTAAAGTATCTGAACAAATAAAGTACCTGGCAAATAAAACAGCTAATAAAGATCATGAAAGATGCTGTTACAACACACCAGTTTTCTAGGCCCTGATCACAGCAGTGATAAAATGCTAAAAAAGCAGTAAGAACAACTATAATTGTGTAGATCCCATTTTCCTGTTATTTACCAATTTAAAAAAAAAATTAAGTCTAAATAAAGCAAAACATTTCTAGCAAGTTACCAAAAGTCTCCGAAAGATGTCAAACATCTGTTTAGGCACTGCAGCATATTTCCTATTTCATTGCTCCCATACATCAGGGCAAGCAGTGGTTAAAAGAAACAATTTCTCATGGTTATAAAATACAGGACTGAGGCAGAAAGTCAACAGTCCTGCTCATGCTTCCGGTGCAACAGAACTTTCTCTTTGTTTTGATATCTCTCTCTTTTTTTTTTTTTATTTTTATTTAAAACACAAGAATAGTCTCACTGATAAAACTAGCCAGAATGGAAGGGAAACAGTTCAAAAGGTGTTTTCAAATACTTTTCCATCTCAGCTGGACAACAATTCATAGCATTTCTTGCAGCAAGAAGTCTGGCTGAGTACAGACTGCCCTGTGTGCTCCCAGGCACAGCAGGATGAAAAGGAATATAGGTTTTGCTAGTGATGAGCTTTTGTCTTGATGGTATCAGCACTGAAACATTTGCCACCTTTCTTCTAATGTAAGGTCGTTGCCCAAGCTTTGGGCTCAGACAAATATCACTTCCCTTAAGCTTTGTGTAAATAAATGTCTTGGCAGGACCTCACATTTCTGGATTACCTCTGCACATAAAACGACTTCATTTCCTTAAAAGCAAAAAGCAGCTAGATGGGCCTAGGAGCTTGTTTGGTGATTATCTCTGCCTTTGCCCCCCTCTCATCCCCCAAAAGTTGGGCATAAACAGAAAAATAATTCAGACACAGCCAAGACAATAGCTTGGAGGGGCAAATTTTCCAAAGGGAAATGGGGATTCATCACCAAAGGTGGTTCTGTTGTGGGACAGGACAGATGCTCTTCTGGTTATCTGAACACAGCCAGTGTTACTGCCCTACGCCTCAGGAGCTGTCCTGCATCACCCAGGTGGGAAAGGGTGGGCAGAGCCACCCTCCATGGGCTGTGGGTGTCATTCCTCCCTTCCCTGAACCCAGGCACTTCAGCACCCAGCAGTGGTACCAGGTACTGCTCTGGAGGCAGGTGCCTCCCCACTGCCCAACACCCCTGTCCACAGAGAGCATGGTCTGGTCTCTGCAAAGAGGATCTGGTCCTCGAGCAAGGGTTTCTTCCACAGCCTTGTGAAATAATGAATGACCTTCAATTATTTTGGGCCACATTTACTACAAAAGGCCAACTAGAAACTAAATCGTAGGTATAGAAGAGCCCTGTGTTTATCAAGAGTGAAAGTGTTGGAAAGATGATCTAGTTTTTAGCAAGGGGACTGACTCCTTTCCCACTCTGATTTTTACAGCTGTTGATAGATGCTCCTAGGAGGGTGTCAACTTTGTAGAATCACAAGGAAGCCAGTTTTCCCAGTTATGAAAAAATAACATCCTACAATCCCATAGGATGTTGGTGTTGTGCTGTACAGCCCTTCAGAAGGACCTCAACAAGTTGCAGAGCTACTTTTCCTCTGGATGGGGTGGCTCCTTCAAAATACATACTGGGTAGACAGAATAAAACTTGGAGTGGAAGCAAGAGAGATTTAGAGACTTGAAAGTCAGACTAGTCACCGTCTTTGCAGACTCAGCCAGCAATCTGGAACGGACTTTTCTGCTAGGAAAATGCAAATGCTGTCATCAGCAATTGTTATACATCTCAATTGCCCCAACCCACCACATAATTGCACATTATTCCTCCCTTTCACATCCCAAGTAGCACTAGCAGGTGCACTCCCACCCTGCTTTCCCCACAGGAGATAACAATCTCCCAACAGTAATTCCTCCCTTTCCCAAATCTTCTCTCCAGGATTCTCAGGTGTCTGTAATATACACCCTCAGTGGTGACTTAAGCCTTTTGTACCCTCCTCCATTAAAAAAAAAAAAAAGGCAGGATCTAGCCATGTGGTTTGAGAGAGACAAGGCCAATGTGCAAGACAAATAGAGAGACGTTGCCAGCTGCAGAGCAGTCTGGATTGAGGTGTGAGATTCATCCAAGGCACAATTTCATTGCCTTCATCTGGATTATGCAAAGAATAGATTTGGCCTGGAGGCCAAATTGATCCATCTGGATATAAACTGATAGCAGTAATTAGAACTGGTAAGAACTGCTTTAACTGCTGGCATCTCTCTTTGCCTGGTCCTTTGCTGCCCAGCAGTCTAGTTCAATTCATCACTGTATTAAATAGTGATGCTTCTATTCTTAGCAACAGCTTATCCTGCCCAAAACATCATGTTTCAATCCCGTGGCAAACCTGGAAAAAGTCTAGAAATAGGCAAGAAAATGTGGGACATTCTGACACACAAAGGCATGAAGGAAAGGCCAGCACAGTTCAAGGTGAAGACAAATCCCAGGGGACATGGGAGTGCTGTACAGACTAGACAATAGCATAGGGAAAGCTGGCAGTGTTGTGTGCCCATGGGGAAAGCAAGAACAATCAAAGTCTTTACTTATACCACAAGCATTTAGCTGCAGTCAAAAATAAAATTATCTTCCTCTTCTCCAAAACCAAGAGTTAGACACATAGATAATAATTCAGAAATAAGCAATAGATGTTGGAAAAAGTCAGTAAGGGTTGTAACTCTGGGTACTTTAGGTCCTATGAATAACAATTTGATTTGTAAAGAAAATTCCACCTTTAGTGTGGCTGTACTACTGTCATCTACAGGATTCCTTGTGCCTATCTCAAAAATTTGTGCTTTGGAGAAGGGATGATCATCTTCTGGTCACTGGCCTGTCTTGTTTAGGACTTCCTGTGCTTCATTGGTTAGATTTAGAGGGAAGGTGGGTTCAGAAGTTCAATAAAATGAAATCTGCAATTACAGCATCTGAAAATTCTGGTGTATTCTGACCTGGGGACTGATTGAAGCACACTTTCACCAAAGTACTCAGTGAAGCAAGGATGCCTACTGACTTTTATGGGGTTTAAAATACTGTTTATGCCAGTGTTGTATAAATACCTTATGGTCCTACTCTCAAGCAAGAACAGAGGCCAAGGATCCTACTATTATTAGGAAGGTGCATCTATTCAGTTTCATTAATCTTGGATCAGGTACATACCAAGGTCTTCAACAGATCTTCAACAATTTAGGACCAGAGTTCATGAGGAACCCATTATCTCCTTATAACTAGGTATGAAAGACACTTTGAAGACAGAATTTCTAGCAGGACTCAGCAGTTCTGTGCTGGTCACCCTGGGACTCCCTGCTCTGCTTAGCACGAAGAAGAGCGCACAGATGCCATCTGTCCACCCCATGTTGCACACACACCACAGGAGTAAAACACAGGTGCTTGAAAATCTTGGCTTCTACTCCAACAGAGCCACATCACCTGATGTGCTTCATTGGGTTTGCAATTTCTCTTTGGAGAGGGGCTGAGAGGTCCCAAGGCTTTAAACTTCATCAACATTATACCTGTTAACAGCTGAAATTCAGCTTGCCTGGCACCTTTCAAAACATAGAAGCCACAAAACTTTTTTTCCATATCCTGCCAACCACTACAGAAGCTGGAAGGCCACGCTTGGGTCTCTGCATCCATGGACACGTGTGTTTGGGGGTGTGTGTGTGACCAATGCCCTCTAGAGGGAATCCATGGCCCAGCAAGACACTGGTTCTGAAGCCAAGGGTAGTGGGTACTGCTCGCCACTCTTCACTCATGTTCTCAGCTAAAAACCTCACCGGGAAAGGTGGAATTCCATGGGGGGGGGGAAAAAGTCAAAAGTGGATTTGGGTTTTAAAAAAAGTAAAATCCTAAGAAGTGCCATTCATTGGAGGGTATTTGGCAGAGCTGATCCTTGGTATAGGACTTCTTGCACAAACACTGTAGTGAATACTGGAAGCAGAAAAGATGAATCAGAAACTAATCCTCACTCTATGAGGTCTCTGCAATAAAGGGACACTTTAGGAGCACCAACTGCTGTAAGGTCTTTTCCTACCAGCAGAGCATCTTTAAAGAAATTGGTCCATCACTCAAGGCTGTATCTGCATTTGAAGGAACATGTATCAGCTGGCCAGAGCTGTGGAAACACCAAGTGACATTTAAGCAAAGTAATTTCCTTTACCAATGGACCCTTTCAGCCAGGCCAGGCCAGGCCCACTTGTAGAAGTAATAATGTAGGGTTTGGTGTTATCCTTTTGTCTCAATCTCATGCATGAGCACAACATACTTCTGTCCAGGGATTTCTGAACACTAATTAAAGAGAAGGACCCTCTACCTGATATGGCCTTTCTAAAAGTGCCCACATAGGGAACTTCCTCTCCGAATGCAACCTTGGTCTAACCTTTCTATATATGACTTTGATCTGTAGATCCTGACATGAACACAGCTTTCATCAGGGAGCTGTCATTTTGGAGGAAGGACACAATGGGATGACTATATTTATATCTCAAATATTTTGCAGAGCTGTTACATACAGTACAATTTATTCTTTTCCACTGCATATGTATAAATAGTCTCCTCCTCGTCCAGGGGTCAGTTGAGCTGTACCTCAGCGCCACTCAGGACTCAGAAGCTCAGGGTGTGATTGTGCCACACAAGTCTCTGCCAGCACACATGCTTGAAATCCACCTAGGAGCCTCCAAAGTTCCTTTAAAACCTAAAAAGCAGGTGCTTGCCCAAAAATCCCACCTATAAAACCTCACATAGCAAATACTGTGGAAACATCCCAAGTTGGGTCTGCCACAAAAAAACCCAGCAAAATAAATGAGCTAAGGGGACAATAGGCAGAGCACTGACTGGCTTCTGTTCCTATTTCAGCCAGTAATTTTGTGGCCAAGAGCATATTACAGGATGTGGGAAAGCAGAATTCATCCCTGGGCTTCCTAGTTTAGGGCCAGGGCTTGGTTCCAGCTTTCCAGTGTCTGCACATATACTTGGCATTACACAGCCTGGGTCCTGCTGCACCCAGCCCTCCTGGTGCTTGAGGGTTTGCTGCTGTTCGTGTCTTCCTTCACGTTCTATCTGTGGCTGCTCACACAGGAGCCTTTTTACATCGTACACACTTTACTAGCTCCTGAAGACCAGTACCCCTGTTGAGATAGAATCTATACTCCTGCAAACTGAGAGTTTAATCCACTCAAAAGACCTTTATTTTACTAGGTAAGACAGAAGGCCTCCTGGCTGGTGAGCATCTCACTCACCCCAGCCTTTTGCTGAGATTAAGAAAAGCTGAAGCAAGGAACAGGTCTCTGATGCCAACTTAAAAATGGAGGAACCTCTGTGGGCTCCTGCAGTGTTTATCCTCCCTCTAAACCACGCACAGCACTTATCTGCTCTCCAATGCTCAGGCATTCTGGCTTTAAATGCCTCAAGCATTGAAGCTCCTTGAGTTTAGACAGACCAAGAAGCCAGCAATTAGGAAACTCTTTACCAAAAGCCAGCTCACATATTGCTTTTGCCTCGTTTTTATCATCTTGCTACTCTTTTTCCAATTGTTTATCCCTCAGGGACTCTTTTTTTAATGCTTTCTTTTTCTCCTCAGAGTGGAACTTGTTTTGCCAATGACTACTGAACCCTAGCTTTGTATTTGGGAAAGTTCAAAATAATTTAAAAAATCACCCATTAATGTTTTACAGATACCGGTAAAACTTCTAATTCTTAATTTTATTCATTCTTCTAAAAAAGTGCAAGAAATGATCTTTCCAAACCTCTGGCCAAGTCTGCTGGCCAGGTTTATTTATACATGATCCCAAACTCCTGAAGTCGTAATAGTTCCAGGAAAAGAGAAAAAAGGAAAAGAAATGCACTTTACGGGATCTTTCATTGGTTAAGTCCACATCTATTTCTGCTTGATATCCAAAGCCAGTTTGAGCTTCCTGATCACCATAATTCCCTGGTTATTAGACTTGTTTATGTAATTCCAAAAATAGAGAGCAACTATATTTTTTTACATTAGAACATGAGTTTTTCTTAAAGACGGGGATGTTAAGGAAAGAAGCCACTAGGGGAAAAGGCAGGAAAAAGTTAAGAACATTTCCTTCAGCCAGCTTCTAAAACACACTGTGCATTTCCTCTCTGCATGAGTTGGAGAACAGTTTTGGAAAACCGTTGTTTCTCACACACTTTCATCTCATGGCTGGTTTCAGAGACAAGTATTCACAGCTGTGCAAAGCAACTGAGAATCTGCTATTTGCAATTATTATGCTTCTCTTCATCTATAAGGATCTGGAGTGCTTATGCATGGCTCCTTTTGCCCTGTCAGTTCCACTCCTGTCCCCAGCCTGCTGGCTTAGTGTGGAGCATCCCTTGTGTCTCCCGGAGGACATCTCCCCCAGGCTGCACACTCCCTGTCCCTACCATTCTTGCAGGAGGGTCCTGAACCCTTTGTAGTCAAGCCAAGTCATCCCTCTCTCCAGATCTCTCAGTCACCTGTGTGAACACCGTTGGCAGCTCACATTCCACACCACTAAGAGTCATTGGTACTAAAATTGCTTCCTTTTTTCACTCCTATATTTGCTGGGCACAACAGACTACCTGTCATTATGTTTGCTTTAAGTCCAAACAAAACCAAATATTTCACACACACTCCCCTACCAAAGTACTCTCTATTCAGGAATGTTCACGGCACTTTCTCTCTTGAGGATTTTTAAGAACTTTGAAAACATAACTCAGCTTCTTCATTCCTGAAGCTGGTAAATGTTAGACAATACTTTTTTCAAAATGTGCAAGATCAGTTCACCAACAGGTTCAAGGTTATACATCTCCGTAGTGCAGGTGAGAAAAAACCCAAGTCTGAGCATAGAGCCTCACTTCTGCTGCCTGTGAGCCATAAGGCTCTTATGAACAGCCCCATTTTTCTCCCTGTCTCTCTCCCACCAGGGCTCAGTGAAAAATACCATCTTCTCTTTCCTGGCCTTGTCTTTCTCACATCTGTAAACACCACAAATTATACCTTTGGAAATACAAGTTAATCCTATTCCAGAAACATGTCCTTTTCCTGATGACTGCTCACTTGGGGCTGTTGGTGATGTCCCTGCTGTGCATTATGTGCAGGTGGGAGGCTTGGCCATGTCACACACACAGAATGCACGCTTGCCTGATAAGGGAAGGCACTAAACAGTGCTTACAGGAATACCTGAATTTGGCCCTGAATTACTGCCAAACATCGAAAACCTGAATTTGAATGGACTAACCCCAAGGAAAGCTCAGTGTTAAACTCAGCTTTGCTTCCCATAATTCACATGATTCCAGGTCCTCCAGCAGGTCAGACCAGGTGTCCATGTAACGGTAACAGGCGGCTCTAAGGTGAATTACCTTGCTCTTTAAATACACATCTCCCTGTAAGAAACTACACCACATTACACAACACTAGAACATAATTACTATCCCAGCAGTGGGTTCTGAATGTGGAACTTACAGACAGGGAGGGTAAAAATCTGTCACAATCACTAGGCAAAATTCCCATGCTTTGGTTGTCTTGCAGTTCGCTTTGTTTCCAGCCTTCATTCCTTTCCTACTGTTCCCATCCACCCACCCAGGAGTCCCAAAGGCTGTGTGACAGGGGCACAGAACCGGACTCAGAGAAACAGACTTTTACTACCTTACAATATCATCTTCTTTTCATATGAGCAATTTAACCTATCTTCCACCTAAAGCACTTCCAGCACCCTACACAAGTGCACACATGCAAGAGAATAAAGGTATTTGTCATGAAATCAGCAGGCACAGCATTTACCATTACCATGAGCAATCACCAGAGACCTTTATTCATTTTCTAGAGAAGCACCTTCTGAGTGCCAGCAGCAGGGCAGATAGTTACCCAAGTTTGCCAGGTCAGTTTTTAGCATGAGCTGCTCCATTCGTCTCCTTCTCCCCTGCTCAGTGTGTCTGCCCCTCCCGGCACACAGTAGCCTTGAGAGGAAAGTTACCGTGCCCAGAAAGGGCTTGGCACTGCACTAATGTACACTGACAGTGTGTTTTCTTCCCTGGCACCCAGCCACATACAAATCCCCTTTCTGAGTCACTCCCAGTGAGAAAACCAACACCGGCATTCTGCTCTGTTGAAACGGTAAGGCTGAGAGAGCAAATATAAAAGGAGCTGCCCATCAGAAGGGGCTGGGGATGAGCTGATGTCTGAAAGCATCAGAGGCAAGGGGAGGGAATTCCTATAAGTGCAGTGGAACACTGATAAGGGGGAAGGAAAAGAGTAGTGAAGGATGCTGGAAAAATACCACTTGGCAGAGCAGTTGATGCACACTCCCGTCAGTGACCTATAGCAAAGTCAGGCCTCCCAGGCTGGACTCTCACTTTCTGCTTTTCTTCTTATTTTAATTGCCCTAACATTTCTTGCAAACATCAGGGCCAGTTTTGTGCTGCTCTGTACAAATATGGAAGATGCCATCTTGGCAAGTACCAGGGTTGAAACAGGGACCAGAGGAGCAATAAAATCAGGACTCGCTGCAGCTTGAGGTGGGAAGCCAGGCCAACAGCTGGGAGCCATAACAGACCAATATCCTCTGCAGATTGGGCACAGATGTGGACATGTAACCACAGGCCAGGGTGTTACACAAACACATCATGTGGACAAACTGTGCCTCAAATGCTTACAGCCTAAACTGGCAACAGGCAGAGGAAGAACAGGACAAGCAGAAGATTGCAGTGAAGGTGAGAAATGAGTCTTTCATTCTCTTGAGAGTGAGATCAGAGGATGGAAGTGAATCTGGATATCTTCATTACTAGAGAAGAGTCAGTCACAAAACTGCACATCTTCTAACAGATTTTTTGTGTCTGTCTGCAGGATCCAGAAATGGAGAGGAACCTCAGGGGACATTTTCTCAGTAACTCAGCTCCCCTCAGGGTGCTTGCCAGTGTTATTGAAGTGGTTAGCTACTTTACGCAGGAATGGAACAGGTGGAGGAGAATAAGCCAGAGGCTTGCTTGGCTAAAGGTAACCTGTCTTCTGCCTTGGAAGAAAAAGCAGAACAAATGTCAGCAGGGCTTCATTCAAGCACTCCAGTGACTAAAGCCTCTTGGAAACCTTTAGACACAGCTTCTCACACTTGTCTCTGAAGGTAAAAATATGGCAGGGCATACAAGTCATAGGTCACTGTGTGAAGACATCTAATTTTGAGCCAGATACCAATAACGGGAGCATCTCAGGCGTGTTTGGGACCATTTGCAGAATCACCAGCTGGCAGTTCCCTCCCAGCCTTTCCTCACAGCATAGGCATAAAAAGCAGATATACAACCATGTAACTGACTACAGTCACTGCATATTTGTAAGTGATCCTATGCTCCAGACTGCTAAAAGCTTGTGAAGAGCAGATTTCTGTGTTTAAAGCCCTCTCTGACCAGGCAGTAGTCAGAGACTACAGAGGTATTGCATTAGAGACAGAGGAAGAACTGCCACAATATTACAGCCTTGAAAGGAAAAGGCAGATGAACTAATCTACTTCCATAATTGTACAGTGTTTGTGCTGTAGACCAAACAATGCACAATCCATACATCAAGCTTATACAACCTCATACACAATAAACCAGGATGCCCACAGGATCAAGTATGACTTGGTGGGTTTAGGCAGATACTCCAGTTCACACAACTCTGAGAAGCAGAAATCAACAGAACAAATAAAAATACGAGCAGGCATCAAATTACTTCAAATACCCAGGAATAGCACAGGAGACTAAACCTTTATTATGTGGCAGCCACCGTGAAATGGGATGTAAAAATAAAACTAAGTGAAAATGGAGATTGCACGCAAGGCAGAAACTCTACAGAGCTCAGCATCTCCCAAGATCTCATACTGGGCATTGCCAATACAACCACACTATCTCTGGTAGCTGTTCCCAAAGCAGCCTCATCCTGTCTCCTGTCAGTGTTTCATGACAGGAGCATCTCCCCTTGTGCACATTCACGCTTGTGTTGAAATACATCTGTGCAGTCCCAGCGTGCCACACCCACTCACACAGGCCCTCACAACCAGTTTGTTAGCAGTTGCACCCACAGAATCTGTTTTGGAAGGGGAATGCCACAGAAAAAGCCAACACTCACCAAATCATGATTAACCAAAGCTGCTCAGCCTATATAAACAGTGTGAGAGGAAAGTGTACTTCTGATGCATAGTGTGAGGCTTCACAGCACTGTAAGTTGTAGTAAGACCCTTCTACACTCAAGCTACCTGAGAGTCATCAATTGCTCCTAGAAGCAGTCAGGGTGCAGAAAGATGAAGCTGGAGTTATATCCAAATCTTATGGCTGATGACCCTCATGAGTATCAATATTTCCTTGGCTTCCCCTCCTTCTCCCAGAATACGCAGACCAGCTTAAACCACCCTCTATGATTGCTCTGGGATAAAACCAAAACCTTTGCTTTTACCAAAATGAGGCTTCAGACTTCAGAGCTGTACAGACACACACATGTAGAGCTATCCATGAGTGCCTAAACCTGTGTGCACAGAAACACCACCAGTCATGACAGGGCTTCTGCAAAGCCCAGATCATGGGCTGGAGCGCACGTGTAGCTGAGATGAACCAGCACAGATATGATTTTATTTTCACCACCTGAGGATCTAAAGCTAAATGCCTCTTTGTGCTCATTTAAAACAAGCTGAAGAGACAAGTTACAGCTCCCTGGAGAAAGCATAGACTTGTTTGAAGGCAGAACAAACTTCTCATTCTAACAGCAGAACCAGGTGCTGCACTGATATCACTGCCCTTGAATTTACCCTTGCCTGAGTCATCTCTGAGATGGTTGAAGCTGACAAGTTGTTTAAAACCACTGCCCATGGATTATATTCAGAGGGAGCTTTAAAATATTTTCTAATTATTTTTGCTTCCACTCCACCAAACACTGTTAATCAAGAGCTATTTCCAAAACACGGTATTGTAGCAATGTTATACTCCACAGGAGAGGCACCAGTTGGGTTGGACACCTTCCAGCTCCAACTGTCAGATGACCAAGCTGTTTTCATTCTTAGAATAAGGTGCTCTTTATGGGCAGGGAATTTACATTTTTTTCTTTATCTACTCAAATTGCAAAGGGGAGAGCGTGGCTGTGGGGAAATCAAGCTGCCTGGCTGGAATTTGCATTTTGGTGACCATTCACTACCAGCGATACAGGTAAGATTTTTCTTCATTTATTCTTTGTTTCGTTTCCCAGGTGTTATTTCTTCACATTGCGCAAAAAGACCTGGCCTGTGCTCTCCCTCTGTGGGTGTGACAACATGCAACACCCAACTCCTTCCTGTGAGTACAGTAGGAGAAAATTGGAAGCAATTTTGCAGCTCCAAAACCTTGTGATCCAGCTCTAAGTCTTGCACTGGTTTTTGGACTTGGCTAGCTCTGTGTCATACATAGCAGTTTGTTTGCAGAGACTTCACACTACTCCTGCTTTTTCCTCTACTTTGCATCCCTAATTTTTTACATCCAAAGCTCAGTATGGGAAAACGTGAATAAAACACAGAACAAACCTTAGTGCTTCAAACACAGAGTTATCTGAAGGTACCACAGCAAGTACAAAAAGCAGAATAGATTCTAAAGAGGAGTAGAAAAAAAACAAAGCCCACAAAGAAAAAATTTAGATTTGTCTAACAAGTGACCCTTTTCTCTGTGGAAAGCTTCAGAGATTCAAAATCCTTTTCAGAATCCCCCTAACTTAGACTTGGTAAAACATGAAGTTACCCATGTTGCAGTGCTTTGAAGTTTCATCCTGAAAAATGTTGGGAAATTTTTGAAACAAGCTTTGCCATCTATTGGTAGTTTACATTAGACTTGTTATCAGCATGTAGAGACAACATATAAATAAATAGATAAAAAGTACTCAATAAAATATTTTCAGTAAAAATTGCACAAGATTAATTTACTGCAGGATGTTCTAAAAATTAATCTGTTTTAAAACAGTTTATTTTCAAAGCCTCCAAACTGCTTTTGCCAAAATAAAGCCTTTAATTTAATCTTTCCTCAGAAACTCTGAAAATTTATATTACGAATTTCAAAAGCCCTTAAAAAAAAAAAAGTAATAATGTAGTAATACTTCTGCTCGTTAACTAATTTATCAAGCAGCAGTACAGAATCTAATGAAAATGGGTCCAAGTCACTAAATGTGTTCTTCAGTCTGGATTTTCCCCCAGCTGGTTTCTATCCATGGCTAGGCATATTTTCCTGATCACCATGGTGGGAAAAGAGATCCCCATTTCACCAAAAAAACCCCACCCCAAACAAAAAGACCCACAGCAAACAAATAAAAAAGCCCAAATCACATCTTGATCCTGAAGATCCCGAACTGTTCCTATCTGGAGTGTTTGTTCAATTTTACAACTATATTTATTGATTTAAAGAGTGTTTTCACGCTGGCTCTCCTCCCAGGCATGTTTAAACAAGCAGCAGCACACGGTGCCAGGACGCAACAGAAACGTGTTCTATAGACAAGTAAACAAAATACTCAATGGCTTTAGCTGCCCACACCACGAAGGGATTTTGAGCAAGTCACTTCAAATTATGTTTCAGTCTCTGGACACAAAGCAGAGTTGGTTTAGAGTTTTTGGCTGTGTTTTGGGTTGTGGGTTTTTTTTTTATTGCTTTGGTTTTTAAGCCATTGGCTGGCCCACACTCCCCAAAGATGTGGGCTATTCATTCTGTTCCAGCTCAAAGACTCAAACTGGACTTGACTTCAGTAAGAAGTGCATGGTTTTTAATGTGTTTATAATTCAGCCTGGAAACACTGTGAGCCATCTCTACCCTGCATGGCTTGTGTGCCCTGTGGCTGCAGGCAGGACCAGGCACCAGCACAACCAGTCCAAACAGACTGGTTTTGATGGGCCTGAACTGACCACACTGCTGGCCAGGCAGCTGTGTCATAGCGCAGGAAATGGGAACTGCATCCCTCGGGATGTCGGTCGGTGCAGTCCCACTGCAGCCAGGTTAAAAAAAGAAAACTCAGAAAGGAAAACGGCATCTTTTCCTGAGAGCCAAGGTTACTCCTCGCCATAAATCTGTTGGCAGTGGCATGGAGTCCCATGCCAGCTCCTCCTGTGCGGAGCTGCAGCCAGCCCGCAGGAAGCGGCCGCCTCTGCCACAGGCCTGGCCAGCTGCTCCCACTGCCATGGTCATCCAACCCCAGGACACTGCAGCAGTAATTTTCCTGTTGCGCAGGCAGGAGGGAGGAAAGCGACCCACACGTGGCTCCAACAGAGATCACAGCCTCGTCAGCAAGAGCTGAAAATATGAGCGAGAGCTGGCACCGCTTCAGAGTTATGGCCTCAGTCCTGCCCTTTCCTCCACAAACACCTCCCTGAGTCATGGATCAGGACCAGGGGCTCCCCCCATCCATCAATAAACTCTTCCTGGAAGACCAGCATATCGTGACCTTGGACCAGCTATTTCTCCCATCAGGCATTTCTCCTCCCTTTTGTTCATGTTAGAGCAACTTTTCAAAATTTCTTTTCTTAAAGAATGGATTCCAAGTCTTGAGATGACTCTGCCAGAGTCCACCATCACCCCAGAGGGCACTGAGTACGGCAGCCACAGGGAGATACCTGCAAGGGCTGGGCTTTCTCAGCAGTACCCAGGAGACTGCACCTACCCGCCAGCCCACATGGTGAACGGGCCCTGCCTTACCACAACCATCATCCTGGGCTCCCCAAGGCTGGGGGTGTCAGCAGCTGCTGTGGAATTCACTCTAAAATGGCCATTTCAATCTCAGCTCCATGGTGGAACATGCTGGCAGGGAAGGAGGTGAAGGTGTAACAACCTGGATCCAGTCCTCCACCACAGCTACTGGCAGCACCACAACAATGCACCTCCCTACTGCTTCTGTCAAAATTTTGCTATCGGGCACTGCCTGTATTCCATATCAAAGAAAAAGAGATTGCTCCAAACCTGGAGGACCTTTGCTTCCCACCCCCTTCATTCTTTTCTCTGTGCTCATGGCTCCATCCTACTGGAATATTTACTGTTTTGACATCAACTTGCACCAAGAGCCAGGAAGCATCTGACAGCATTTTGTCAGTGACAGACAGCACAGACTTCTTCTCTGGTTCCCATTTAGTGAAAAACGATTCTTTACTTGAGGCAAACCACCACAAGATCAGCATTTAGAACCTAAGTGCCACGTTAGATGGGAACACTAGGATCTTCTGCTGTGTAAGATTTTGGCACCTCCTCACTTTTATGGTTCAGAACTGTTGACATGATAAAATAAAACCCCAAACCGAGGTTCAAGATGTTTATTATGCTGAGGAAGAGAATTGTATGGTGTGGGAAATTTCCAACACAAATAATTATGACCATTATTTTGAGGCATGACCACACTGTTCCATATTTGCAGTCTGGGTGTGGGTAGATTTTGTTACATGGCAGCACGTCCATCAAACCCCACTGCCTGGTGCACAGCTGAGACACTGAGGGGACTCACGTTAAGGGTACTGGATTCTGAGACCTGTGGCAAGTCACAAGTGTCACTGGAACTAACACCACAGAGGAAAAAGTAATAGAGCACCATGACAGGGCGTTTAAGGAGCTGGGCAATCATTAAAGGAGGACAGAGATGACTGGAAAATAAGAAGTCACTGATGGACAGCATTTCAGTGGGCTTTCCCTGCACTCCATCAAGCACCAAAACATATTACAATTATTTTTAAAGGTATTAATAATTCTAACAGTCATTTTATGGACAAAACCAACAATATATTTGCTTCCTTCCTAAGGTGTTTGCATCTCATCACCGAACTGACACTTTTCAGATGAACTGGTTTTTTATTGTGGAGCTATTCTAAAGCAGAGTGTTTTGTTGACTAACAGTTGCTGCACATAGAGGTTCATTACTGTAGGGTTGCTCATAAATACCTGATTTTAAAATAAAAAGGATGAGGATTATATTTCTGATGAGAGTTAAAAATATTATTAGAACTTAGAAGTTCAGAATAAATCACATTAAGGGTGGTTTGCATAGGCATAAGAACTCCACGTTTTTACTTTAGGGCCCACAGTTATTTCAGTGTGGCACTTTTACTCCAGCCAACAAATAGGAGAATGAGGCATTTGCAACCTAACTAACCTTCTACATGTCTCTAAAAGTAAGAAATGCACTAACATGAAATGCCAAATTTGTGGTCTTTTGTAAACAGTCCCATTTAATCCCCTCTCCCAAGTCTACAGACTCTTGCCCCCATCTGCCTAAAAGTACAAAACTTTTCTGGGTTTAATGGTGCCACTCACAGTAGCAGAATTGCACAGTATCCAAGTTTTGAATTCTGCAAAAACTTTTACTGATGTGTTTCACTTCCACCTGACAATGACCACAGCAGGGCAGAGAGCCAAGCCTTCAGTCCAGCTCAAAACTGAGAAATCAAGGAAATGCCATTTGCATTGACTCAAAACATGTTATTAAAAAGTATCAATTGTTTAATGGTTTTTTAAAGTGAGAAATATCTCCAGCTCCTCCAAAAGTTCTCTCCTCTGCTTATTTAACCATATTGAAAGCTTGTTGGATTGATTTTTTTTTTGGGGGGGGCGGGCATTGTAGTAGAAATGAGAATAGATAGCAGAAAGGAGAGACTGTTTGTTCTTCATTCTAAATTTAGACCAACGCATCACTGAATTTCAAAAATGTCAAGATGTTTCAGCATTTCTGCAATATTTTATTCCGAAAACACTGAAGCAGAACATTTATGCTTTTTAAAGTAATGGCTCCTTTCAGCAGAAAGAATTTGTAAACAACAACCTGAAAACTTCAGGCACAAGGAATAGAAGAGTTGAACAGAGAATTTCCTGTTCCTTGGAAGACCACCTGTCCACTTGCACCCCCAAAAATCCCACAAGCAAAGCAACCAACCAACAAAACTCCTCCAAACAAAACCAAACCTCATCATTTAAGCACGACTACATGTACATCTACAAAATAGCACATAAGTGCTACCAGTTTGAAGCCTAAGAACTTCTACTATAAAGCTATATGTGAATCCTATTAATTATGATTAACGTCCAAGCAACTCAGAGTATAGGCATTCCCAGATAGTTACTGCATCCATGGCATCATTTGGGAAAATAAAGCAGTATGGCCTTTTCTCATGAGTTTCATGCCATAAAACCAGGAAACTAGCATCTTTCACACACCACCCATTTGAAAACCTCTGTTTGTATTAGGAAGACAGTGCCATTCTGCACACAACCAACATCCCCTAGTTTTTGTCATCCATCATCGTTCCTCTTATAAAATTGCAGTGACCAAACCAGCAACTTCCCAACCTCTTAACTCTGTGGTTCTCTATAGTAGAAACATCTGGATCAGAGGTATAAACAGACCATACACATCATCTGCTCCATCCAGTTATTGGAATATTTTAAATTTAATTAGTGGTCCATATTGCCTCTTCCCACCCTCTCACAAGTCCTGGAAGATCCCTGTGCAGGTTAAGCGTGTTGCTGCGCTCAATCTGCATTGCACTCCTCTCTGCAGGAGAAGGAATGCTTCCAAAGCTAAGGACATGGTGGAAATGGAGAGTTATGGAGCCTGTGGGAAGTCTCCCCCTTTGATCACCACACGTCTTGAACAGACTAACCTGAGCATTTAAAGGTCTGTAAAGCAAACCTCTGCTTTACACCTGTAATTGGGGCCCACCACTCCACTGCCCCCCAAAATAAAAGCGAGTGATCCCACCTGTGTCTGGACCCCTAAGCATTACACTGACTTTGTTCCAGGTGTTTTACATATTTCACTACCCAGGAAACAGATACAGAAGATCTCAACCAAGCCACCTGCCCACACCTCATAGTCCAGCAAATGTGACACTCCCCAGAGCAGCAACACGGGAACTTGAGCACTTCTTTCTATAGAAATAACCACAGCAAAGTAAGCATCTAACCTTCTGCCATGCCATCCTGCCAGCACACCTCAACTTTAACCTTCAAGGTTTGCCCCATCCCTGGCCATTCTGCTGAGGCTGCCAAAAAAGGGTGCAATTAGCATCATTTGCGATGGCAGGATCTGCAGGGCTGACATATGACCCTTTGGAAACTGGACTGTACCCAACATTTCTATTTCCCCAGGCCATTAAACAGCTGTCAGAGTGCTGACCTATAATTCCTCCTATCCCATCCCATCCCATGCAAACTCTGAGTTGATGACAAAACATGGAAGGCTCTAGGTACCCACAGCCACCCCGGCGTCCAGAACAAGGCACTGTCTAATCCATGGTGCCGCCTGTGCAATGGCCAAAAGGATTTTGCAGCCAAAGATAAACACACCTCTCCAGTTTCCGGCCAGCTATTGCTTCTAAGGAGGGCAGTCTTCTCTCCTGCTTTATACAAGGAAGGAACTGGTTGTTCTTCAGGAAAGATGTCAGGCCCACCTGCCGCCACCTACCAAAAAAAGATCGGTCACCTTCAATTCTGGCAGAAATCTCCCCTATCAACAGGGTGTTTAAATGGCTTTCAATCCCTTGAGTGTCAGCCTGGCATAGGAAATTCTTTCAGCCTGGTTGATAGCATCATTTTAATGTTGATATTCACAAATGAAAAGAAAAATAAATCTGCATTTACTTGGCAGTGATAAAATGCCTTTTAGATCACAGGTTTCAGCAGCAAATTTTTCCCCAGAAAAATTCAAGTAGAAAGTGAAGGACTGAAGGTGCAGAATTCTTAAGTAACAAATTCTCTTCATCCCCCCCCCTTTTTTTTTCATTAATTTGTTTACATTCAGCCCTTTTTCATCTTCTCATTTCTACATATTTTCTTTCTCCCCCCCTTCACCATACATACATATAATATGTTTGTATTATGGAGGACTATGATAACTTTATCTACATGTTGGATTGTAAGAACCATTCTCAGAGTGCACATTAAGACTGAAATTTGTAAAAAAACCAAATTCACCTCTTAACCTCCCCCTTTAAACCACTTCTAATTCTGCCCTATCCCCTTTACTTCTGTTCTCTTTTCTGCTACATGCAACAGGTATTCCCCATGTGGGTGGATACAGCAATAGCTGAGAGAGATGGGAAATGAAAGCCTGTTACCTGTTTTTTATTTATGTCCTGTGAAATGCAACCTGTGGAGTTACACGAGAGACCCTGTAAACAAGGTGAGGGCCAGTTGCTTTATACAGCATGGAAAGTTTCCATTTCTTGGAATAGACAGGTCAGCTTGGAAGGAAGTCAGCCCTCAAGGTCTTTCTCCCTCTTTAGGGCTCATCTGAAACACCAGCTCACCCAGAACGTGCTGCCCAGGAGTCAGGAGAGCCAAACAAACAGATCAGTGTGAGGCACGGCCTCAGCTGTGGTGTTGTTTCCATTTCTTGCCTGGCCAGGCACCCGGAGGTGGGGTCGTGTTGTCAGACCACGATTTCCTCAGCTGCCAGCGTCAGCAGTCTGGAGATTTCTGCTAGAGAAGCACAGCTGGGACTGGCAAGCAGCACTTGTCCCAGGGTTAATATATGCCTGTGTGCCTCCCCTGACAGACTTGGAAAGCCAAGGAGAGAAAACCTGAGAACTGTTGCAGAATTAGATCAGATGGCCACGAGCCATCTTCCCAGTATTGGGTACTCAGAGAACTGGGGGAGAGCCTCATATCTGAGTTTCACACTGGTGGGCAGGTCCAGCACCAGCAAGGGTGAGCAGGAAAGTTCGTTTGCACCTCTGCTCCCCTTCCGAGCTCGCCTCTTGCACCATCTGAGTCAATTCTTGCTGCTTTGCTTTCTCTCCCATACCCAGCAGTGCTCTTTCCTCCCCTCCCAGCTCCCCATATGCGGTTCAGCTCCAAGCTGTCACTCAAAAGGTTGACACTTCTGAAAGGTGTCCAGATACTTCAGCTATTTCTATTCTGCCTGGCATAAGGTAAAAATCTGAGTCAGCTGGCTGTGCTCTGTCAGGTTTTTTGCAGCCAGCGTCCTGCCTCTCAAAAACACCCACCTAATTTTGGAAACACCAGTCTTGACTTCAGTGCTCCTGACGAGAAGCAGAAAAACACACTCAGCTTAATCCCAGCTGCAGAAAAGGATCCAGAGAAAGGAAGATGCCTGAATATTTTTAAAAGTACTAGCTCCTGCTCACAAACATTTGATGTCGTTTTTACGGGAGGAAGACAGAAGCCTCTTGCCAAACACATTGTCTGGGCATAATTATTCCTCTCTCCTCCTCCCCCTGCCAAGCTAACCTCCCTCTGAATCGGGCCATAAGGGAGGAATGGAGCCAGACAGGACTTCTACACATTCTGGCTCGACATACTGCAAGTGTAAGCTGTCAGGCAGCACTGTAGCAGCAGAAACGTGTTACTAAGTTGTATGGGAATATTAATAAGCAAGAGATGAACTCTAACATCTGTCACAAAGCATCCTTCAGAACTGCAAAAAGAATAGAAAAGGAAGAAGAGAAGAAAACAAACTAATCTGCTGTTCAGGGCAGTACTCAGTCATTCTAGAGGGAACCAATTTACCCCAGGCCAAAAGCTTCACCATGACAGTGGCCATTTGAAGTGACTGGTAAGGCTGAGACTTGCAAAATTGGTTTAATTCTGCTCCCAGTGACATTAAGAGTAAACTACAGACAGGTTTCAGTGAAAAATGACATAAATCAAGAAGAAGCACTTTTGAAAAGCTCAATTTTATGTTCCAGCTCCAAAGGCAATAAAAAACCCACCCCAATCCCAAACCTCGGCTCATCCTATTTCCATACCGCAGGATTAGCTCTACCTTTGTCATGCCTTGTCAGCATTTGTCCAATTGCCCTTAGAACTCTGCAATTCTGAAGGCTCTGTGCACTCTTAAACCATCTGTCCTAGGACTTCACTGCCTTAAAATCCTATCAAAACCTGCTTCTTCAGCGGCATAAATCCATTCCTTCTTTACAGGTTGCCACAAAACAGAGTTTGGCTCCTTTCTTTTTGCAGGGATTTTGATAGAAAGATTTTTTTTTTAGTACCTGAAAGCTGTAAAGGCTGGGATCACTAAGCACTAAAACAATGTGCACCAATACTACGGTCTCACATTAATATCCCCTAGAAAACTGCAAAATAGAAACAACAATGAGCTCAAATCTGGGTGGCAAACCTCACCCCTTTGATACTTATAGATAAGGAAACTGCTGTGGGGTGCAACAGCAAGAAACAACATTTAAAGGCTTCACCGTGACCATCACCAACCTGCCAGTTTCTAGGCAATTAGTCTTTTTTACCTACTAGTAACAAATAGTCAGCTACCAGCCATGAAATATCTTCACTAATGGTTAAAAGCCCCATAGTAAATTCTCAATATCACTCACCCTTCACAACACAGCAACCTCTCCTCATTTAGTGGTGTGTCTGATGTTAAGCCAAGCCTGTAAATGAAAAACTCTCAGCCTTAAGAGAAAGAGAACCAGGGCCTCTTGGAGCTGCACCTCATCAGGTTCACAAGGCTGCCAAGGTGCCTCTTTCCTGGGCTGGTCAGGTATGCTCTGGCCTTTCCCCACAAATCCTGTGAGGGCTCTCCATCCCCAACTAATTCTTCTGTGGGCCTTTGTGGTTTACAACTACATTTGAATGCAGAAGGAGTCTGTATGCTATTTCCAGCTTGGTTGTGGACCTTCTGGTGAAAAAGAGTATTTCTTATCTTGGAAACTCTGGCTTTGAATCAGCCGTGAACCCTAATTCAGAATTGAATTGTGTTCTTTGTCTTTTTCTTATTAGCATTATCACCTTTCTGTTATTGGCAAATCAAACAGATGTTGCCTGTCATCAAAAGTGGCTCCTGCCTTGTAGTTTCATTAAGGTAGGCAAGAGAGCCTGTCATGTGTTAGCCAGGGAAAAATCAGGAAGGAATTCAGGCCTATGGTCTAAGCACAGTGCTGGGGATGAAGCTCTGCTATGCTCTTCATTGAACTTAAAGTATTGTTTTGGTATTACAGAAAATCAGCTAATGTCCCTGAACCTTCTGCTCTGGAATATCATCTCCACACTGAACACAAAGCCATTGTCCCCAGTTATCCATCCCTGCAGGGGGGACCATATTTGCACACTGCTTTGCAAACCTATGTTTTTAAGAATTATCTGCTGGCACTCAAGTCAGAAGCCATAAGTTATTCCACACTCTCCAGCTAAGAAATTGGATTCTACTGACATCCCTGGGAACATTCTCTCTGGCTCGAAGCTGTTCTTATTTAGGTATCATAAGTGTGTCCTGTAGCCAGCATTGTTTTGTGGCCAACACTACTGCTATAGCTCTATAAATCTGCAGACACTCTGCAGCAGGAGTGTAGTGCCAAAAAACTGCAGTTCTCTGCTTTGCTTACGGTTTGGGAACACATGTTGGAGCAACACAGCTAGACAGATGTGGCATCCTGAACACCTGATAAAGCTGCTTGGCGACCGGAGAGGGACTTCTTCATGTCTCTCAACTGAAATGGTTTTTTTTTCTGCTCAAATGTTACAGCAAATGAATGAAAAATAAACAGGAGATGTTGAATATTAGTATTTCTAGGACCTATACCCAGAAGAGGTATAGTTGGCAGTCACTGGGGGTGTCTGTGTCTTCTCAGTCTTCCATTCCTCCCCTGCCAAATCAGCTACCAGGCTTACTTTCCTTTGTGGTATGGAGAGGGTAGCAGCACGCTGGGGGGCTGCTTGCCGCAGGAAAAACAGTCCCTTCACGGAGCAGAACAAAGAGAACATCAATCTAAACTGATGGGGCCAAAGGGACTTTGCAGTGCTGCAAAACCCACCTTCCCATCTGTGTAACTACTGCAGGAGAGAGCTGGGAACCCCGGGGATGCTCTCTCTTGGCACCCTCCCAGGTTCTCAGCTGGCTGCTCTGCTCCTGCTTGGTGTGAATGAGAGAAACTCTGGCTTCAGACTCTTATTCTGCCTCTTTCCAAAACCCCACAGTCTGGCAGGAAGGGAGGTGCTTTAGCAGGAGGAACTCAAATTTATTCACTACTATTCAGCCTGCTGCAGAGGACAGCTCTGGTGGAGCAGGTGGCAGCATTACCGTGACAGCAATACCTACAATAGCTCTGCAGCAGTCAGTATTCTGCCAAAAGCCATAACATGGCCCCTCCTAGACCTGTCTGCTCCTCTAACCACTGCTCCCACCCACAGCAGCTGCATCCCCATTATCACCTGCTGCAGGCCAGGTGAGCAAGTTCGTGCCAGTCTAACCCCAACCATTCCATCTTCTCCAGCACAGCATCTGCCGGGCAGGACAGCATTCCTCCCAGGTCAGGGACTAATGGAGAGTGGCAGTCCTGTCCGTGGAGCTCCTACCTGCCTGAGAAGATGGAAGGGGAAGAGGGTGGAGAGTTGCCAGAGCTGTACTGACACCAACTCCCTGTGTCATGTGCTGTGGCCATGGGATTTTGCCTTTGGGCTGTCTCCTCAGTGACTGCTCAGCGGGAGCGGGCTACTGTCTGGCCTTGTGGCTCACAGCGCAGGAGGGGAGCTGGAGAGAGCGGCTGTTGCACTGCTGAGATGGGGACAGTGGGTTGTTATTATTTATGTTGTGGTGCTGCCTAATATGTTCTGGGTGCATTCCAAAGGCAGAGAGAAACATGGGCCCTACCCTGGAGAGCCATGTACAATTGAAAGAGCAGTCAGTGCATTATCCAAGCTGTGGGCTCTCCTAACAAGCCATCCCTCCCATTCAGAGGATTGTTTGAGGCTGAAGGGAGTGCTGGGGATCATGCAGACCACCCCAACTACTGTCATGGACTGAGATTTATTTAATCTTCCCAGAGCAATGGCTAGAAGCTTAGAAGAGATTCCACAGTGTCCCCTGATAGTTTGTTCCAATTGCTGTAACTCTTCTTGGAATGATGAGGTTTTTTCCTAATATTTATACTAAATGTTCCCTGCTGCAGCCTCAAGCCATAACAGCATTTTCTGTCATTTTACTAATGAGAGTATTTGATGTGAGCTCTTCCTCAGAACATCCCTTAATATATCTGAGCACAGCCAGCCTGTCTCCTCCGTGGTACAAACTATCCCAGGGCTCCCAGCATTTCCTCAGAGGCCACAGCACTTTAGTGGGTCAGTGCACAGCTCCAGTCAGTTTGCCTGTCTTCATCTCAGCTGGTACAAATGAACACCAAACACAGAGTCTTTCTCTGACTTTTTTAATAAGTACCACATGACCAATGCTCTCCATGCCTCCAGCATCCAGACCCTCTGAGCTCTTTGCACACCATTGTTTAGGAGCCTTCACAACCATTGACACAGTGAGGGACTCTCGAGTTGTAATTGGAGTTACTGGTGCAGAGAAGTAACTGGGGGTTCACAAGGTGCTTCAGAAAAACAGTGGTGAAACTGAGACTGCATCCAGAGGTGCTGTGGGTGGACCTTTATGCCACGCTCCCTCTGTTCTGCTGCACACATTTCTCTGCATAAGGATGACAAAACACACTGATGTGATGTCCTGCTCACACAGACCTGGAAAATCAAACTCTTAGACAAAGCCAAATGAACTCACAAGCAGATTCATGAGATTATTCATGAAATGGGGAAATATATTTTCTCTCAATTTCTCCTTGTCTCTCGTAAATTACAGGTAAAAGCATTGTGGTCTCAGCAGTGAAAAACAAATTAATTATCTATTGCAAGTCTTCCTGGTTAAAACTTTTCAGAACCATTTTCTAATCTCTGGTGCCCCAGTGAAGCCCCTGGAAAGGAGCTCAATTTCTGGGAGCACCAGTAGCTCTGCAAGACCTTTCATTGGTGTTGGAGCACCCAGAATCCTAATCCCCTCTGAAAATGTTGGTCACCATTAGCAAATAACTGGTTAAAGTGTGCAGTAGCTGTCTGGGTCTTCTGCTCTGAATACAGCTGCATATCTGGGATTTTACAGCAGTCATCAACAGCAAAGATTAGATGGATGAAACCAAGGCTACATTTGTTGGTGATTTAACTTGATAGGCATAAATCAATGAGAAAAGAAGAAAAAAGAAAGGAAAAGAAATAGAATCCAGGACAAAAGAGCTGTAAAGAAGGATGTTTTGCAGAGTTTGTTATGTGGTTTCAGGTGGCCTTACTTAATCCTGACTCAGAAAATTCATGAGTATTTCTGACTTTAGGGGGACAGAATTATGTTGCATAATGTTATTCTCTCAGAATTTTTTCCCTGAAATGCACACATGGACTTCACTTACGTTCTAGCCTTGCTTCAGTGTTTAGTACTCATACAAAAAAGTATTTGCTTATTATTTGTTTTACCTGGCTTCTCTTGAGGTCCTGAATCACATCCTAGGCAAGCTTATAGTCACTCAATCAGCAATAATCAGTGACTTTAAATGACCATTAGGTTTAAGTATTTAGGAAGAGCAGTCAATTCATAATCAAGAACTGGAGGATATTGCCTTGGTTTATTTTCAGGGCCTGCTTTGAAATTCCCCATGCATTAAGGGCTTGCAGAGTAGCCTAATGATTAGAGAAGCATAATTGGTATCACAAAGCCTGGTATTTCTTCTCAGCTTAGTACCAGTGTGTCCATGTAAACATTGTATATTGCACTTGGCTGAGCACCGGAGGTGAATCCCATTCTGGCCATGCTGTCCTCCAGCTACAGAAGCAGGTTCATTCATCACAGGGCTGCTGGGAGCCTTTGCCAGCTGCTGTGCACATCACCATTTGCCAGTCTAAGTGTTTACTTTGTGCAGTGTTTCACAAAGAAAACTAGACCTCAGCACATAATCCCAAACCACTGGGTTAACATGAAGGAGACTGGAAGCCTTTAAGGGGGGACAGCAAACTGCTCTGTGACCAACCACAATGGTAACCATGGCCATCATGATGACACTGACCAAAGGACAAGTGGAAGAGGCAGCTGTGGGCACTCACAGAATATCCACCCTGAGGACAGGGGGATGAGGAGCTGCACTGCCCGTGGAGCCTTGCAGGGACCATATGTGCTGTGACATGGCAGGATTCCTGAAATGCCAAGGCAAATCTGACAGGCTGTGCAGTCAGCACAGCCAGCAGAGCCAATGCAAGCCTTCCCTTTGGAAGAGGAAAGGATGCTGGAGTCTGGGTAGCCCCAGGGCCGAGAGGTTGCAGCTGCCTCGCTGGTTTTGCTCTGGGTTAAGGCTGACAACTGCAAAAACATTCCACGACCTTTCTGTTCTTTGCAGAGTTTGTCACTCAAAGCCAACGTTTGGCTGGACTCAGAGGAAATCACAGACTCACTGTTTCAAACACGGGGAGCAAAATGAAAAGCCACAGCTGAAACAGCTGCTTCCTTCAGCCTCCCTGACCCCTCGGGTGGAGACCAAAGCAAGTTGCTTCCCCTGCTCTCCTCACTGGCTCAGAGGACAGCCCTCGTACATGCTATTTATTCTAAGCAGGGAGGAGCTCCTGAGGGACATCAGGTGAAGTTGGTGGAAATAAAATAAATTTTTTTTAAAATCCTAGAAGTGAGGTTTCAGCTACAGTTCTTTTCTGTATGAGAATGAAATGAGATGTGTAAATCTTCCCTGGAAAATGAGTTTATCCTTTGCTGAGAAGAGACCCTATCCCAGGTGAGTGCCTTCACAGCTGGGCAGAGCCCCAGGATGCTGGAGCTTTTCCAAATCAGGCTGTAGCATTATTCTTTCAATTTCCTGCAAGGAAGATGTCCCAGGGGTTCAAAGCAGGGAGTGCCACCCCACTGTGGTGTACAATGCTGGGGGCTCTTCTCTCCTCTCCTTCCCTCCAGCTTGCAAATGAGAAACTTTCCCAACAGTGTGTTAGCTGAAACTCCCCTGGGAGAGCTGGTGGAGAACATTGACAAATACTTAATGTGTGACTGAGCTGAGATGGAAAATGAACACTGAGATGTTCTGATGGGAGCATATTTAGAAAGAGCACGGGGTATCACAGGTATCTTCAGATCAAACAAGAAAGTTAGATTTAACTGCTTCCTCGTGTTAGGTGACCCCTCACTGAGGGCAGCAGGCTCAGAACTGAGCCTTCAGTTCACTAAAATTCTTTTTCAGCTGCTTAGATCTTTTGTGGGTTATTTGAGAGCATGCAAACAAGTTGCAATAGGATGGGAATGAAACCCAGATTCCCTGTGTCCCAGGGTCTATTTACCAGATCGTCATTCCTCACAGACACAGCGCATGTGACTCATATCTGCAATGTCAGAAGGGAACCAACACACCCCAGTAAATGAAAGAATGTTTCCAGACCTACCCTGACCTAAAGTTCCTCAGGATTTCAGCCTCCCTAGGAGGGGAGGGAAGGCAAGGACAGACAATATGGACAACTGTGCAGGAACATTCCTCATTCATCACGGAGAATCCTTCACCAAAATAATCACGTCTCAGAAACTGGTGATTTACTTCTACTGAATAGTCGCTCCAGAACTGCACTTTTTAAACAAGCCTGAAAACTTCTCTGATTTGGGCTAAACAGGTATTTTCAGGAGAATATAAAAATACTCTTGACCAGTTCATGCCCTTCCATTTCTGTGCTGAAGTTGATCTTCAACTTAAATAGGTTTTAATACCCTGGTTCTGTGTGCTAGAGCAACTGTACCCCACTTAGCCTCATCTTCTTAGGCAACTGACAACTTTCCTTCATCATTTTTTAACATTACCATCTCTCACCTCCCCTCTAGCCTGCTCCTTTCCCATTTTTTTCCACTTCTGTGGTAATCCCAAATTTCTTTAGCTCTATAAAGAAATCCCTATCATGACCTTATACCTTTATTGTTTCCCCGAAGTTTAGACAGATGATCGATTACATCTCCTTTGTCCAGGTCAGTTATCTTATCAAAGAAAACCATGAAGTTAGCCAGACATCATTTATCCTTTACCAACACTTGTAGTTTATCTCATTTTCCCATGTCTTCCTTGTATTTAATTATTGTTTCTTTCAATAATTATTCTGATAGCCCTGTATGCTACAGTGGTCAGAGTGATCAGTTTATAATTTTCCAGATGGCTTCCTCCCCCATCTTAAGTACAGGTACTACATTTTTTGTTCCCTAACCATACAGCACTACCTTTAACTTGATGAATTAGTTAAAATATTTTCTAACAAACTTGCAATTTCATGTGCCAGGTTTCTCAGATTTTGAGGGTGAAGATGTTTTGGTTCCCCAGTACAGGTCAGTTAAACATCTTGTGTTTTCTTTCCCTTTGGCCACCCTGCTTCCCCCCCCCCACTTTGTATCTTTAAAAGGTACCTATTACAAGTTTGGGTCATCCCTGGACTCCTTAAAGAAAAGAAAAATTGGGGTACACCCACCATTTTCTGCAGCAGATTACTGTTCTTAGGTCACCCCACATAACTTGTATCGAGAGAGAACAGAGTAACTCCTAGAGCAAGCAGGAAAAACTGATTCTGATTATCCACTCTGAAAGGAAAGCAATGTTCTGGCTGCTGGCAATGCCTCCCTGGAACACTTCTGGACTGTCCAAAGGCAGTTCATTTTCAGCCCTATAAGTTGAAACCAGTGTTATATTAGATGACTAATTTCAGCCGTATGTGTAGTAACTTCCAGAAAGGGTCCTGAAGTGAGACATGCAATCTACAGATAAGCTCAATCTCCCTGTTTTAATTCCAGCTCCAGGATCTTTGAGAACACCCTGTCCCTTTCCCTACATAGAAAACTTATTAGCAAGTGGCCTTCACTCAGTTCAGATGGGTTTGTTTCCAGATGTCTCGACAGGCAAGATTGCTTTCTAAACTCATTCTAATAATAAATATGAACACTGCTTTCACAATACCTTTCAGCATGGGAATTCAAAGTGTTTTAAATATGCTGAGCATTTTAACAGCAATGAAGAACAAATTTTGTAAATTATGGTTTAACCTTGTAACAGCAGATGAAAATTAACGCTGGGAAGAGTACAAATATAATGCGTAGCTTTGGCTTTCCGATGGATGACAACCTATGTAAGATCTTTGGGCAAACCTCATCTTTAATAGCCTTTTCCAAGCTCACGGTGGTGGTGCTACAGAGATCTCTTCAGCCAGAAAAGATGTTTCCTGGAGAGCAGTTTGTATAAATGGGCTCTATGCAGCTGCTGAATAGCACATCTCCACCAAAACAAGGGAAAGGATCCCCTTTGCTGCAGTGGCACTGGAGAACACAGGACCCATGGAGAGGAGACACACCTTGAAACTGGCTTGTGGTTTAGCTTCTCTAGCTCATTCCCTCACCTTTTTTTTTTTTTCTGCAGCATTTATTACTGCCTCAAAACATTGTTTTCTCTTCTATCTCCCTCCAGAAGAACAGTGGCATGGCTGGTCTACTCTTTTCTGAGATAGCAAATTGGCTGGAGACCTCAAAAGTCAGAAAGTGTTGGCAGCTGTCACAATTTTGTCACAAGTTTCTAAAATCTGGTTTTCATACAGCTCCAGCAACTAGACCAATGAGATAAATACAGATTTTCACTTCCTTTTACTTTTGATCCCACACGATAGTAGAAAAAAGATGTGATAATTGAATGGTAAAAATGAGAGGGGAAAAAAAAAGAGAACTCCAGGTCCTGAGCCTGCTAGTCTAAGGAAGTAGGGCTTGCAAAGGTCTCAAAGGCAGGAACTTCGTACAGTTTGTGCAAATAAACAGATGCTGAGTGATAGGGACACTTAACTCTCTCTGAGGGGGAGCTGTAGCAGGATTCAAACCAGGTTAGACACTCAAACACAGGTGCAAATCCACCAGACTCCATCAGTTTTTGTGCTTATGGAAACATTTCTTTTCCATGTCACTATTTTGAACTCAGTTGTCCCATATCAAGGAAGGCAGATTCTCAATGTTCTAAACTGACTGTTTAACAGCAGTAGAGATGGTGAGAGCTTGCTTTTTTCCCCCCCCCCCCACAATGGCAAATTGAAGTATTCTTGAATAAGAAAATATTTTTGTTGAGCTCAACAAGGATGGTTAACAAAGGGAGATATTAACACAGTTAGAAAATATAAACTGAATATAACTCCCTTCTTCTCTTGAGGGTCATAATTTTCTCTACCTATAGGTTCTCTAGTTGTACTCAATCTTTAATGAAATACAAGGTAGGGAGGGCAAAAACCAGGAGTATATACTTTAAAAAACTTTCAAAAAAATCCCCAAAACAACCCACTGTAACTTGACTCCATAAAGAAGAAAAGTTTTAAAAGTATCTGGACCCTGTTTTTTTCCTTTAACACCATCCTGTGGAAAATCACACCAGCTCTGTAGAACTTGTCAGTGCAGACTCCTTGCTTTAAACTAGGCAAAGATTTGGTGCTGTGTGTTTTGCCCTTTGAGTGTGGGAAAACACCACAGGGGAAAAAAGTGTTAGTGCTTTCCATTTCTTGCATTAATCCTCTCAGCCTGTAGAGTTATCATTATCATTCAAACAAAATGATAACAAACCCAGCCATCTGCTTAAAAAGCCCAGGCTGGTCATAAATCCACTGGATCTCCTAGATTTAAAAAAGAGGGAAATGCTTTGAAGCAAAGAGGCTCTTATGCAATGCCAGCCCCCTCCCTGGGAGTGCTGAAACCTTTAATCACCTAAGGAGGGGGAGATGCACCGAGGCCTGGGAGCCCCGTGTCAATATTATTCCTCTTACATAACATCCTGCTTTATGTGCTGATTGAATGGGCCTCTTTTTTTTTTTTTTTTCCTTAAACTGAACTTGTCCCTCAGATGCCAAAAAAGCTTAGTGGTGAATTGCAACCTCTCCAGAAGAAAAGCAAACCTCACCCACAAGCAAAAACAAAACAGCATGACAGATTGCGATTTGCTATCTAAAACCAAACAATCACTAACAACAAATAATCCAGCAAAGAAAGTTCAGCAAGCAATGGGCACCTTCCTGACACAGAAAATTAGGGCCAGCCTGGCAGGACAGAGAGACAGAGCTCCTCCCTCACAAACCTGAATTACTCACTACATATTTTCTTTACCCTCCTGCAGGGAAAATGTTTTATTGATAAGGCCTCTCCTAGGCTTGCAATTACCCCCGGGGCTGAGTGAGATTTGAAGCTGGTCCTCTTGACATCATGTCTAGACAGTCCCTTTCCTTGGCAAACACCCAGCGCACCTGAGAACAGAGCAGTGAGTCCAATGATGTGCAGAACTGGGCAGGAAGAACCTTTAGGGGCACGTTGGACACCCCGAGGAGGCTGCACAGAGATACTTGGAGGTGTGTGTAGCACAAGGAGTCCTCTTACATGGGTGCACTCACAGCTCCAGAATCAGCTCCAGAGGATTGTGCACTCACAATCCTCCAGAAGGATTTCCCTAGCAGCTCAGACACGCCAGCATGGCCATGCCACAGCAGCAAAGCTGCCCTTGATGCCTCCCCACATCGGGAGGGCCAACGGGGCACAGCCCCATGTCCCCAGTGCAGGGACACCGTGCCGTGCCATCATCCCCATGGCACCTCCAGCCCCCTGCCCTGCGCCTGTTGCATGGGTATCTGAGCTGCTAGGGAAATCCTTCTGCAGGTTACAACCTGATGCTGTAAGGAAAACAAATCCAGAACCAGTTTTCCTTAGAACACAGCAGCTCTGGATCAGCTGCCCAAAGCTGGGAAGGAAGGAACTGTATGTGCCTGTCAGTGAAGGCTCCCTCCTCTTACAGCCCCTAGGCTCCGTGATACACACGTGAAGGGGCTCTCACAGTGGGTGAGAGAGCAAACCCCACATGTGTACATGAAAACAGACCTGTGCCTTGCCCTGACTTCTTCCAGGGTCAGTGCCTCCACAAGGATGAGTGCTTGATCCATCAGCTCGACACACAGGTCTCTTTTCAATCTTTGTTCCCTGGTACAAAAGGAGAGGGTGGAGACCTCGAGGTTCCTCCAGGACAGCCAAGCACTATGCTTGCCCTTGCCATCTTTTAGGCTCCCTTGATAAAGCTTCTGCCTGCAGACCAAGCCCATGCCAACTGAATTGTTGTCTGGGCCAACCAACACCCACAGGGCCCAATCCCTTTTGTGCTCTCCCTCTTTGAACTGGGTAGAAATCATCTCTGTGAAAACCTCTGGTATTTTTAGGCCAGAGCTGGGCTGCCTGAATGGCTCATGGCTGGTTGCCTGCCTGCCCCTTGGGAATGGGGCATGCAGAAGGCAGGGAGGAAAAGGCACGGTCACACCATGGTGCTTTGCAGCCATCCTCAGCTGCCTGGGTGCCACAGAGAGCCTGTAGGCGATTTGTTCCAGAAACAATACAGACCTGAAGAATTTCTACATAAAGGAGGAATTCAAAAGTTGCTAAGAGACACCTTTGCTAAAAAGTGGGATGGAAGACCTGAGAAGAGCTTCCCTCTGGTCCTGGTTAGCAGCTGGCTGGCTCAGCTGAGCATCCATCACACAGCAAAACGCGATAATTGTCTTGCTCTGTGCTCCCCAAACCCGCCAAGTGTGGCCGATGCCCACTGTTAGCAAATCCCACTCTCATTATCTGCTCCCCAGCCCCGTCCTTCCGAGGCGCCGCGCTCTGGAGCGCGCAATTAAGCACCAGCCATCCAGTTGCTCCTAGGCCAGTTTGTCATCACCAGCATTTGTTTGGGAATGTTTGTTGGGAAGCACATGGTGGCGGGGTCAGTGGATGTTGTTGAGGTTTTTTCCTCTTGCGCCTGGGGGCCAGAGAGCTTTGTGCGTTTCTCAGTATGTTAAACTCAATTAAAAAAAAAATAAAAAAAACAACATCAGGATAACTTAAAGCAGATGTGAACACAAGCCTGAGACCCTTCTGAGCACAAACACAGCCATTTCATTGCAATTCCAAAAGGCTTTTCTGGCAAACCTCCCCCCTCCATGTCCTACATTCTTTCATTCCAAGGAAGACAAACAATTCAGACTGGAGCAGCAAGGCACGTTTTTCAAATAAACAGGTTCCCTCAAACAGCTTTTGCCTTTGTGTCACCCCAACACCCACATTCCTCTCTTAAAGGATCTTCTGGGATGATCTAAATGACAATTTGTGTCACACCTTCCATTTAAAGGGTTCAAAGCAGTGCACTCAGCCCATGTGAATCTCTCACATGGAAGTGTTCTCACCTTCATATGCCAACACAGTATCTTCACAACCTGAAGTTACAGACAGAATCTGTGGCATTTGTGGATGTGAAAACTAGAAATCCTGTAGAGTCTTGCACTACTGGAAGAGGAACATGGCTGGAATGTGAAGGGCAGTACTTGCTGGTGACTGGGGATCCTTTGGAGAGCAGGTTGTGTGGTCATTTCTGCTCATCAACAGCGGGTCTGTGGTTTTAAACAAATAAACCCTATTTTACCTTACGAGGCTTTCAATGTCTCAACCAGAGGGAGATTTTTGGGCAGAAGTACAGTCTATAACGTGTTACCTGATTCCATTGTTACCCTAATTTAATCTCTCGTTTCTCCCTGTGTCCCTCAGACCAGCAGCTGCCTTGCCCAAAGTCACTCATCCTTCCTTGCAGTTTCTAAGATTCATGCTTACTTTGCCGGCTATGTTTGAGTCTGGCTGTGACTTCTCTGTCTAATTCCTGGACTCCGCTCCAGCCCTGCTCATGAGGTCTCTTTAGCTCCACGTTGCTCCACCTGTCTCTTGATGAGAAAAAGCAAGGTCAAGTCCAGGAGGATTTTAGTATTTCAAAGTTTTGGTTCATTATATTTTTTCCATATTTTCCTCTGTGAGAAAGAACAGAGGTTGTCTCTGGAGAACCTCAGGAGACAAGTGGAGCCAATTCCAAACCCACACCTGGAATCCTGTTTTTCCTAGATCTTCCCCATACAAGGAAACAAAACTGAGGCAGACTCAGTTCTTCTACCCACAGAAAGCAGACAGCCAGTACTGGCAATTTCCATTTCCAGTCAAGATTGTTTGGAGATATCCTGGGCTGCCCTGTGCGGTCAATTTGAAGAACTTCCTCTGCCCTCCAGTCAAATGGCATCTACACTATTAAAACTGATTGTAAATAATACATAATAGATGTAATAAATATATTAGCAGGTAGTAAATAACAAATAGTAGATAATAAAATGGATTATTTCTCACAGAATAAATAAAGAGGGATTGAAAAAAAAGAAATGCCTTTTGCAGTGTGAGGACGGAGGAACGGCTTGAGAACCAACAGGTCAGTCCTGGGTGAACAGTTTCAATCCATACCACTTTCTCCCCCACTACAACAGCTCCAGCCCAGGTTTCAAAGCGAGATTACTTAGCAAAACATGGGTACAGATGTGATCAGTGTAATGGGAGCCAAGTGACTCCTGTGGTAGGGGTGAAGCAAGAGAAATGAGACGGCCTTCACAGCCCAGCCCTTACAGGAGGTGCGTTGTTGCATCCTCTAAGAACAGAAATATCTGCTTCAGCCTCCTAATAGGATTTTCATATTCCTCATGAGCTTAACATGGGAAAATATGTACAAAAATAAATCGATCATTACAAATCATGATGATGAAAAATCTTTAAATCTCCCAAATCCTTCTAAATCCCTTTACAGGATTCTGTATTTCTCACAGTAAGTTCCTTCAGTTAATTCTGCCACTGAGTTAAGGTACCCAGAGGAGAAATAAAAAAGCTGTACTTGGAAAACATTTTTCTTTGACTGCTGGACTTTGCAGGGCCTGACAAACCAAGGGACAAGCACCCCATATCAAGGACAGCTGCACAAACTTCCTGAGCACAAGAAATTAATCATAATAAATGGCTTTTAAATTTTTTTTAATACAGTTAGGTACCAAAGATAAAAGGGTTATTTCCCAGAATCGTTCCTGTTTGGCACAGTTCCTGATTGCTTAGATGAAGTGCTTCTATTATTGAGCTTTTCATAACCTCTAACCTCAAAATCTGGGGAATGCCTTACATGGAAAATACAGAACACAGTAAAATTGCAAGCGTTCCTGGCTTTTGTGTTCCCTCACACCAATATTCCTTCCTGCTCTTCAGCAACTCACCCCAGGGCCATGCAGGCAGCAGCGTCTGAAGGCTGTTCCCAAGCTGACTTTTGGCTAATAGAAATAACCCTGAAAGCTGGCTGAGACTGAACCAAGCAAAGTAAATCACTATCTAAGCCTACCAAGATTTGCCTCTACTCATATAAGATTGTAAATTGAGTGCTTAAGGATTTCAGGCTTCTCCTGCATTGGTCAATGTTTCAGACATTCCTGCTTTCAGTGCTCAAAAGCTGTTTGCTGCCAGTATTGATTATGTGTTCTCTATATGGTCCCAGCACACAAGCCCATTCTGCTGCACGGATGGAGAGGAGATGAGAACTTGGTGCTTCTTGTCTGGAGCCACCTCCACAAAGTGACCTGGGAATGGCAGCCTGACCCTGGGCAGAGCAGTGTCCACTCACCAGCCAGGCTCCAACTGAAGCTGGTGCAGGAGGCAGGAGAAGAAGGAGGAGGAATCCTCTCCTGCTGCCAAAATACAGCATGAACACGAGCACTGCAGTCACTTTATACCTTTGTTCACCCTGAATTTTCAAACAACAGGAAAATAAACTAAGAATCAAGCAGGAAGGAGGCCTGCCCTGTTCTGGCTGGGGCAAGGCAGGGGCAATGCAGCTGGGATGTCATCATTTGACGTCGGAGAGCTCATGGCAGCAGCTGCTCCTGAGGCAGGAAGGTCAGGGAGCTGCCTCCATCCCCATCTGCCAGAGCTGTGTCCATCCCAAGCTGTCACTGCATTAGTATTATTTCATCACGTACAAACACTGCCTCCAACTGCAAGCTCATCCCATAGGCTATACAGGCAGAAAATAAATTTGAGTGACACACTTGCTCTGTGATGGCCTTTAGCATTGAAAACAAATATAAAGCTATTAAGTGCAAGAGGGAAAACTGATATTTGGGGACAGAGGAAGACTTACAGCTCAATTCTACAGGGCATTCACTCAGAGGAACAGTCCCTTTTAAATTATCATGCAAATCTGGAGGCTTTTCAGCAATTTCAGCTAAATCCTTCAGGCTTGTGCACACAGAGAGGTTAATTTGGTTTCAAGCAGTATGGATTAAAAGCAGAACAGTTATTCCTGATTAATTCCCTCTGTGATCACTTCTATTTTAGAATAAAAATGCCTAACTCTGAACCAACTCAACTCATCCCAAGCCTGGTTTAGGGACATTAAGAGTCAGTCAGTCTTTTCCAAATGACAGTGTTTGTAAAGACAATTGGTTTGGAACAGTCAGGAATTGCTTCACAGGGAGTCAAATTTTACTAGGTCAGAAAAAACACCTTAAAATATGTGATATTTCTTAGATAAGACTCAGATATCAATTACATCATTAACAAGTTCAAGATAATTCTGTTCTCTTCCATGAGTCAGCTTTTGATCTAACCCCCAATAAGAACTTGACCAGTGACTTTGGAGGAAGCTTTTCCAAGAAATGGAGGGAAAAAATGTAATCAGACCTTCAGCAATGATTCCAGGGGAGTCATTCACACAGGAAAGGGTGACAGAACTGACTCTATTTCTGTGTAAGTAGCTCAAAAATTTGTCAGTTGGAAAGAAAGTTTTATAGGAGGGAGAGCACTGAAGGTCTGGAGTTGCTTGTCATTTACTTTTTTAGCTAGAATTTTGTTTAATCTGTTATAACAAGTAGTGAAATGAAAACAGTGAGAAATCCAAACATTTCACCAGTCAGGAAACTAAAAGTGCTGAGAGACCTTGACCATTGAAGAGCAGCTGAAACATTAGAGCACAGCAGAGAACAGCTAAAACTGGAGGTATGGAATCAACAAACTACCTGTGGGTTCAGGGGATGCTCTGGGACCTTCAAATGGAAATATCTAGGAACTGGTCCCTGGGCAGCAGTGAAAGCATTGCCTTCACTCCTGCCCTCTGCTCAGGAGTGCTGCCTGCAGTGGCTCAGTGCAAATCTGTGTTTCTATAAATCATCAGTTCTCCCCTGCAGAATGCAGACCCCTCCAAAAGGGAGCACGGCAGCTCTGTGGGGCTTCTGGAAACACTGCAGGGCAGCCTAAGAGACAAAGGAAGGGACAATTATCTAAGATGGAATATCTGGTCCTGTAGCAACTCATTCAGACAAACTCCAGCAAAACATCTCCCTCCTCCTGCCCTGCAGGCAGAACTTTCACCTACCAAATTCACATCCCACTCTCACCACAAACTCTCTCCCAAAACCATGCCTTGCCCAAGCTGATCTCAGAGAGGCTAATCCTGAAAACTACCTTTATAAATCTCTGGGTAGTCGGTGAAGAAATGAGGAATTACTTGACTAAAGTAAGTGAGCAATAAGAAGGGGATCTTAAAAAGCTCGAAGTCCAAAAAGTTCGGAGTCCAAAGCACCTTCCAAGTTTCTGCTGTCACTCTCAGCCTGGCTTGCTGCTGTGTCCTACAAGACTTTGGGACTGTTAACAATCTACATCAATTTACAGATCTCTCAGGTCAGGAAGATTAGAATGCAAGGTAGATCAATAATATGAAAAATAAAATTAGTATCTTTGGGCAGCAGACACCATATAAACATCAATCCCATCAGTTGCTGTTATTTGCTGCTTGTGAAGCACAGCAGGGAACACAGAATAGGGCAAGAGGGGGCTGGTCACCAGGCTGCAAGTGGACAGAGCTGCCAAACTATAAATATGCTGATGTATTTTTACACTTGTTATGGCAAAGTCAGGATGGTCGTTGTGATGCTGGAATGTTGCTGGGGCTGTTTTCTAATTATAATTAGATTCTGTTACTTTTTCAGTGTCATTATCAGAGACACAGTCATATGTGCTTGCTTTTAAATGCTACTGGCCCTGCTAATTATTCTGGGCACAAGGGAACTCCACAGGCAGAGGGGAAATTATTCCAGTCCCAGGAGCGCCTCCTTCAGATGGTGGGTACCACTCTGATACCATCACAGCCCACAGCAGGGACATGCTGGAGGATGCTGTGACTGATTTTTGGGTGCCAATTTCAGCGAGCACCCCTCCAGCAGCACACCTCAGGGGGTGCTGGCAGCCTCTCTGCATGTGCTCTTTCCTTGCTGTCACCTGTTGGTGCCCTCATGTCTGTAGGCTCTTTTGCACCTGTGGATTCAGAGGCAGGATTTGAAAGCAAATGTACTGAAACATTTTCAGAATCCAAAAATAAATGACATTTTTCACTATAAAATTACTTGCTGAAGCAGCCACACTTAAACATCTGTGCCTTACCAAAGCATCTGATGCTGAAAGGATTTTCATTGTTGCTTGGAGCACCATTGTTCTGTGTCTCACAAGTACTGCCATGGGGCCCTTCCCAAACAAACTGCAAGGAGCTGTGCCCAGGAAAAACAGGACCCTGGATTTTGTGGGTGCAGCTGATGAGCAGAAATATTCCAGCTGCAAACACTGGAGGACTTACTGGAGCAGTTCCTCATCTACAAATCCACAAGCAAGTGGAATTAAATGATGGGATGTAACAGCTAGGAAGAGCCACACTGTCTCTGCTTAATCCGCCTGTTAGGATAACACAGCCGAGACTAGGGCAGGAAACAGCCTACCACGGTGATACAACACCTCAGGACTGTTCTTTTCTGGAATTCTATGTTACTAATGGTATTTCTGATGTTAAGCATATAGTAGGAAGAAAATGGAGATGGTTCTGTGCAAATCTATGAGCACTCCCAGAAGCTTTGGCCATTCAGTCCCAGGTGCTGCTCTGCCTGATCAGGTTCAACTGATGCTCAGGTACCTCAGTGTGCACTTCATCTCCTTAATATCAAGCCTGGAGATTCCAGATGCTGCATTTTACACCATTCCCAGGATTGCCTCCCATGCTGTGGAGTGGCCTCTGCAACTGAAATATAAAGACCAATGGTCCATCAGACCCTGCAAACTTCCTTGTATTTGAGATATATCTTATCTTAAAGATACACCTTTACATCTTATGCATTCCCTTATGTTTGTGTGTGAATGAGCTGTTGGACCTTCAGAGGGGAAAAGATTTCAAGATAATCAGTGATGATGATCAGCTGCAGGCTGTTCTTTACATCGTCCCTCTGTGTCAGAGGGAAAACTGATGATCTTGACTCTTGCACTCAAACTTCCACAATAAGTATTTATGGTTTTCCCTAGTCTTTATGTCCAGAAAACAAGGTGTTGGTGCCCAGTGTATACCTTGCTTTGCTCAGCATCAGGCCCTGAGTTCTATCTTTCTTTTTATCAATAGCTCTTCCCCTTCTGGATGATGATTATGATACCTTTCAAACATTTGTAGACTGTTTTAAAGTCACCTTTTAATCACCTCGTACAGCCAGGGCATGTATACTTAGCTCCATTAATCTTACTTTATTTAGCTGCCATACTGCAAGGCAAGATGCTCCCATCAAATAACCCCTCACCTTCCTGGCTCTGCAGGAACATCAATTACTCTCAATCCCAGGGACTGGTCACCTCAGAGCCCAGGGTGCTCCAGAGGTGTGTGCAGGCCAGGATGATGGAGGAGAGCATTTCACCCCAATTTACAGCTTGGAAATATAAAGAGACCATACCAAAGAATCCTTTTTGCTTTTAGGAGCACTGCATACATCCTCTGAAGAAGGAAAGTTAATTAGCCTGGCTGCTCTGACAGTATTTTCTCCTGGGAAAAAAAACTTGCACTCCTTCAGTGATCAGAACTTTTTAATCCTACTGCCAAACGCATTTCTCTGAATTAATATTGGTGGAATGAAAAGGCTTTCTTTTCTGCTTCAGCCTTCTCTCCCAGGATAAATCTTTTTTGGAATTTGCTTTACATATTGTGCTTTTGAATGTTCTTTTAAATGTTAAAAAATGACTGTGTGAGAATGTCGCCTTCTCATTAACAGAATTTACTACATATTTTCTCCCATTGTTACCAGTACAGTTTCAGCAGTGTTAACAATGGGAACCCTAGAGCAAATGGTCTGGCACCAGCACTTGTCATCCAACTATGGCTGGTCAAATATGTGTTTGAAAAGTGGTCTTGTGTTTTTTTAAGTGTGATTGTTTTCAGTAAGCACTTCCAAATGATTTTTTAAAATTAAAAAGAAAAAAACCCCAATATTTAGTTATATTTTAATCAGAAATATATTGAGGGGTCTGTAAATATTTTTTTTTTAAACCTATGGTAGGGAGTAAAGGAAACTATTGTATTCCATTACCTGCCTTTCTATTGACTGGGGAGAGGAAGTTGCAAAAAGAAAAGAACAGGAGGGTATGGTTTTCTTCAGTCAGAATGAAATGAAGCACTTCTTTTAATTCAAAATTCCTAACAAAATGGGAAAAAAATCATAAACCTTCTGCTGTCTTTTAAAATTCATTCTAGTCTATATTCCTCTTTGTATCACAGAGGAGTGTCAATATAATATGGTCCATCATGAAAACAGTGTGTGAGTACGTTTTCAAGTTTGCAAGAAGCTTTTAACACCAAGGTAAGGAGCCCTCAGCTAAATTCAGTAAAGGCAGGAAATATTTAAATGTGTTTCTAGCACTGGTGGAAGAAGTGTAGCAGCAAAGCTCTCTGGTGAAAGCTCTGTAGGGAGCCAGAATGGTCCCTTCTGATATTAAAACTTAGTAATCTACAAAAGCTGTTTCCATTCATTGGAAACTACTGATACTTTTTTCCCATTTGCAAATACTTAGATTTCCTTTGTTACCACAAATCTCTGCTGTAACTAAAACACAGCAAAAGCACATGCTCTGAAATCCCTCAGCTGTGCCTTCCTATAGCCATAGAAACAGAGTTTTGCATGCCCAGGGCAAGGCGAGGTGGATTTGTCAGGGATTTTCCTTTTCCTTGCCACCTGTCACGAAGTCTATTTGTTTTTTGTGAATATGCAAATCAAGATCCTGGACTGAGACATTTTTTATTTCAACTCAGACCAAGGTCACACCTGGACATGACCAATACTTGACTGGCCTCCCTCAGTGAATTGGTTTTTATACTCTTTTCATAATGAATTTAAGTAGTCAGCTGTTAATACGTCTGCCAACCTACTGCTTCCTTCCTGGTGTTAGACAAGGATTCAGAGGACCCAGTTAATACCCACGGCTCGATCCAATTTAAGAAGAGGATTTTGAGCTCAATTAGGTTGCTTACTGGCTGCTTCTGAACCCGAGCTGGGACTAAACTCTGTGAGAACTCTCCATTGGGTCAGACTGAAATAACCCAAGATATGTCGGCACACCTGAACAAAAGCTCTGCTCCACTGCCAATTTAATGCTCTACATTCCCAGTGGCCCTGTGGAGATGCCTGCATTTGTATAAGAACCTACCCATTTACAATGAAGCCCCTTTTCCTTTTCTTTTTATTTCTTTTTTCTTGTGCACACATGAAGTGATGTTATTTATAGTTTGTGATCTATGGCGTTTTTCATCTGAGGATCTCTCTCAAAGCATTTTAGGAGACTGAATCAATTTTCAAAACACTCCTATGTAACACTATCCCCATTTTACTGGAAGGAATACTAAGGCAGTGGGAGGCAGTTTTCCCAAGGGTTCATTGGTAGCGTCAGAAATAGAGCTCTGGACTTGGGCTCCAAATATAGCCCACATTCTTATCCCGTGGCTGAAAACCGAATGCAGGAGTCCCCACTTTAACACTGAATATACCTTCTGCCTTATGCTTCTGAAAGGGCTGCCTGTTTCCATGGCAACTGCAGTTCAGATCTCTGGACCAGATTTGCTTCTGTTACATCAATGCAAATCATGAGCAAATTCATTGAAATTAATGGAGCTCCCCCAGATTTCTGTGGTCAAGGGAGGATACAGAGCAGATTTAGTCACTCTGAATTTGATATAAGAAGGTGGTGATCTCTTGAGAGTGGGAAAAAATTCTTTGATCATTGCCAGGGGGGAGCAGGATGAAGAATATCTTCCAACAAAGGTATAGAAAGAAAATCTGAGAACTTGACTTTGGGGTGACCCGACATTCTCAGACCTACTTCTGACCATTACCAGTGGAAGGCCGGACTGTTCCCAGCCAAGGGTTCTGCTTCCCCCTTGCACTGAGGAGAGACTAGATTCATGCTTTTACTGTGAGAATAAGGGATGGTGGAGAATGGAGTCGAAGAATCTACAGAAGGAACGTGGACAGGACCAGCTTGTGCTGCTGTTTGCAGGATGGGTCTCGCAGGGATGAGGGAGCTTGCAACAAATCCTCAGGTTGCCTCCCTGTGGCCTCTTCTTGGAGGGGAAGGGAATGCCTGATGGAATGGGAAGCTGAATAAATAATTTCTTCAGTGTCTGCCACAAAACTGTGAGGACCTGGACTGCTGCTTACCAGGGAAATGGAAAAAATGTGGGATGCAAGATGTTAAACAGGGAGAGTTCTTCCAGCAATAGTAACCATCATCACTGAGCTACCTCATTTCCTTCAGCAGCTCAGCTCTCTAGACCAAAGGGCAAAAAGGAGGCTGGCACAGCCAGTGTCCCCTCCAGTCACACACAGCCTTGTGTGCAGTGAGAACTGGGGGCTGGCACGGGGGAAGAAGGGTATGGTGAAGTACAGAAACGGGGTATCTCAAAGGTTTAGAAGTTGGTTGGTCACCCTGCAGTTGGGCTAATGCACAAATTCTAATTTGAGATTAACTTCTCCTATGATCCTGGAAAGCAAACCATCCTATCCCGTGTCCAAAGCTGAGCAAGCAGCTGCTGTTTCATACAGGTCACAAAGACGCTGGAAATATCCTCTCATAAAGCTCAGTCTGTCACACTAGCAGGGGTTATGCCGTTAATCTTGCTGCACCTCAAACACTTCAATTTACAGTTATTTAACTTCATGAATTAATATTCAACCTTCCCAAACTGTCAGTCATGCAGATTAGACTGTCCCTGACCACCCAAGGGAAACCCTTTGGATCAGGCAGATTCAGTACTCAAAGGAGGTGTTATCATTGTGGCAAAACTGATGCAAATTTTCTGAGTGGAACTCCTGAAAACCAAAAGAGGAGCTGGGAAGAGCGTGCAAGGTCTGGCACCATCTGCTGTTCCTTATGGCAAAAATCCTGACGAGCTTTCAGAGCTGTTTGTGCATTTGTGCTGCAAAAAATTTGTCCTGATCTGGGGGCAAGGGGCACCTGGCAGTGACACTGGACAGGGGTAAGACTCAGCACCCAATCTGGAGGGCCACAGACAACGTTCCAGAGGTCACTGAAAGATTGATCCTTGCATATATTGAAGATACAGCGAAGATTGGCCTTGGAAAGCAGAGCTGATCAGAATAAACACAGTGACCCTGCTGAACATCCCAGAGCTGCATCAGGGACGTGCACGCTCAGCCACGCCAGGGTTTGGATATGTGTTTCATAAGCCTCAGTACCTCTTGCGAAACAAACATTATTTTTTTGCCCACCTCAAAACAAGAGGTCAATGCTCTGATTCACTATCTCATCACATGCTAAAATTTGTATTTGTCCCATCATTTTGCCATAAGCCTGACCTTATTTCAAGGTTTTAAAGAAATGCCCATGACCATGAGGTTCAGGCTGAGGGTTCAAGGTGAGAGCTTTCCACATCTACTACTGGAAAGAGCAACCAAGTAAAAAATGGCTGGAGATAATACAGAAATGAAGTTTATACATTGTGAACATTTCCAATTTCTTGGAAAGACATGAATCCAAATTTTCTTCTTTTTTTTTTTTTTAAGCAGTTTTCTAGTTCTACCCAAAAGATTGGATGAAAGCCTGAAAACGCAACATAGAATTGAGTTGTCATAAGAGTAATAACAAGTTGTGCTCTTAAAAACAAACTTGCGATTTTTATGTCCACTTTGTTACATTTTTGGAGGCACAACATTTAAGATTTAAGTACTTGATGTTAGTAATAGCACAATGCCATTACTATGAGACAGCAATATCTATCCATGTAGGAAAAGGACAAAAATCTGATTTCTCACCTTCAGTTAGACCACATTAATCTCCACACAAGTCCCTTGAAGATTTATACTCAGAGAATGGAGATTCTACACTGACTCAGGAAATCTTGCCTCTCTATTTCTGTTTCTATACTGTTTCTATTTCTGTGATTGCCATGATTTGAAGGGACAAAACACTTACAAAGAAGGGCAAAAATTCTCACTATTTGAGTTTTCTGATCATTGTTAAAAGTTCAGAAATTAGACAGTCAATGTTAATGGTGGAACCACACTTTGTAAATGGGTGCTTGAAAAAGGACTTTGCTCATGTAAAAATGGGATTATTTCTAAGTCTGATGGAAACATGGAAAACCAAGTATTTCCACTTCCCAGTGATCCAAACATGCCCATATTCTCAAAGATCTTGGAAGAGGAATATTTGAGGATTATTGTCACAAAGTTTACAGAATGAGCTTCTGCTTCACTCAGGTTTTCAGAAATAGCTCTGCTGTGCTCTGTAGGCAGTAGCTCAGACATTATGAGTCTTCAGTGTCTAAGAATGGCAATGAACATTCCTCAGATCTCTCTTTTATCAGTACTTTTTACATCCAAACTACAGAATTTCCTTATTTTGTCCTCCCAGGCATCTCTGAGCATGACCTACACCAGGACACACGACTGGGCATCATCCCCCATTCCTCATGGTTCCCTGTGGAATCTGGGAAACAGAGCAGTCCCACCAATTCTTTGAGCTGAAGTTGTAAAAGGAACTTTTCAAGGTCAGAAAATATCAGAAGACTGAGTGATGATCCCTCTGTGAGAAGGGCTCATAGCAGTGGCTTTACTAACACCTCTTGTTTTTGCTGACTTTGCCCTGATTTTTTCAGGCACTGTTCACTGCCATTTTTCTGACTATCTAACTCTGTTCCCAGGGGCACAGATCAGTTACGGTAACACTCAGAACACAAAAGGATGGAAGCTGAAAACTCTGCGTCAGCTAAATATATATATACAGTTGGGTTTGCATAAATGAACTTTACCTGTAAAAGTCAAGAGTGCCGAGCACATTGGGGTATGCAAGTCCCTGATGGCCTCTCCTCAGTAATGAGACAGATCAGCAAAACAAAAACATCCACAGACAAACCAGTGCCTAATTACATGATTATGCCAAAACTGGAGAGCCATAAAAAGGGAGCAGCAGCACTAAATTATCTCAGCTGCTGCATGAAAATAGAAAAAAAAGTGTTGGGCTATCATGTTCTCCAGCATGGCTTTCACTTGCTTGAGTTGGTAATTTGCCCATTTTGCAAAGCTTTTTGGCTCTGTGAACTCAAAGTTCTTTTTTTCCCCACAGTCAAAACTCATCCTGTCCTCCTTCCGTGGTCCCAAAACACAACCTGCACCTTCCTGAAGCCCAGCTCTGCGCTGCACCTACACCATGTGATGGAGAACCATGCAGAGACCTCTCAGCTGGCTGAGACCAGGCAGCGCAAAGGTTGAGCTAAGACAGGCCATAACCTCCTCAGAAGAGAGCCTGCTGAAGTGAAAAATCAGATTCAGATGAATTAAAGTCAGTCCAGCCTGGGTGGTTAAAGGGAGGAGGAGGATGCTTTGCTGAATTCCATTTGAATTTCCAACAAGGCCAAAGTTTTCTCACATAAGAAATCAAGGTATAAATGCTCCCTTTCCTCAGAAAGGGGCTAGGTGGGTAAGCCCTCGTACACTCCTAATAGATACCAACTGCCAAAAGCTGTAAAATCAGTAAGAAATTCACAGGCCCATTCCACAAGTGTTTGGTCTTTATAGTAGACTAAACCTAAGAATAAAAGATTGAAATAAATGGTCAGAAAATGGGCAGTTAAAATCTCAGTGATCAAAATGATGTCAAAACATAAACCCACCGAAGAAAGAGCAGCACTGCTGGTCACAGCACCACTACTCCCCACACTCTTCCCCTGGTGCAGAGCCTGACCTACTTGATCCATGTTCCTGCACTAAGGCCCCAGCACTAAGTATCTTACACCCCTCAAATCGCATTCCAGACTTATAATTGCAAAGCAGCTGTCAGCCTGAGCCCTGCCACAGGACCTCCCCATCTGTTCAGCCCATCTAGCATTACAGCAGGGGACAGCACGGAGGCTGAAACCGTATCGGATGTGGAGACAGGACCTGCTGCACTGCCCACGGGGCCACGGGAGATCACTTGCACTTTCACCATCCCAAAGTGCTTCAGAAGAGTTGTGGGCAGAGGCTGGTCAGAAGAGGGGAAAAGGGACCCTGCAGAAGGATCAAGTTCTGCAATGTGACTCTGGCAGCTGAGTCAAAAAGACAGACATCCTTGGCTTCACTGGGAGGAGATGTTTGACTTCTGGCGGGGCTGAGAATCATTTGAGAGCCCCTTAGAGGAAAACCTGATACACTGACTTTCCCCAAAGCCTCCCCCTTCACATCTCTCACTATTAACTCTTTCTCTTGCAGCTGATTTTACATAGTCTTAAATCATCAGGCCTGAAATGTATACCTGGAGGTGTGCATTTCTGAACACGTGCGCTATTGCTTGGACAATGTGTTGATGGGGGAGTACCTGTCTCTGAATCAAACAACACAGGTCTTGTCCTGTAGTCTTTTCCAATAACTCCAGTAAAACTCCAGATGAAAGCCGATCACTTTTCATTCTCAAGAACAACTATGGAAATGCAGAGGAAGGATTTCAAGATTTGACTTCAGCTGATTTGCACTAATTCAGTTCCAGGGGAACATGCTGTATTTTATCCAGAATCTGGAAGTGCTTTGATTTGCTGTGTTGCTAATACAGACCTTGAACAAGCAGTGCATACAATCCACATCTCCTGACTCTCAGGACTCTTAGATCCTCCCTAACCCCAAGTCCTAAGCCACTGCAAGTGGTCAGCAGGTGCTAAGGTGTGAGGAACAAAGCACGGTGCCATTCCCCTCCCTCTGATAGTGAAGAAATGTGCTGTTGCCCTCTCAGTCCCACCCACGCTGAGTAAGGGTGCAGGCAGCTCTGTGCCGAGTTCCAGTGGTCCTTGTGCTGACAGATGTCTGTGCTCAGGGCTGCTGGGGTCACTTCCCCTATCCTGCCTTCCCAGCTGGGCTTTCCTCCTTTAGCCCTGCTGCTTATGCCTCCAGGTGTCCTAAGATCCCCAGTTGCTCTCAGGGTAAGAAAAACATTGCCTGATGATCTGCCCAAGGGATTTCTGTGGGCTGGGACCTATCTGTAAGAGACCCAAACCCATAATACAAGCAGCCTCTCACTGGCTGGAGCTCCCCACCCCACACTCGGCACAGCCAGGATGCTCCATGCCCTGTTGGGGCAGCAGTGCCCCCCTTTGCTTGCCCTGGTCCATGTGGAATCACCGGTGCCCAAGTAGCTGTGCCCTCCGTGTGTGCACACGTGTGTTGTGCTGGTGGCTGTGAGTGCCAGGCTCCCACATGGCAGCAGATTGGAGGCAGAAGCCAGCATCTCACAAACTCATTTCCTGGCAGAGCATGGATGGGGGAAGGGACAAGCGCTCTTTGTCAGCCCACACAGTTTCACCGAGTCCCAGCCTGGGTAAGCCAAACCTCTTAAAGGCACAAAATGTGTGTGCTGCCGGCAGCAGCTCTGCCCTAAGTCCCCTGGACCAGCTGGCACGAGGGCAGCTGTGAGTTCAGCAGCTGGGCAGAAGGGATGGTGACGCACGGTGTTTTATCTGGAGATCTGCTTTATCATTTGCTGCCTTAACCTCTGAGCCTTTGGGTTTTGAGGGCCAGATCCTGGGCTCTGGGCATGCCCTTCCTGCACAGTCCTATCGACACGGGTACAGTCACTGCTGATGGTTCTCATCAAACAAACCACATGTTGCCCAAGTGGCCTATCCCTCAGATTCCTCCCATGGATCAGAGTTTGGAGCCACATTGTCAGAGACGTCAGCCAGGATTTTCCATCTGGGGCAAAGCAAACCCTTTCTACAATTTCCCTGCAGTGCAATGCCAAAGGTGCAGTTTGCTATGTTCATCACTCCAGTATGTTTCCTCCCTACTCAGGGGCATATTCAGAAGATTTTGCAACCTACCCAGAAAAAAATAACCACCACAATAAGAGGATACTGCTTCCCTGAAACCCCTGAGTTAAGAAAGGCTAACATTTCCTGACTTCTGACTCAACAGATCTCTAATCTCAGACTGCTGGAAGGCGGGAGGCCACACCAAAGGATCACTCTTTGCCTCACCTGATTTTCTGTCTTCACCAGTGGCTGCTCTGTATCCTAAAGACAAGATACAAAGCAATACAGGTTTTTAGCCTGGACCAGAAAGTCTGTTCTTATAACAAATAAAGGGATATATTTTACTGCTTGAACAGCTGCTGGCTCCACACATGCCTCCCTCTTTCAAAGTGGCAATAAGGAGCGGAGCCGAAAGGGCAACATGTCCTTTACTCTAGATCTCCAGCCAAATCCACAGGCACAGGTTCCCCTCACAGACAAGCAGGAATGCTCATGTGGACACTCAGGATTTCAAAGCATTTGGGCAGCCACACATGTAGCAACACGTGAGAAATCTGCAGCGTGAGGTAGAGTTTTCTGGCACGTGCAGACTGACGTCCCCAAAACACACTTTGACATCCCCAAGCTCAGTTCAAGGACTGGCACCAGACTTCCAGCACAAGGGTTCTGAGGAAATTCCCTAATACCAGGTACTGGAGCAGGAGAGAGGAAAGCACCTTCTGCCATCACAAGTCACAAGCACGATGGTTGCATTTGGGGACATCCAGAGGACGCAGGAGTCCACCATAAATGCTTTAACTCAGGACCAGTCATTCAGCTCCTTCTCTGATAATTCCTGCGGGGCCAGCCTTTGCTCTGAACATCTTACATGCCCCCAGCAGTCTAACACAGATACTGTGTGTATTGTCTATTGTGCATTCACTTTACTCCATGAAGGCATATGTAGTCCTCTCACATGAAAAATATTACTGAGGAGAAGGCAGTTTGAAATTCTCACGTATCAACAAGTCGTGACACAGCCCAGTCTCCAACCGCCTGTACTTGGCTGGCTAACACACAAATAAAAAAAATCTTTCTGTCTTCTACAATGGGATTTTAGCTCATCTTAACCATCTGTTTGATTTTTTTTTTTTCTCATAGTAACAATCCTATTTGGAAAATTCCAAGGATATCGATCTAACCACTCCTTTTAAGGCCTTACCACCTTAATATCAGAAGCGGCATCTTTCTTACAGACTAGGAATAGTAGGTTTTGCTGATACAAAATGCAGTTTTTAACTGCTCTCTTAACAACAAAGTTTAAACTGGCAGTTTTATAATGAACACTGGAAGCTGAAATTAGATAACTTGTTCAATAAATATCAAGAAGAACTGACCTATGCCAGGGTATGATTTCACAATGTTGTATTTTTAATATCAAAAATACATTTTCTTTCTAACGCCCAGAAAAGAAAGGATAGAAAAAGAAGTCTGGAACTGACCTACTTTCATTGCCAAATCAGCCTGTTATTGAGCCAAAAGTATTCTATCAAACTTCTTATTGTTCTTAGCAAAGAGATGCCATTTCTGTGAATTCAGAATGATTTGGGAAAGGCAATCTCTCATTTTGTGACCTGAAAAATTTTATACAAGTCTTTCAAACAGCTCCAGAGCACACAAACTTAGGAAACTGCCCCTGTGAGACAATTTCTATAATCTCCTTGATCTTTTCCACTTCTGAAAGTGATAGTGGTTACAGCTGCAGAGTAGAAGCGTGCCAAATGTCAGGCTTTTATCTATGGTTCCCTTAATATTTGATAGTTTTTCTAATCCCCAGCTCCTAAATTCATGTGATAAACTGAGAAATTCTGCTTGGGTAAAAGAGGAAGAAAGTATTTTACCTCTTCTGATTGCAAAGTGCAGCTCCAAATTATAAACAGCGGATGGCAGAACACCAGACAGCAAATAAAAATAAGAAAAAGCTCTTTATTATTTTTAAAATGTAAATTCAAATCTCACAATTGTCTGGAGCCCCATGAATGATGCTGTTGAGTGCTAGGAGTTGAATGAATTAAGCTCATTCCCAAACATCTTGTTGAGAAACAAGTTGGGTTTTGCACATCTTGAATTACTTCATTTCTCAATTCAAGAATTCACAGGAAGGAACTACATTTCTGGTGAGATTATGGGGTTTGGGAAGCAGTTTTGGGGCAAAAATGTCCTTCTTACTGCTGTCTGAGAATGCACACACTGTGCCCAAAGCCCTCCCTGTCACCTACCCCTTGCCTTTCATGCCAAGTTTGATCCTCAGCCTGGGATTATTTATTTCCACCTACTGATGTCAACTGCTAAGTGAGTCACGGGAGGATCTGAATAGCAACCACATGAGTGATCTTGAGAAAGGAGTGAGCACTCAGGACAGTCCCTCACAGCTGGGAGGAGGGGGAGGCTGCCACCAAAACATCATGACACTCAGACAAAGCTGGGGTGAAGGGAATGGAATTGGAGGTAGGATCTAGGGAAGATACCCATCTCCCCAGAAAACAGAACCTTGGCAGAACCTGGCCTTAACTCTGACCCCAGAGAGGCACATCCACAACAAGTTACACTTAGTCTGGTGTCTCATGAAGATCAGCAGCTCTAAAAATTAGTAACAATTTTTAAAAAGCAGATAGAATAATTTTTATAGAGCCATCCCAACCTGAAGAGTTTCTTCACTTGTCTTGTACACTATTTCTTTTTCAGAGGAAAATTTTCACTTTCCCTTCCCATGTCTAAGAAGACAGCAAACATCTGACTGTTTCACTGTACTGATCCCCTTTCAGGACCTTCTTCCAGTCTTGATTAACCTATAAATGCTTTGCTGGAACAAAGAATGTGCCTAGCAACCTTTGCCTGTGTCTTCAGAAGTTTGCTTTGCAGCCAATCTCTTTGCACACATGCACAGATCACAGAGAAAAGTCCTAAATGTATCTGGATTTTACTGTAAGAGAAGCAGAAGGGAGGCTGAGGGTTGTCAAATGACATGTACAAATGGATGCAGCTTCGGGACACTGTTTTTACAAGAACTTTCTTTCCTTGTCTTTTCCTTTCTCTTTCCTTTTGGCTTTTAAGTCAACGTACACAGAGCACAGCCCCTTTTAAAATCCCAGCAGGAAATTAAAAAAGAAAATGAAAGTGAGTTTGTTGAGATCAGGTCTCAGCTTCACAGGCTTCTGAAGCAAAGTTGTTCTCCTTGTAGGCTGCCAAATGCAGAACACAACAAATTCAGATGTTTAGAATTTACCAGGAACACGATTCAAAACAGTAGAAATCAGAACTGTTCCAATTGATTGGGATACCTGCCAATTCTAATGTAACATATCCAGACCAAGAATGCAGCATAAAATGCATTTCTGATGGCCAGATCTTCTGGCAAATGCTTTAGCATCCAGCAGAAAACACACCTGTCCTCACACAGTTTAGGCTACAGATGGAATACAGAAATCTCTCCAGATCTGTCTGGATAGACAAAACCAAATGTATACATCACCATCAGGGGCACTTGTGCAACCCAGCAGTCTGGGATCCTGGAGGAACATGGAGATCCTGCGAGTGACATTAAACAGGCTGGAAACAAACAGTATTTGTGGGGGGACATGCTAACGCCCTTATTTTTGCTCTGAGATATTTGTGAGCGACTACTGACCCCAGCAGAAGCTGCAGCTCTGCACTGCCGTGCACAGCAGACAGAGCTGGATGTTTTGTTTCAGCTCAGTATTCCTATTTCTGTGCCAGAGCATGTCCAAAGCACCATTTTGCGTTACCTTTTTCAGGTTACAGTATTCCCATAAATTAATGCACAGCTCAGAGAGAGCCCTGAGGGATCATAAAGAACATTTATACCGTTTAAGTACCACAAACTCATTAATGACAAGAGCCTGCACCACGGACCTGAAGAAAGATGGAGATGCTGATGCTGCACAGACCTGCAGCGAAAGCCCCATTTTCAGGCATGTGTGCGCATATGCTCCTTTTGCATTTTGAAAAGCACAGGATCCCCAGGTCTCCCAGCTCAGCCAGTGCAGCCCTACCACAGCTCAGTTACCTGAGCCTGCCACTTGTGTGAAAATAAGTTTCCAGGCTCCCACCAGGAACTTGCAGTGGGTGTCCCATGGCAAAGAAAACATTCTGTTCCTCCAGCCTAATTGCACACTTGTGATCCCCAAAAAGAGCAGCCAGGTGGCAGCTCCATCATGCTGACTGCTTTACACTTCTTTTTTTTCCCTCCCCGTTTTCTCCAAATACATTATTTACTCTGCTTGAGGGAGCCTATTGAGTGGGTATCTGTAATAAGCTCCCTCTGGGAGCAGCTGGACTGGAACAGGCTGAATGCAAAGGCAGCCCCAGCTCTCCTCAGTTGGGCTGTGATGGCACCCACCAATCCCTCCTCCTCCTCCCTGCACTGCCTGAACATTCTGTGCTGCTGCTGCCCGGGATGTCACCATGAATAAGTACAACTGTCAGATTAAATCACTGCCTGGGTGGGATCTGCTGAGCCTACGACACACATTCCGGGCACCTAAGTCAGGCCAGGGAATCTGTCCAAGAAAGAGATCTAACTGGAGCTGCTGCACATGGCAAATCAGCTTTGGGGCTGTAGGATGAAATATGCTCTGCCCTGTGTCAAGAGGGCTACAGGGGGTGGAGGAGGAGCAGGAGGCATACAGGTTCCTTTTGCTGCAAATGTGCTTGTAGAATAACTGTGTTTGAGGCCCTGGAAGTTCAGAGCAAGAGATGGAGGGACAGCGGCTGCTGACAGAGCAGAACTTTTGTGTGGTGGGAGCACAGGGAGTCTGTGGGCTCTAAGCAGTGATGGTCAGAGTGATGGCAAAGGTTTATTGCTGCCACCCAACATGCAGGAAGGGCCAGGCTTAACCAAGGAGCCTCTCCTGATGACGATCCTCACTGCAAGTTCTAGCTGCTGGGGAGAAAGCCCTGAATTACTTCACCCCACCAAGGTCCTCCCAGCTGCTGGCACTGTGATGTTGCATCCATGCATTATCTAACCTAGCTTGGACTCAGGGCATACTCTTCCAAACTCTCCTTCCATGGATTACTGGTGGGCATCCAGCACAGAAAGCTCCCACTGGGCCAATCCTCTCAGCAAACAGACACATCAGTCTGCTTTCCTAACAGCTTCTGGAAGGTCTGGCCCCACTTGTATGCACACCTCTCTCTCCCTCATTACTCCATTTCACCTGTGGTTTACCAGAACTGTATCCCACGTGGCTCTTCCAGACATACCAGATCTTGGGGAAAAAAAACCATGGAGTGGTAAGCAAATGTACTTGTCAGGAAGATAAGGGAAGGGAATTCATGTATGGACACTCTCCCTCTCACTTGCACGTGGCTTTCATGTGAAAACATGACCAAACTTAGTCTGTGCCTGCAGTGCCAGCCACAACTCTGTCACCACCAGTTCTACGTGTGCTAATGCCTATAACATTTTGTGTTGATCACTTTTCCTCCCACTTTAAATATTTTTCCTGTCACCAAGGGTTTTTGAAAACCATGCTGTTTGGAAGCTGGCTTTCTTACATACATTTGCCACCTGCCTGTGAGAGGAATACTAATTTTTGATGAATCTTTACTGCTGTGCTGTAGTTCAAAATAGGGAAAGAGGAGCCCTGCTTGCCCTTGCTTTGACCTTCGGTGACTGTGGCACCAGGACAAAGATCTATCTCTGAGTGGCTTCATTCATGGCTGACCGTTTAATTAGGCAAAGTGGCACAGTTCAAACAAACTTCCTTGAATGTGCTCACTGAATGAATAGTACTGACCATAACACTTTATTATAATATTGTGTGTTTCACCAATGCCTTGACAATGCTTCACAAGGGGGGGAAATTGTATTTACCTTTATGTTTATGAAGATAAGTGTGGAAAAAGTGAAGTATAAAAAGGTGAAACTTCTGCAGAAGATATTGGTAGAGACAAGGGGGCACAATCTAATGGGAAACACTGCCAGTCTCTGGCTCTGACTACTACAGCTGACCAAAAAAAATGGATGCCCCCAGACCTAACCTCAAAGTGTGCTGCTCTCTTAAAAGAATCTCAACGCAACCACTGTTCTCTTCCTGTCACTGAAATAAAGAGTACAAACAGTACTGTGGCTGTGTCTGCAGCCTAATCAAAACCGTGAGGTCCTTAATTAGGACAACTGAAAGGCTGACTGGCCTTTATCTGACCACAGGAATGACCTTCCCACCAAGAAGCTGCTTTATGCTCCCCAAAAGCCACCTAAGAACCCATCTGCTTCTAGGACTAAGCTCCTGATCCACATGGCAGTTAGTGGTTCTTGGAGGTGAGGAGTGACATGTACCCCCCCATTTTAGCCACGCTTCTCTGCTTTCTCTGGATTTGGTTCAGCAACACAGGGAGCCCTGCCTTGGACATGTTGGACAGCCACGTGGTGGGGTTCTGTGAGCTGAGCCAAGCCAAGCAGTGTGGTGCTTCTCAGTGAAGGAAGGAAGGGAAGAAGCTGATCAGGAATATGCAGGGAAGAGGGCAACAACAAAATAAAAAGGGAGTTCTAAACACAGAAGGGAGGTAAAACTGAGATTAAAAGGAAGGAGAAGTACAGACACAAAGAGGAACTGGACACAGATGGCCACATCTGCACTGGGCACATCACTGGACTTTGCCAAGGCATCAGAACGAAGATCCAATTAAAATGAAAGGCAGAAGACTGGTGCCTTCAGCAGAGTGCTGCTCCCTCCCTATGAGATCACTCAACACGCGCCTGATGCTGTCACTGACCCGGCATTGTCCCGGCCAAGTCATTCTCCAGGACACCCTGCAGAGGAACAGTGATTTGTAACACGCTGGGGGGTGAAAGGAAAATGATGGGGCAGGGAAATATTGGGCCTCACAGTGGGAGGCATGAGTAACAACCAGACAACCCAAAGCATCCGACCTCAAAGAGCTGTGCACAGGGGACACTGGGTCTGCAATTTTTGCTAGGTTTACAGAAAGGAATGTAAGCTTAATTTGTGGCACTGGGAAGCCACTGGGGATTCAGGGAAATTAGTAAAAAGAGGTGTTGCTGCGCTACTTTATAGGAACTTGACATGATCAAATGCTGTCTGTTGGGAGCCTGGATTATTTTATTATTATTTTTAATAACTCCAGAGGGCTTTCTTTTGCAAAGGAACTCAAGCTGAGATGGTGGGTTTGTATGTTCACTATTCATTTGGAGGGAGAATTGTTTGATGGATGCTGAAGTTTATGTTTCTTTTGCAATGAGAATTGTTGGAATGTTTTGTGGCCCAGATCTGTGTTCTCATTTTCACCACGCAGTTATGTAAGACTCTGAAATAATAAAATAATGCTGGCTTTTTAGAGGAAAGAAATGGTTGCATGTGCTCCCAGTGTGATGGCCTGTGTGTGGTATCCAGTGAACAGCACAAGTCTGATCTGCAGGGTCCATTGTGATGGGTCTCTGACATCCATCAGGATTCTTTGTTCTACTGCTGGGAAATGAGAAGGAATCTGTGTTTCAGAAGCACAAAGGATTACTGGATTTGTGTATGTGCTGTAGACTGTATAGATGTGAGCTGACATCGAAGTGTATATCTCCAATTGCTCTGATGTGTGTACTTTGGGGGAAAGAGAAATGGGACATTTCCAGCACTGAGAGGATCTGGTAATTTCTGCTGGTCACCTGATTTCCTGTGTGTGCATCCATTGAATTTTTTAGCCCAAGGATATTTCATTTTATAGAGGAATCGACATAAGGTTATTTAAATTTAACTGAAATATTAGCTTGTCATCTAGTCCAAAGTACTTCATCAGGCACAGCACAACTGCTCTCTTTATCTCTGACTATTCCCTGAGATGCAGCTCTCTACTCAAGTCCTGATGTCCTGTTAGGCTGATTCCATACTGTTCCTGGGCATCTTGATACACAGCTAAAGTACACTACATAAAAGTTTACCTTTTGCTTAAATTACCTTTCTACAGCCCAAGTTGATTTACTTCTGTTCCTTCTTTGGCTAGCAAATATAACTGATGCTTAATTTCTTTCTCTCAGCAGTAATAGAAGGTTGCATAAACTGTTTCCCAATGTACTGTGTTGTAACATTATGGGCTGGGCATTAAAATAAAGAGCAATAAACAATTTAAGGTAAGAGATTAATACAAGTGCACTGCAAAGACTGGGAAATCAAGCAAGAGAGGCTCAGGAATTCCAAATTCTGTTTCTGCCCTTCTTTGAATGTGAATTCAGAGTGACTCCATTTATTACAAAGAAATCTGGGGTGAAGATGTACTGGGCTGAGAAACTGAATTGCAGTCTACACTGTTGTAAAAAATAAAGAGATGGGTTTTTTTTTAAATAAAGCTTTGTTTCTTTGGCAAATTTCTACCCACTGCAGTTGGTTTGCTGCTCAGTTAGGCTGGATGAGTGTAAGTACATCCACGTAACAGAGATGTATCAATTTACTGCAGGGATTTGGGAAATAATTTTATTTAGTCTCTGTAGTTTCTCTGTGTAGAACGACCCTTTGTGTAAATGACGCCCAGTGGCTCATAGCATATGGGAGGAAAATCCCCTAGGGTTCTCACATGCAGTATCCACCAAATACATCCCCAGGGAAAGCAGATTTGAGGCTGCTGCTTTCCCATACACAAGAAGCAAAAATCAGCTCAAAGCTGATCAAAGCAAGAATAAGCTGCCACTGCTCCAAGATTTTGGGAAGATACATCCAAACCCAAGGCATCTATAATAATAAAGTGTTCTGCTTTTATGTTGCTTCCAACCATGCTGTGACCATCCCTGAGATCCTTTGCCAACATGGCTGTGAGGAAATGCAACAGATAAGATTTCCTTTGCCCTTTTAGGAGAAAGTTTGAAAGCTCAGGGAGCTCTGCTGGAAGATAATGTGACACAGGCTGTCCGTGTTCTCCAAAGGATTAAGATTAATAATAGGCAGATGATTAATTCAAACAATGATTAAGAATTCCATTGGATTGTTACAAGGTTTTATAAATTGGCTTTTCCTCCTTTACAATCTAGAAAATCTGAACAGATCCATTCTCAGAAGCAATTAAGATCACAATCTGGTCCCTATCTGCAAGTTCCGTCAGTTTGGTTTCCAAATCTATTTGAACACAAATACTAGGAAGCCTGAAAGAGAAGCTGTTATATTGTAAATCAATCAGCTACCCTGTAAGACAGGAACTGAAGCCTCTGCTTTTATTAGTAGAAAAAACTGAGTCATTTGCCATGACTACATGCTTCTGGATATGCTTTACTGCTTCTGCAGTTTATTACAGAAAAAATCCACAAACCAGTTCACACAGCCTCCCTAAAATTTAATATCAACATATCCTGGGAACTAGAGATGGACACAGACTGATTTTTGCATCTGAACATCCTTCTGAAATTGATCTCCCTTTATATTTTGCTGCACACATGTTCCTGAGCCACAAGAGAAATGTGGGAGACAGGTTGTGACACGGCACAACAGAGATGATGATTTCTTCCTTTCAGACAAATAGCTCTTTCTGGACCCTTTCACAGCAATTCCTTATCTTTGCTGTGAACACTTAGAAGAGGGACATCACGTTTGCCCAGAATATGGGTAATTGTTTTCAGAAATTAATGACAAACGAGATGTAGTTTAGATCTCTCTCTGGAATGACAGGGGAAAAAACTGCAGAAAAAATTAATTGCCATTAAGAAGATTGCATCAGTCAGAGAGACCAGCCATGGTTTGGTGAATAGAGTGGGACCACACAGATCTGTAATTTCAGAAGAGGTTGTACTTTGACTAGCAAACTGGTAACGCTTTAGATTGTTGTGGTATTAGTAACTATTTTCTTTGTATTAATATAACAATTACTACATTTTCCAACAGCTTCTTACATTTGTATCATGGAATGATTGCCTATAAATTATATAAATGTAGCTTATCATGTTCTCAAAACACATAACTGAATCAGGCAACTCATTCACGCCTCCAGTTCCCACCTATCTATGGTATTTCTTGGACGCTGATGATCTTGATGATTAAAAGCTATTTCTATACACATGATACATAGGAAACACAGAAGCATGTTCAAGTTGTGTCATCATAACCTCATCTGCTGAAGATGTTACCTAACACTTTATTCCAATAATTGGTGCTTACGGGACTCAAGGTGAATCACTTGCCTGGAAATGGTCCTTCTTTTCTTAAAATGGGAATCTGGGTTTGATGCACTCTTACAATGAGATAGTTTGGCTGGAACTGTGAAATTTAGATTTGAATGCAAACCCAACGACATCATAAGCTGTTGAAATCCCAAGGTTAGTAGATAGGCAGGATGGCTTGAGCTCAAATTTCCCTAAACTGTGATAATGTTTGGACACAGGGAGAGTAACAGACTTGTGTAATAAGAGCAGGAGTTGTTGAAACAAATCTGGATTGAGCATGCCCCTCTGGGCCTGCTACAACTGTACCTGCAGGAAGTGAGTAAGAGAAAACGATTTCCCTGACATGATGCTTGTTCCCAAGCCCCCATTTTGGACTGTTTTGGGCTTGGGAACAAGATGCTTGCCACTGTGGCAGAGACTGGGGAGTGGGCAGGCCGGGGGAGAAAAAGCAAAAGGCCATGTCCAGTACTGTACCTGCTCCTCAGCCATCCCAGAGGCCTGGTGAGATCACCAAGAGCTCAAAAACTGCCCACTTCCTTTGGGAGCTGAAGCTGAGCCTCCATTTCTTAAGGAACAGGAAAGGCTGGGTATCTTTGCTGCCTCAAATGGAAGCTCACTGATGCTGATGATCTGTTCTGTGGCTATTGTTTGAGCCTTCAACAAATAATTTTCTCATCATAATCTAATGACCTTATTTGACCTAACAGAGTGCTACTGAAACTCATTTCCCATAGAATCTCACACCCAAACAGTATTGTTACAGGTCTCTGTCGACTTGCACTGAAATTATTTTTCCATGTTAAAGTACATTGTTCCTTCTCCCTGCAGACTTGAAACAATTTTCTTGTTACATCTCACATATCATAGTGCTGTTGGTGTCCAAAGGCCACCTCTCTTCAGAACAGCTTTCCACAGAATTTCCCATTTAAAATGTCATAATCAATAACCTTAGTCTAGCACAACGTCATTCCCCACTAAAATTACACATTCAAACAGCATCACTTCTGTTCCCTCCAGACTTGCATTTACAATCCATTTCCCACCCTAATGACACTGCAAAGGAGATGTTTTAGTTGGTGTTACATTCATGTTGCAGGCAATTTACACTCCTATGACTAGAAATTGCCATTCAGAAGCTTGTGCCCTTTATGAGTGCCAGTCCAAATGGGCAAAACACTGCCATTACAAAACAACATTCAAAATGATATGGGATGTAGCTTACACAATAGAGCTGCAACAACCTTACTGATGGTATAGTAATGTCAGGCTGTTAACTCCAAATGATCTCATTTTTATCATGCTAAAATTTGCCCTCTTTTTTTATGTTGTTATTCTTTCAGCTTTCTCAAATCCTTTTCCTCACTATGAAGCCTTTGGTCCCTCATTCTTTTCCCTCCTGTGCTGTTTACAACTGGTGCTTTCTCTGACTACGGTTTTCCATTTCTCTGTTGGAATGTAATTTTAAAGACACTTGCTGATGGCCTTCTCATTTGCCTCTTTGGCCTCTTGCCTTTCGAAAGGAAGGCTCAAATTAACAGCCTATCCTACAGTACAATCAATTCTCACCTGTCAAAACTAATCACATGGGTTAAAAATCAGGAACTCTCAGATTTGCTTACATGCTTTGTGTTTGTTTCTTCCTCCCCTTCAATCTGCTGTTACCTGAGCCATTGAGGAGATTTAATTTCTAGACTTCTCTGCAAACTATGGCCTAGAAATCTTATTTTATGAAAGTCAAATGACAGAAACTACATTAGTTGAGTGGTTGTGGCTTTAAGAACATTAAATGTCTTGAAAAGTGCAGCAGAATAAAGCTGAAGTCCCTCACGGTGATTGGATCTGAATTCTATCTCAGTCATCTTGCAGGTGAGTTCTGCGGCACTTTTGCTACCAGCAAAGCTGGTGTAGTGCTGACTTCCACACCTGCTCCAGCTGATTCTTGACAAACTAGCATTTTAGGAAGAAACTAATCTTGTCAGAAAGCTCCTGAGGAGTCCCTTAATGCTCAGCCTGCAGAACCAGACAGGTTAGCTGCTGTCCACCTTAACTGCTGAGTCATCTCGTCTTATCTCCAAATGCTGCTCAACTCAGCATCATTAGGTGGCTGATTTCTCTCAGACATCACAGCAAGAGTGCAGCTCAGGTTTGATTTTGATAAATGAAGGCAGGTCTTATTTTTAAAAGTGACATGATCAGTATAATACATCTGGTGGCAGAAACACTCTTGCAGTCCTTCAGAGACAGGAGTCAAAGTTTTCCAAATCCAATAGATGTGTTTTAGGTAACCTTTTGTTTCATCCTGACCTAAGCATTGAATGCAGCAGTCAGACCCTTTGATTTGCCCTTTCTTCCTTCAGGCATTCAGTTTGTCTCTTAGCACAAAGTGCACCTCAGGCAACTCTAAAAGATCACAGCACTGCAAAGAGCTCTTCAAGATGTACACATGAATGCCTTGTCCCCTGCACTAAGATCCCAGTTCAGATAATGACCTTCCCAAAAACTCATGTAGGGAGAAATCCTAAAGATGATGTTATGCAGATGAACATATTAGCTAAGAGTATCTGCAATTATTCTATGAGAAACCCTAGGGAGTATGAATTAACAGGAGAAGCGGACCATGTGAAAAAACCCCTCTCAATGTCACTTTGTGCCGAGTATTCAAAAACCACACACAAACTGCATATAAACTTGGTAAGTGCTTCAAGGGGTACAATCACCATAAATCTGGGCTAACACTCCAGTCTATTCAAAATGATTTTTTTAAGTACTGTTCTGTTGATGATGTCTTTGTTTTATTTCATCCGGCTTAGGCCATTCTGGACTGGCTATGTTTTTCTTTTGTTTACAGAGAGCGCCTCAAAGCCATAAGTCTCTGAAAGTCATCAGGATTATTATTTCTGTGGAGACACAGCTCAGATGTGGACAGGCTGAGTATACAAGTGTAAGCTGCAAGTGATGCACGTGTATCCCTCAGCAGCGACAGGACTCAGTTCTCGCACTCCTGGAAAACTCCAGGTTTAGACCCTGTTCCTCACTTATTTAAATGGTTTATGGTTTGGCCATATTGCTACCTTCACTTTCCACCTAGAAAGATGCATAAGTTATTTGTTGTTGAAATAAGAAAAGCAAACGCCTCAAAGCCATCAAAGCAGATACAAAACAACACAAAACAAAACAACTCATTCATGGAAGATAAATAGCACTCTCAAACTCTTCCCAGCAGTGTGTTTCCAGGTGACATTATGCTGTGGCTACAGTTTAGGATCAAAGCAGGCATGGACAGAACATGACATAATACTGCACAGTGTCATGTGTCCAACCCCAAATTCTGCAGCTGATGGCTTGGGGAGGATATTAGAAAGCATGAGAGTGACAAGTCATATGTAGGGAATGAATCACAATTTCAAGGTTGTTTATGGCCATTAAAAAAGTTAAACATTAAAAGTGTCCCACAAGCTGCACTCAAAAAATCAGCTTAGAAGAAGAAAATAAGCGTTTGTCTGTTTTAAAAATGAGAGTATGTATAGCCTGGACTGCCCCTAAATGTACTTAACCATAGCATCTGTAAGATCTATGATTCAAGAGCTGAGTCTCTCAATCACAGAGGAAGAACATTAGTGCCTTCTTGTTCTCCTTATTAAGAGTTTATAAACAATTTTCTGATCTTCTTTAACAACAAAAATATTACTTTTTGGAAAATGGAGAAATGAATGTAGGAAGTCATATATTTTAATTGCCCAAGTTCTTCTCCTGCTTGTGGATGAATAATTTGGTTTAAATATTAAATGCTTTTTCTGATATCAAACACATAAAAATTGAATTGTAAAGGGGTCTTACCCCCCAGAAGCTTGCTCACAGCTCAAATGTTGGGTCTTATGTCAATCAAATGGAGCAACACAGGAGATGTAACACAAATTTAAGAACACGTGGATGCTTCAGAACACAGACAAGTGAAGAAGACAAGAGGGCAGATGTATCTTACAAATAGATGAATATGGTACAGAACATATCCAGTAAAAGCCTGTGCTGTCTCTCCTACCCAGAGAGAACAAACATTAGCACAGTCACTCCGTGCTGCAATCAGATCACAAGTATTTCAGAGGAGCTGGCACTGTTCATGCAATACCCTGTGTACTGACACAGCAGAAGAAACAGTGTGAAGGAAATGAGGGGTACATCTGGAGACATCAGAGAGCAATTTGAGCAGATACTTGGTGAGGCAAATGATTCCCGGGACTGATTGCCCCTCACTGGGTGTGCTGCCATTGTACTCTGGGAGAATAGAATTGGCCCTGAATGCTTTGCACCACAGAAAAGGAGATGTAATCTCCTCCAGCACAAAATGTAGCCTGCGGACTTTTTTATTGACCAACTGTCAGCCAGCATAGCCAAATGGAAAAGGGAATAAAGAAGGGTCAGGAACCCTCCATTTTACCCACCTGTAAGGAGTGGCTGAAGATAAGTGAGTGAAAAGTCATTCCACGTATGATCTATGTGAGAGAAATCCTTTGAACGGGAATGCATTTACAGAGGGACATTCTTGACTCTTATTTAACCTATGAAGTCCTGAAAACTACCCTGATTTTAACTACTATTTCCTTAGATTGAAATAATCATCACTGCTATGTGGTGAAAAGAAGCTGGATCAAATCTTTGAGACAGCACACTTAAATGCAGGAGTCATGGACAAAATGTCAGGGGAGTACAACTCAGGGACAAAGATAGTGTTTGAAGTCAATATTTTGTTAAGATCACATGAAATTAGTAGGTAGAGACAACAAGCCACCATTCCTAGAGTTTAAATCAGTTTAAAGCAATATTTACATGAAATCTTTCTGCTAGCTGCTGGCAAACAGTGTTGAAAACAGACAGTTATTTAGGAGAATACTCCTCTTACTGCCTGAAATCATTCTCCAGCCCAAAACCCCTGTTTTTCATTCCTAATATCTTTTNAGGTATTCTATTCTATATCAGCTAGTCATTATTATTGAAATCTTACATCAATTATAAATTGAACTGTAAAGAAGGGTTTTATCCCCTCTAAAGATTAATCTAAGCCATGAAATTAATTCCTATACTCATTTCCACAAATTTTGAGCTTGTCGGATAGAAGTTTGTTTGATGTCAAATATTTACTGAAATAGTCCTAAATTTCAGATTTGAGTTTGAAAAGGAGTGTGAATTTTCCTTAAATCTGAAGAAAAGTTTGACTTAATCTACATTTATGCCCAGAAATCAGCTGAGGGAGAAGGTCTCACTCTGACAAGCCCTTTTACAAGACACAGCTGTATCTTAACAAAACACAGATCCTGACTCTAATTCGTGTTTCCTTGCAGTTGGTCTGTGAATTATATCTGAAAAATCAATCTCAGAACTCATCATCACCTACACATACACAAACACACCCTCAAAATTAAGATAGGCTCAGCTTTCAATAACCTTTGCCCACAGATAGGCTGTGTTCTTTTTCACTGCTGATATTCTCAACACCAGATTGGTGTTATTTAAGACTGGAGAGTGACATTTTCTGTTTCTGTAGAAAACACTGCACAGGTAAGAGCAGTGCCAGTTACCTCACCTCCCTATCATCTCTACTGATTTTGATCTCGATTGGATTGCTCTAATTGACTAATATATTCCTATTATCCTGGGAAAATACGTTAACTGTGCCATCTATTCCATGTTTTACTACAGACGCTGTTGCCAACAATACAATACACACAAACAGTGCCTTTACAGGTGCACTCAAAGTTCAGACTAGTCATGATTACACCTATGAATGAGAATTAAGTAGAACATTCCTTTCTAAGTACTTAGAGGCTGGCAATCAAGGCTTCCTTTAGTAACAGAAGATACTAAGCCTGAAGGATTTGGCACTAAAATGGAACTTCTTTCTGGGACAGAGATGATTTTACTGAAACATTTGATAATTGTACTTATTATAAGCAAGGGTTGGTAGAATCAATTATTACAAAGATTGCTTGACACTTCCCATTCATTATCAAATCCTCTTTTCAATTGCTGCAAACATTGCCAGCCTTTAGCTAGGCAGTCTGAAATTTTCCATGCTGAGTCTCTCTCTTAGGCTGATTTATTTATCTAAAGGAAAATTTTAGCCACAACAGTCTGCCTTCACCAGGAATGAAACTGGATAAAAATACATAATTTTGGCTATATTTAAAGAAAGAAACTGAAGTGGAAATCCATATACTTCAGAAAAGATCCTAAAGGAGAAGAGAGGGTTTTTGTCATTGAAGTGTCTTGTGTTGTTCTTGTGAAACTCAGAAATTGTGGTGCATAGACTTAAATCTATATTTCTTCAAGGGGAAAATGTCTGCAAGACTAGGTAAAGGTTTGTGAAAACTCAGTATCTGTTTTCACTGCAGATTTCTGTCTCTCTGCAGCACCTATGTGGGAAAGGGATGCATATGTGTGCCAGCCTACTAAAACCTCTAAACTGAGCTTGCAGAATTCAGGACTGTGTTGTTGGATCTGATTTTCTTTTTCCTGCACACTCTCATTCCTATCCCATCCTGGCATTAAAAGGCAGGGGAAGATTCTCAACTGCCCTGTGCTTCTAATGACCACCTTGCTGCTGAGCCAGTAGCACTGGTGGTGAAACTGTCCATACACAGGAGGCAAAAAGTACAAGTAGAAAGGGGAAGGAAGTGGTTGAAACTCTTTGGAGAGGTAAGAACTAGAAGATGGTCAAAATCTGAGTACGGGGCTGTTCAGGATGAGCGTGGATGGAGGGAGGGGTTAAAAAAGACAAAATAGCTGTTGGGACTGGAAGCCTGGAAATGCACTGAGTGGGGCTTAAGAGCAACTGGCAGAGATGGAAATGGAGGTCATTTACACTGAGTAAGCTCAGCCTAGTGAGGATGGTGTCCTTTGGGTACCTCTAAGGTCGATAGGGAAAGAACTTGTGCCACTACACTACTGGTAGTAGTGGCCAAGCTAAGCTCCCAATTTGAAATGCCTTCTGGAGAAACATTTCTCACCAGGGAAACGAGCCTCCTCAGAGGGGAAAGTTAGATTGTAAATGAGAAGCTGTGACAAAGGCAAAGGGCTGAGAAGGTTCACTGCAGGTTTCAGCTGGAGAGAGGGGTTTGGGAATTCATGCGGGAACAGACAAACCCAGTTTCTTCTCTTTCTGCTCACCAGTCCAGGTGTCTCCTACAGATGTGTGAGTGCTGCTCCTGCAGGACTGGACTCCACCTTGCCCTCCACCACAGTGTTTTTGTGTGTTGCTAAGCAAATGCTAAAGCAAATTAATCCACATTTCCACAGCTTGTCAGTCATCCTCTTAGGGATCCAATGGGAGACCCTAGAGTCTGATCTGCAAAACTGTTGCGTATTCACAGTAAGAACTGAAATTGGTAGCAACTATTCCTTAAATATAAAAAATATTCTGCAGTGCCATGAAGTCAGAGGAAAAAAAATCAAGTCCCAGACAATCAAAAACCTTTGGCAATGCTTTCTCTTCACCTTCATATCTCTATTTTCCATCTGTCCAAATAGAGGTGCAGTATCCCCACAATTCATTGAGGCATTGTGAAAATAGATTATTTCATGTCTGTGAAGCACCCAGATACAATAACAATGACTGCTGAAGGAAAGCTCCCAAGGAAATTAAGAATTCTGTATTCAGAACAGGCTTTGAATAGTGTGCAGTAAATAAGCCATGGGGTATACACTGAACAATGAAGATAAAAGAAAATATTAAATAGCTGCTCATTAAGTAAGCAATATCCATCCTGCACTTTAAACAGAGCAGAGATTTAATAGTATGTGAGTCTGTGATTAAAGACAATGCTCTAATGCATATAGCACAAAGGCTCTAGTTAATTTGTAGCAACAACTTAAACTCTTGCATTTCCCCTGTTTTGGGAGTATTTGGCAAGGCCAGTTTTTGAGGATGCCAAATACTCTTAATTTAGCTCCACACAAAAAGGGACATAGACCAGTAAATATTAGGGGGGGGGAGTGTGAGTTCCAGAACTGACTGAACACAAAGTTCGAGAGTGTCTGGATTCAGTTCATATTAGAGAAGAAAGCTGACCACAGCTTTTTATCTGGGTCCAGACGTCCTCAAATTTCAAGACTAAACAAGACTTGATTCCACTTTGGCATCCTCTGTACTGTGATTTGTCCTCCCTAAGATGAGAGAGTGTTTCTATGGACTTCTTCATTATCTTGACCTTCAGAAATGTTGCAGTACTAATCCTGACATTAAATTCTACTTATTCTTGGTAAGTATAGAGAGTTTTGTTTAGCAACATCGTTACAAAAGTATAAGGTGGGTATAGGTCTTCCTGAGCAACTTGGGTAATGCAGAACAACACATGCATTTTTCACTGTGACTTTACAGAGGGCAGGACAGAGGAGACACCACATCAGGTGCACAGGGCATGCCATCAGGGTCAGGATGGAGCAGGAATGCATGCAGCCCTGTTGGAACTGGAAATCTCTCAAGCCTTGTAGGCATTCTCAGGTCACATCTCCTGGAGCTCTTCAGGCACATGGAAACACTGGCCAAGAGGAAACCCAGCAAAATATAATGGGAGCATCTGTGCCACAGGAAAAGGTACAGGAATATCATTAAAATGTTGCCTTGAGAAGCTAAGTGCCATAAATTGCCATCCAATTGCCCACAGGGAATATTGGAAAAGCAGAGGCTCAAAGAGTGGGAAATCAGAGGGCACAGGTAGAAGGTCTCATTTCCAGGGCAGACAAATGCTACAGCTGCACCTGCTACTACAGCCTGCAGCAGCACCTTGAAATTTGCTTCAGGTGTACCACGTGAAGCCACGGCCAAACAAGAGACCATGTGCCATTTCACATAAAAAAGCATTTATATTTGTCCTGTCCTCCAGGCTGTTGGCTCCTGAACTTCCAGGTACACAAACAACAGAACCTGCACTCAGGTCATTGTGCACCTGGAGTTACACAGAGGTAAGAAAGTGCTCATTTCAGACACAGAATCACACCATTTCACATATACAAGCTCCTGAAGGACTGCTTTTACTAAGTCTTTACTCTTAAAAACTTAAATAAAATGTAAAGCAGCTGTAAAATTTTCTTTTATACCATAATTTATCCCAAACATCTTGAAAAGAATCTGTCAACAAGAAAGATCAATTGCAACACTGTATAATAAAGAACTTTGTTTTATGGTAGCTGAAAGCATTTGCTTTTATCCAGTATGAACTTGTCAACAGCCAGGAAATTACATAAATGTTTGCTCTTAGGTTCTGAAAGAGAGGTTAGAAGCTCTTGATCCACTTCTCTTATTTTATTCACTGTTACATAAAACCTTCACTATCTGTCCAGAAATGATAGAAACACAGCACATCAGAGGAAAGAACTATTGACATAACTGAAAAAAACCAAACCAGCAAAATCAATTTTAATCTCTTCTTCTTGCCCCTGGATTGGCAGCCAGAATGTTCAATATTCTAATACCTGCTACTGAATCCCATTTCCCGTATGAGAACATGGGCAATACTGCTTTCTAACACCTGGGGTGCCACATCTGCTTAAGACCTAATTCTTGCTCCAAGCAGGAAAATTTCTGTGTTTTCAAAACTACAGACAACTCACGCTGGTCTCTGAAGCATAAGTAAGCAATAATCACATTATATTTGTGCAGGGGGATGTCAAGAGCTCGATTTTAACACCGCCCTGCACCCTGACCTGCTACTGCAGGTATCGCAGCAAAGGTGCCACTCCATCCTCATCATACGGACGTTTCCATTGGGCTGTGGGATCTGAATCCCGTCTGCAATCCCACATCAACCAACCAACACTTTTGCAGCACTTCTCAGTGTCTTTTCACCCTCAGCATCTGGCTGTGCAGTTGTACAGCAAATCCATCAGAGCACCTGTTAAGGGCCCCAGCGCTGCTTTAGCTCCCGGCGTCCCGAGCGCAGCTCCCCGGGATCGGCCCGGAGCTGCCCCGGCTAACCCGGTACAACACCGGCATCTAGTGGAGGCCAGCCCGGAGCGGTGGCAAGTATCCACCCACCTCTAACTGAGCGTCAGCTTGCTTCTTCTCTCTTATAAACTGCTGCGACTATCAAACAGAGAGCCCTTGTTGTTCATTCCTTCTTGTTCTCATCCTACCCACAAACCCATTTTGAAATGGGTGCTAGAAGGAAACATGTTTACTGCTGCCTTAACTGGAAGGTTCTTCAAAGCAAGTGCAAAAGCTCCGTGATTCAACATGTTTGAGCACAAACACTCTCCATTGCTGGAATTTGGTACATTATGAACAGGCACTTACCAGGCTTTGCTGGGCAGAACAGTCCTGTTCAGACAAACTCTGCAGAAATAAAACCTGATTTTGTGTGGTGATCATAAAATGGTTTGGGTTGGGAGGGACCTTAAAGATCATCCTGTTCCACCCCCTGCCATGGGCAGGGACACCTTCCACTATCCCAGGTTGCTCCAAGCCCTGTCCCACCTGGCCTTGGACATTTCCAGGGATGGGGAAGCCACAGCTTCTCTGGGCAACCTGTGCTAGCATCTAACCACCCTCACAGGTGTAGTGGATTCGGGTCTTCCCCAACAACAGGGAATAATTTTTTCCTAATATCTAATCTAAACCTACTCTCTGCCAGTTTGGAGCTTGCTACATTTGAGAGATTTGTGTGCAGGTGTTTCAGGGGGGCAAACCTGAAATACAGAAAATAATGAAGATCAGAGCCCAGCAATGGCTTATCAATTTGCTAACCTGTTAGCAGAATGAATCTGACTTCTTCCTTCTGTGTAGCTATAGAGAACAGAGCCATAGCTAAGTTTGTGCTAACCTACAAACCTCAGCATACAAACATTGTGACTCCTGGTAAAATTAACTGTCCAGGATTGTCTCAAGTGAAGGGAAAACTTCATTATCATATCCCTTATTTGAGTTACTAAGTTCCTTTTTCTCTAAATACATAATTTTGTTTTCAAATGCCAGTTTTATTACACTGATTCCTCAATTCAGTTTAAAGCAGAGGATATTGCAGAAGGAACATTACAAAAATACTGCTTGGTCTCAGAATTTAGGTGTCTCCCGTAGGCTTTATATAGCTTGTTTTAACAATGGAAGCTCAAGAGCATTTTGTGTTCTTCCCTCCCCTGCTTTTACCCCAGGGAAGGCAACATTGCTAATAAAACCCACAAAGATCAACCCTAAAAATAAATATCTGCTGTTGGTCTAGACAGCCCTGGCTCTTGAAAAAATTTGATCTGGGTGGTAATTATACTTCACTTTCAATCCATATATGAATTCACTTCTGGCAAGATATGTCAGACTTTTATCTTTCTATCCTCCCCTGATCCATCCATCAGCATTGACAATGCATTCATCATAGCAAAAACAGTGTTGGAGATCGAAGCCCTTTGTTCATTTGTAGAGCAAACAGCACAGACAACAATAGTAGAAGCTTCCTCTTTACATTGCCATCATTCTTGCACCATGACCAGAGAGAACAAGTTTAAGGGTGAAAAAGCATTCCTTCTATTCATCAGCTTATGTTATAAATTTGCCTATCCTTTAGGTCTCTCAGGGAAGGCAGACTGTACATACAAATATCTAATAAAAGATCTCATCTCCCTCTGAATGCTGAGCTTCCATTCCATCCCCAGACCACTGACTATTACATTACGGCTAAGCAATGGACTGGAAGGTATCCATTTTACAAGAGAATGCTTGTCTGATGATAACAACACCAAAATCTGGTGAGCACTCTGTTTAGACACAAGAAAGAGAAAGCAAACCATTTAACCATTCATCTCCTCTGCTATTCCAGACACTGTCTCCATGTTTACCTTCTGCCCTTGAAGAATCAGCAGAGCAGCTTACTTGGTGGTGAACAGACTTTTATTCTTTCAGCTGATGGCCTTTAAAAAGTTTTGTCCTCAAGCTCACAGATCTTGGTGCAAAAATAGGTGAACAATGACTAATCAAGCGTAAGAGACTGGAAAAGTATTTATATGATGAATGGCTTTCCCATTTGGAGCACCATGGCTCTCCTAAGCTCACTTCACTAGCTTCTAATTCGCCAGTTGCCAGATGATAAGGATTTTTTTCATACTTATTTTCCTTTTCTTATTGTTTCTGTAGCTATTTCCACCACCACTATTGTAAAAACAATTGAAAATGGGAAGAACCAATCTAAGTCTAAATGCCTGCCTTTGCCTCTCCACAAAACCAGATTCTTTTCTTTCATGGTAAAGATCTTCATTAATTTAACTTCAAGGAAAGAATTTAAAGGGAGGAATAGTATTACTCATTTGTCTGCTGTTCTTGGCAGGCAGTGACATGTACGGAGCAAAGCCACAGGTCCTGTTATTGCCTTCAAGTTAAAGGAAAAGAGAGACAGAAACAAAGGCATTGCTGTTTCACAGAAAGAGGAATGAGTAATGGATATTTTGTGGGTCACATTAACCTGTATGGACATTTCTGAGTGATTCTTTGAATCCTGAGGTCTTCAGGAGGTCACTTGCTTCTTAAACATCCATTTACAGTAAACTTAGAAAACATATAGCTCTGGATAAAGTGAATCTCAATTCGCCTACTTTCTGTTGAAAATTGTTTGCAATCATGTCAGAATCACTTGTCTAGTTTCAAGTTCAGTTGTGAGGCTTTATACCAATATCAGGTATTACAGATAAAAAACATGTCTAAAGTTGCTTCATAAAGTGAAGAGAATGTTTTCAGTCTTCAAGAAAACATCTTTGGGCAGAAGCTGAACTTGAGAATGTCCACTGTTTTCAGTGGAGCTGTGACAATTCCTATCAGTAATCCTTTACATTTACAATTTTGTTTTGATGATCCTTGCTGAACTCAAGACAGACTGAAGACAGAAACATGGTGAGTGTGTTAGCACAGCACCTAACACAATGGAATCCCAGTCTCAGTTTGGGCTTTCAAGAACTACCAAAATATGCACAAGATTAATTAACAAAAAATAATCATGTTTAGGGGCCTTCTGACTAGACCTGAATACTACATCTGTCTAGATGAGAGAGTGCCAGCCTACAGACCATATCTGACCTCGTGATGAATCTGTCTCAGCCCTGAATGATTTTGCACCATATATTTGCTAATATGTTAGCTTGGAATCTGTGATAATGCAAGAAAAGAAAAGGGCAAGGATATGCAGCCAAACCTGGCTGTGATTGTAAAGATGATCCTTGATATATTACAGGGATTAGAAGCCCTCCGAAAGTGGCCAGAAACTCACCGTTGTGTACCTAGGTAATCCTAATTCTGGTTCAGAATTCCTTCACTTGTGCCTTAAGTAAATCATTGAATAGCCAGACTTCAACTTTGCTCAGCAAAATTGCTTATTGACAAAGCATTTAGGAGAGAGCTGGAAGGGAGAAGTGAAGGTTGGTTAGTCAGCATTCATTTGCTGCTGAAGCTGAGCAATCTCCAAGGGATCCAAGACTGCAGTGAATGAATCTCCAGTCCCTCTGAAGGTTTGTGGTTGATTCAGGGGAGTCAGAATTCTGTGTACAGAATTGATAGCAACGACAAACCAGCCTTTCTCAAGAACTCAGACATGCTGAGACAGGAGGGAGGGCGTTTAGGAAGGGTTGTGTGGCTATGAATACAATACAAGGAGGACTAATAATGCTGTGAGACACACCATTAGAGTCTGAAATCAAAAGTTTCCAAGAACCTGTAACATGTGAGAATGTAAGAACAATCACACTGAGCCAGCTGACAGTTCCCTTTAGCCCAGTGCATTGTTTTCAACATAAGGTAAAGAATATAAGAAACCTGTGTGCATAGAGCAATTCTTCCCCAGGGACAGACTCCTACTCTCTAGCAATCAAGAGTTTATCACTGAGACATCACACTAGAACTATTGTGTTTAACAGTCACAAATGGATCAACCCTCCATAAATTATCCTAATTCCATTTTTAACCTACATTTTGACCTACACACCATCTCACAGCAGTTTCTAAATGTAACTAGGAGCTGCACAAAAATGTTCTTTCCTGTTTTCAGCTGTAAACACAAAACTGGTCAGTGCCACCTAGCTAGTGGCCAGAGCAATGCTCATTTCAGCACAAAATACTAGACTTCATTAACATTGTGGATAATTATATGACACCTTAGAATGCTTTTAAATAATAATGATTTAACACAGCCTTGAAAGGAAAAAAAAAAAAGGTATTTTCAAGAGCAGGCCACGCTGGGTACCATCCAAAGTGCCTCCTCTAGCAATGCTCCCTACCCACCGTCTAGACCAACAATATTCAGACAAGAATCTGAGTCCTGATCACTACATAGGAATCTTAGGCATGCAGATCATCACACATCCCTAGCCAGAATACCTCTCTCTGTGCTACATGCCACTGCCCTGAGAGCAATGGGACAGCCTGATGCAAAAAGTTATGTTAAAATCCTGTAACAGATGGAGAGGAAAAAGCCTCCTTTGCCTTCTGCACACAATTGCCTCAATCTCTCCCCACCAGAACTGTTATGTCCCTAAGACAGAAGCCAAAAGATGGCTGCGCAAGCTGTGTTCACTTCTGTGGCTGCCTGCAGCAACCCAATGGATAAACAACAGCCATTTCAGCTGAAGAATTAGGAAAACCATCTAAGTGCATTGCTCATTGGTGGCATTTCCAGGGGAGTGCAAAGTGTCACAGGATGAAACAAAGAAAAGCAGAACCTTCTGCAGAGATTTCAGCATCTGCATAGCTCACAGGAGTGTTTCACATTGAGCATCTGTCTTTGAAGGTGAAACTTCCTATACTGGTCACTGAGGGAACAATTACATGCAAATAAATTGACACCATTAACTCAACGGGGTTTGAAACATATGGGGACCAATCAGTGGACTTTTTTCTTCCAGAAATAAGCTACTTCTATCATGGAAATAATATTTGCTGACACTGTAATTAAGAACTGAAGCTGTAAAAAAATATGAAGTTTGCTAAAACACAATAGATATCTTTTATCCATACAATATATGGCACCAAAATATGCAGTGTTCTGGAGAGGATAATTAATCAGTGTTTTCTTGCTGAAGTTCTTTTAATTGTCTATGATGGGCTGCGTTGGGGGGAACTACTGAGTTTTAACAGGGAACAAGATCAGGCACCATGGGGAATACTTACATGAATAAAGATTGCATGATCAAGATCTTTGATCTGGGAATTGCTATTCTTTAACCATCTGTAAAGCACCAGGAGTGCCCCTGGCACTGTATATACAATAATAAACTATTAACAATAAATCATGTAATTAAATCTTCACTTCGAACATTTTTTTCATAATTCTTGCCTCAGAGTTAAGTTCCCACATCAGACATGGTAGGTCCTCATAATATTATTAAAGCTCCTACACTTCAGCTTTTAAAATTCCCCTAGGGATCTATTGTTTCTTTGTTTAATGTGTTTATGAGCCAAAGGCCCCATTAAATACAATAGGGAAACTCGCAGACCTTTAAAAACTTTGCCACCAGAGACATTTCTTAGGAAACAGGACCATTTTTGTCATTCCATCGTGCAGCTATTGGAAAGGCTATTGATAAGAGAAGTTCTAGAAGAAAAACAAAAACAATATTCCACTTCCATGGATCATCAAGTCATTAAGGCCACAAAGGCAGAACTGCTGCACACAGTTTTCTTTCCTCCATTGCATCTCGTCATTCACACAATCCCATATAAAGGATATTTTCTCTTATGATTGCTCTTTTTGCTTCATTGCCTTTGGAGATGCTGTATGTAAGGAAAAGACCAAGCCCACTTGCTTTTCCCTGGTCTGGAAGAAAAGGAGATGGGTAGATGCTTATGTTCCTCTAATCCCACACTGTACATTGTCCTGTACAGATTTGAATGGAACATTTGATCTGAGACAGGATATGTTGCCAAAACCGGTAGAAATTTTGATGATCAAACACTGACTTGTAAAAGTGAATGTCCATCTACCTTCTATGGGACCTAAATATGGAGGGAGATCTACAGAGAGCAGGAGAGAAGGATGAAGCCACTATCAATGTGGCTGAAACTGAAAAAACTGGAGTTTACCAGAGACATACTTCATGGGTGGAACCCTTGTTGAAAATTATTTGACACTGTAATCCAGTGTGTGTTCTGGTTTATTTTAGAGGGCTTATCTTACCCAGCTGCCAGATTCTCCTCAATTACTCACCTCGTTTCTCTAAAAGGTAAAACTCATTCAGAATTTGTTTAAGTCTCTTTGGTGAAGGCACAAAGGATAAGCTGGGGTGCTGTGATTTATCAATGCAGCATCACAATTCAAAGAAGGCACAAAGCTAAGTGGGGAGTTCACACTTGTGTGAAAATACACCCAAGGGATATGCAGGGTTCCTGTGTAACAGCCTAAGTCTAAAATGAAAGATATCTGGCAACACCATGCCAGTGAAGACAGTTCATCTGTAGTTGAGTTGACAGTTTCGCAACATAAAAGAGCTTAGAATGGGGTTAGTGTGAGCCACGGGTGAAATGGAAATTCCTTTCGCCTTGACTAATACATTTTAAGTGACTCCCACTTAGGGTCAGAAAATTACAAGTCCTATTTTGTTAAACAGTTAAAAAAACAAATATAATCTGCATTAGGCTGGAAAGTTCTACATTCCAGTGAACATGAGGGATGGTGAACATAGCCTGTGGGCCAAATACAGCCCACGCAGAGCTTCACACTATTGAAGCTTTCATCTTCAGCACCCTGAGGTACAGCCCACAGAGACTACAGGATCCCAACATGCAGTGCTCCATCTTGCTCCAACCTAATGCCTTCCACATGCCAGGACCTGTATCTCCCATGAGCTGCCCTGTCACACCACAACTGAAGAGGCTCACGGCTCACAGTGCAAGCATTCAGGAGATGGGGGGCTTCATTTGGACCTCAAGAAGATGAGACTGAGGTGCAAGTTCTGTAACCAGCATGGTTCCCACAGGGCTGCTCCTTTTTCAGGAGTTACTAATGGACAGGGAACATGTTCACCCATCAGTTTGCTGATCCCTGATAAACTGCATTCTTGTGTAATGTATGTCCCATACAAGTCACTAAAAAATACAAACCAAGTGTGTTTCCCACTTGCATGTCTCTCCTATCTCACCAAATTCATACAGAAACCAAGTATATGCTTGGTTGTGAAGATATCTGAAGGAATAATGCCATGTAAAAATTCACATAAACAAGGGAATTTTCGTGGTAGATAATTTATATCTCATGACCCAGTGTTAAATAAGGTGGACTGTTAGAGAAATGAAGCTTGGATAAATGAAGCTGCAGCTGTATCTCTGTAATACCTTTATAGGACTTCATGGTATGACTGTAATGAAGAGATCTGGTATCATAATCTACTTTCCCAGATTGCCAGTGGAAAGTTATTACTATAATTAATACAGATATGGTATCATACTATTAAAAATGTTGCAGGCAAGTTCTTCATATACCTGGGAAATGGCTATAAACAGGATTTACATTCCTAGAGTTTCAATTGAGTCAGTTGACTGCCTAGAGTAGCTCCAAAGCTACGAGTACAAAAACCCTTCTAGAAGTAGCAGCTGTGCTCATGACATCCAAGTTATTTAGCGGTGGTAACAGAATAAGAAAGGACTAGAAGAAATTTGTAATTTGTCATTCCCAAATCTTGGACCAAATCTGAGGATCACATCTTGTTTCTGAGCTTAGTATTCTATTCCGTCTTTTGAGTTACCTTTTGCTCAGTTGAACTTTACAACAGTCCCATCAACCATCAGCTCTCTCACTAGAGAAAGAGATTAGAGATTGAGTTATTCAGGATTGATCCTTTGTCTGTGTGTTTTTTAAACCTCACACTCAAAAATGTATTTTAATCTTTTTAGTATTCAACCCACACATGAACTGAAACTTAGATTACTAACATTAATCACTTTTATTTGCTTTATGTATGTAGGAAACTAAATTTTATCCTGTAGGTTCAGTTAAATTCCTCTTCCAATGTCTTCAATATTGGAGGTTCCAGCTTTCTCCATGTTAACAGTATAACAGTGGAAACAATGAACCATGTAGTCATGGGCCAGGCTGCATTCCTGGGCTTTAGGGTTTAAGAGATGCTTTACAGAGGACAGGGGTGCACCGTGTTTGCAGTGGTCTGCAATGTCTGCCATGGTCTCAGCATGTAACCTTGAACAAAATCTTTAATTGTAATATCCTTTCTTCAGATGAAAGAAATTAGACAGTAATTTATAGCCTCCTTTTAAAATGCTCTCAGATTTATGAATGAAGCAATCCTCCTTCCCTTGCTACTGCATTCCTGCAATGGCTTTCTGTTGGAAACAAAGGATGCTAGGTTAGAAGGGTGACTAATAAGCAACCTAAAACCAAAAGGAATCTAGTACTAGGACAGCATGACCTGCAGTAATTCTGCTGCTCCCAGACACACCAAGGATTAGCAGTCACCCTACACAACTCCCTCGACCATCAGCACAGTGAAGAAAAGAAGAAGAAAAGAAGAAAAGAAGAAGAAAAGAAGAAAAGAAGAAAAGAAGAAAAGAAGAAAAGAAGAAAAGAAGAAAAGAAGAAAAGAAGAAAAGAAGAAAAGAAGAAAAGAAGAAAAGAAGAAAAGAAGAAAAGAAGAAAAGAAGAAAAGAAGAAAAGAAGAAGAGAAAAAGAGATAAAGCCTCTTATCTTGAAGCTTACAGTTCAAAGGACACAAAATACTAAGTTTACTCCTAACTTATAGAGTATTTATTTGGAGGAAACTGTGGGAAGGAATCCTATCGAATTTAACCCTTGTTTCTCTGGATGCTATTATTACATGCAGAACTTCCATTTTTCTCCAAAAACTCCTACTCCTAAGGAGTAGAAACTGTCCTGATTAGTTTCTCACGTAACCATCCAGCCCATAAACGCCAGAGCCAGGCTAGAGGGAACAGTTATGCAACAGAGCCTGTGAAAGAGAAAAAACTGCTCGAGGCCAATTGGCTGCTTACATCATATATTTTCATGCTCTGTTTACAACCTCTCTGTATAGGCATCCCACAATTTTGCTGTGTAAGTTATGGGTGAATCTCTTGATAAAGTAAAAAAACAAATAACTTATTAAATGTTCACCTCAAATTTTAACTAAACAGTCTTTCAAGTATCACATGTTTGATGCAGGGTTTCATTAACAGGCTGAGTATGAGTGGGGATACCTCCCATATAACTCCTGGGAATTATTTTTTTCAGACCACAGATGACACCACATTCAGTTCTGAACTCTCTGGTATATATTCCTGCTTGATCAAGAACCAGCAGATCTCTGTTGCAAGTGTGATAATGGGACTCTTTCTCTGTGTGACTTCTCTCTGTGCTGCTGAGCCAGTCAAAGAACAGTGCTCCCCTGCTTTTCAGAGCTGTGTATCAAGGCTGGCACCAGAACGAGATGGAGAAATACCTGTTGGGGAAGCTTCATCCCAGCTATGTCAGAGCCCTTCACAAGAATGAAACCTTTTGCAGTTGTCCTGCAAACAAGGTAAAGTACTAAAAGAAAATCCAGATGAAAACAAAAGTAATGGAAATTTAAAGTGAACTTCATATTCAGCACCTGAAACGCCACATGCAAAATCCTTCTTAAATCATGACATTGCACATGGCGGGGGGCAGGAATTGCACATGGGACAGGGGAAAAAACCAACCTGTATTGACATCACACTGCCTCAAAAAATCAAAAATAGCACCAACAGCTGACTTTAGGATTGAGTACAGTAGACGAATCTTGCATTACTCACAGGAGGCTGCAAACCTGGAAGCTGCAAGCAAACAGCATTGCTGGGTTAAGTTGGTTTTCAGGGAATGAATGGAGGGCAAGTCAATTCTAAAGGCTTAACTTCTAAACATTAAAATAGTCTCCATTATATTAGAGAATCTCCACTGAGATTAGTGCCTGTGTTTTATGGATAGGACCACATTAATTCAGAAACAGTCCTGAACATTTGCATTACACCCACAGGCAGCAATAACAATCGGAAGGTTTGCTATAAGAAAGTTGTTAAGAATTGTGTTCAATTTAACTATAGTGAATCTTCCTGGGTTGCAGTGGAGCTTTGGATCTCTTGCCTTTTATAAGCAGCACATCAGTCAACAAGAATTTAGCTTGGAGGAATGCATTACAAATGTAGAACAAATCAAATTAGCTCTCAGATGTTATCTGTTGATATCTCATTTCTTCCTTAGACTTGTAACCACTGGAACACAACATCTGGGCAGTTGGGGAAGGCAACTGTTTTACTAAAAAGTACTAAATATAGATGCTATAGAACAAATTACAACATGCTGCATTACCACACCACCTACAGCACAGGACGAACCAGGAACAGCCACCTGCTGTGAAAAAGGTAATTCAGTTTACTTAACATGTGTCACCTTTACAGCATATAAAGCCAAGTTAATCAGAGCAATTATGTGCTAAGGATGAGTGGCAAAGTCATCTGTTGCAGCAATTATTTAAAGAAATCAAGATGTGGAGCAGCATTTACTTCTTTCCAATTTTTCCTGCCACTGAGATTTGAAGGCTCCTGAAGAATTCAATAACGCATTCAATGATGAACAACCACAGGCTTTATACTTAATATTCTACATACTTAAACTTAGAGCAGCACTCTTTCTTCTTTTTAAGTGGAAATAGTTTGCTTACCTGAAAGTTCCTTGTGACGTTCTCAGAATAGACTGGGGAAGGAATTATGTGAGTTGCTTGGCCAAAGTTTTCCCAGCATTTCACCCTGATCAGCATTAAGTGACAAGCTCCAGTGACAGACATACTTGATGCCATTATGTACATCAAACTGGAGGTTTTACTGCCCAAAAACTTAGTGGATTCAAGAGCAGCAAATGAAAATTTACTGTAGTAGAAGTGCCACAACTGAGTTCTGTTAGGTAGTGATTCGACTATCAATCACATAATGGACTGTGCTGCTGATAGCAAAGGCTTTTGCAGCCTCCCTTACCCACAAAGATGATAACTTTTTTGTGCCACAGCTGAGGGCTGTGAGAGAGGAACAGGAGCAAGTTGCCTGTAGCAGTAAGGTTTCCTTTAGATGCTAAAACTGATTCACTATTACAGCAGAGTTTAGGAAATTCAGGCTTTGCCTTGTCCAGCGGTTTAAAGCCCCTGGTGAAAGTTCCTTGCTCAAATCACCCAAAAACAGGCTAGAGCACTACATCATACACTGCAGAGAGCAACTGTGTGCTGACATGGGCTTTGGGTGACATGAACCAGCACTGTGACCTAAGAGCATCACATTTAGCCAGCACAGGTCCATAAAACATAAGTCTTTATCAGAAAATTAATTAAACAACTGGTTCTAAAAATCTAGAACAATTTTCATCATTTAAACCAAAGAAAAACAGAAAAGTGCCTACATTTCAATATCCTGTTGTCTTCCATGTGTAGCTTGAGGAAGCAAATCTCCATGTTTACCATGTGCCACCCAGAGGAAAACTTTGCTAAAACCCCTCTTTGTGATCAGTCATTACCCAATTCTTCCTAAGGTTTGTGCAGTGCTTTCTGCAAGTCTGTCCACCCACCCAGACAGTGAGCATGCCTGCCTAGTCCCCTGCTGGTTCAGGCAGTCACATCATAAACAGATCAAATGCCATTGTACAACTAAATAGGCTTTTTGGACTAAGTTTCCAAAATTTGGGAGGGGGCCTTTCTTTCATTCAAACTAATTTGGGCAACAATGAAAAAATTCACTCATGAACAGCATTTCTGACTACATCTTTTTCCGTCAGTGGTTCTCGTTTTCCGCTCCATCCCACATCATCTATTCTCTTCCTTCCGCCCATTCTTCCCCCCAAAAAAGGCTGGCTTGGACACTGTGCTTCAATTTTCTGTAGAACTTTCTATTTTTCTTTCCCATTCTTTTTGTTTAGCATATGAAAGGAGCTTCCTGTTTAGAAACATGGGAGTCCTACACCCTCAGTAATGATGTATTCAGCCCATCAGTGATCTTGGCATGAATGCCTTAAACCTTAATAAGCCTGATGGGCTTTTCTGTACATGTCATCATCAGTTCAAAAAACAATGCACAGTATTTGTCATCTTGCACTGAATCAGCTCTCTTCCCAGTCCTGTGGTTCCAGTAAGAAAAATCTAGTAAGAGGGTTTACAAGCTTCCTTAAGTATTTCAAATGATAGATTTCCAATGAAAGCTACAGAACAGAAACAGAAGCACCAAGAGGAGACAGGGCTGTTGCAGAACTCCCAATGTGATCAATACTGTCCTGCTTTTCCAGCCCTGAATCCCTGCAGCAGCCTGCCAATGCTCACACTGCTCAAGGCTTACTATAATTGTATTATCCAAATTCTGGGCTTGTCCTGTTCTAGGGCATAGGAATGAAACACAGAATGTAATCCCTCTTCAACTTTAAAAAAAAAGCAAAACACACAACCCCAAACCCTACATGACCTAGAACAAAATTCTGTCTTGTTCAAATATGTAGGATGGATCAAAATCTTTCCATATGGGTCTAAAAAATGGCAGCAGCAGTGGTGACTTGAAATAAAATGAAATATTTGTCTCTCCAGGAGTTAAATGTACACAAACACCTAAGTGCAGGCTCTTCCCCTCTGTAGAATTTTAACTGCAATGAAGTTCTCCAGTGAAGGTATTGGACAGCACTTGAAGAAGAGGGTGCAGCTTTGTGTACCACACACAAGTGCTGTTCTTCTCCAAGCAGGGCTCAGCAGCACAGTGGTCAACCACAATTTATTCTATATGGTGCAATTCTTCAGCAAATTCTTCTCTAAGCAAAGGTGCCAGTCTGGAGCTTGTGCATCTTAACCTCTAACAAAGCAAGGCACATACACTGCTTCTCTTTAACTCTTGTGGGGACTTGCTCTGTGCCTACATAAACATCAAAACACATTTTGATTTTTACTTATGGGTGAGCAGAGTTAATTTAAAACCGTCGACAAGTGCCATCCTAATTAAAAACAAATGACTAATTGTACAAGTACAGGGCCTGCTGACACTGGCTTACATACATCAGTCAAAGCCAACCAAGTTTGAATTTGAGGAAAAGCAGCACCATCTAGTGCCCTACAGGAGTCAGATATCCAAAAATGAGTTTCACAAGCCCACACAGAAATGTCAAGGTAGCCAACACCCAGAAAAGCAGTAGGACATCAGAGGTTTAACTCTATCACCACTTCTGAAAACTGGAATTACATAATAAAAGTCTTGTTAAAAAAGAGCTGCTGAAGGTGAGATTTTTTTCAGGCAGAACAGAAATTCTTTAAAGACAAACCAAGAAATGATTCTGCCATCTACAAAAAAGGTACAGCCCAAAAGATAAAATTTACCAGGCTACTATTGTCTATAAGAAAGCTACGAGGAATAAAAAGCCAAACTTCAAGAAGTTCAGTAATATTAAAAGTTTCAGCAGATTGAAAACATAAGACAATATGGAAAGGCATTGGAGAAATCTTGAGAAAAATATATGAGGAAAATTAAGATAAATTCATCTTCAAACTCATTAGAAACAGAAATCTTGACAAACAGTTAGTACAGTGAATTTAAGATCAGAAAGTAGAAAGAACTGTAAGAAAGAGACCAGACTGCAAAAAACTTTTCAAATGTTTTGGTGCTTGGTTTGTTTGGGATTTTATTTGGCTGGGGGGGGGGTTGTTGGTTTTTTTTTGGGAGTTCCTTTAGGGTGGTGTTCTTTTGTTGTTGTTTGTTTTGTTGGGGTTTTATTTGTTTGGGAGGGGGTGTTTGTTTTTTGTTGTTGTTTTTTAATCCACATTCATCATGGAGAGGCTTAGGCTTAGACTGGATCCCACTCCAGACAACTAATTTCAAATTAGAGGATCAAGGATGCTACTGAACATTTCAGTGACACAAACAGTAAGAGATCTTTATAATTAGACAGTAAATACCCAAGAAATCAATTAGACAATAATTGAGCTACCAACTACAATAATCCCTGATTTAAAACTTCAAAAGAAGCAGGTGACAAATGAGACAACTTTTGATAGCTCACCTACAAAAAGCCCTGGAAAGCTATGTCAGGTGAACTGACTTCTTCCAACTGTGCTGATACCCTGTGATATAAAAATACTGTACATACAGATAAATGTGTTATGCTGGCAAATATGGCTCAAGTAAAGCGTATGTGGGACTCACATCTCTTATCATTCTCGGTCTACAAGTTTTATTAACAGATATGAATTCTAAAATTTATCAAGACAGAACTTACTACTTACCAACACTATGAGCATCGTGTCAGTCCTCCAATACAAAAATCATAAAGTACAAAAAGGAATGGAGCAGCTTTCACCAGAAAAAATTGGCAGACCTTGCATTCCTCACCACTGTCACAAGTTGTGGACTAAGTTATGAAGATTTTTAACTGCAGGATGAAGTGCCAGAGCAAGCTGCTTTTGCTAATCCTACAGAGTTCTCCGGTAATTAAATTTATTAAGTCACAAGTCAAGCTTTGTAGGAAGTGCAGAGCTACCATCTCTCATATCACTCTACAATATAATGATGGCATAAGTGACTTTTTTTCACACAAGAAGGAAAATAAATTGCAAACAGGGTGGGCCTGAGAAAGTATGTATTAAAAGAGAGCTTTTTTCAGGTTCTAGTACACCTTCACTGCAGATAACTTACGAGCATCTTAAGGCATCTAGCAGAATTTAATGTATTCAAGAACTCTAACAGGCTACAGCAGTGGGAAATGAATGCAGCAGGCAACACAACAGCATGTGAGCAACAACCTCAGTCTCTACTTATGGCCTTGCAAACCATAACTCTTTTAACAAAGTCACAATGAAAACATCTGAGAACACTGCAATGAAGCCAATCTTCTTTAGACATCTTAAGTGGAAGATTCATATAAACACCATTTCCCTGCAATGAGGATACACATCACAAATTTGAACAGAGAGCCATAAATTACAGCACCATTGATTGATGTAGTGTTGTCCCCAAAAACAATCTGTAAGACTTAGGTATTCGTAAGGACAGAAGTTAAAACAACACATTGAAGTTACTACTGTCTCTGAGAGTGAGGCTGCATACTATGACTTCATAAAGCACTAGCTCTACAGAAGAACATATACCCTCAACACAAAAACATAACGAGTCAAACCTCAAAGATAAACCAAAATTTATTTAAAACAACAAAAATAAGACTGTGCTACTGCCAAGACAGAAAAAATTAAGGATTCTTTTACTGAATGTAACAAGACAGCAAATTTACAGCAGTTTACATTAATTCTGAGAAAATCAGGTTGGGTTTTACACTGCTTCAATTGACTACATGTACTTTCTGCAAGACAAACTGGTTCCCCTTCCCCCCCCCTTCCAAAACAATGGACAAAAATACCCTATAAAAAACATATACAGAATTTTGAGACACGATTGAAACATGAACCACTGTCCAAAGGTCTGGAACTTTCCAAGAAGGTTAAATCCTTTGTTGCTTCAACCAACCCTCAATGGAGGAGCTACAAGCACAACGCCATCCCCTCTGACAAAGAGCATCGGAATATTTCTTTTGGTAGACTGTGAAGAAGGAAAGAAAAGTTTACATTTACAAAACATTCATTTCAACCACAAAAACACACCTGAAACAACTCCAACAAACACACAATGTTCTGGCATACTGAAGAAATCAATACAACTAACACTAAGTCTCTGGATATCTTGTGTACTTCCATAACAATTTGTCCAAAACCTCTGTCACAGCTTGGTTTAAAAAACAGTCAGCAATAACTATTTTAACAATATAACACAGTGTAGTTTTAAAAAAGTCTATGAGGATAAATAAACTACTTTATTCAGTCCTTACTTTATAAATTTCTTCATAGGTTTCTTCATCAATCTCTATTGTAGTCACAGTTTCTTCCACATCACCCAAAATCATATTTAAGTGCTGATCATATGCCTGTAAGAATGAAGTTAGTTTATTATGTTTTCCAAATTCAAGCATGAGCTTATTAAAATGAGAATTTTAGCAAGACTTTCAGACATGAATAGTTTAATCTGATTTTGACCAAAACCAAGTAGTATCAGTTCTAGTTATAACTCAACACAAACAAACGAGAACTCTGCAGCAGGGAAAAAAAAGGCATAACATTTCCATTTACTGAAACACTCTTGCATTCTGAGGCATTCTGTGAGAGCACTTACAAGAACCCAGAGACAGACACACTTTGCTAACATTAAAACAGCTACACATTTTCTGCTGCCAGTCCAGCCTCCTGGAATTGATCGCCTGGGGTGAATTCGAAGGACATGAAAGCTGCTTTTCATATGGTCCTACAAAACCTTAAACACGTGTTCCAAAAGCCTTACAAAAGCATGTTGCAAACTACACGTGTCCCTTGAATCTCTCATCATCTCTGTGTTCCCAAAGGAGTTGAGGCCCAGTTAATACATGGTGCAACTGGCCCTCTTCCCCAGCAGAGCACAGCACTCAGGGAGGATGACTGACTTAACAGAAAGCAGAATTTAGCGCACCCAGCTGAGTACCTATCCCTTCACACCTCGGAGGGTGTGCCTTAAGGGATACTTGTTTGATAATCATGACCTCAGTCTTTAAGAGGCCGCAGGGTACATCACAAGAAGAGGCCTGCAGCATTACTGCTAATTTCAGACACAGAAAAGAAAGCCAAAAGCAATGAAACTAGTTGCTTGGTATCATTCAGGAGACAAGAAAAACATAACACATCTCTTGACTTTCTAGGGAAGCAGTTAACAGCAGACAAAATACTGAAAAAATAAGATTTTTCTATCAATCACATTACACTTCTGGTAACTAAGATGATTCTTAACCTATTTTCTCTAACCACTTCCACACCTTCAACCATGAAATACAATTACCCATGTTTTTAAACTAATTCTTTCAACAACCAGTGGAGTATTACAGGTAAACTTGTTTAACTGTTATACATAAAGGCTGCCCAGTACTTAGCTGAATGAGTATGACAATGTTCTGAAGGTTTTACTTACATGTAATCTGCCTCTAAGCTCTCTGTCATTCCTCATTTTCACATAGATTCGCTCATCTAGACTGAGTCTGATGAGATCAAGTGGCTCCTCTACAGTATTTGTTGTTTGTTGCTAAAAAACAAAAGCATTATTTGCACAGAAGAAGCCTGTGAACTTTTCTATTCCTCAGTGTTTGTGAGACACAGAGAACAAAACAGTGAGAACACAGATGAAATACTTCAAACCATTCCTTCACATCCCGGTGAACCTGAGTGGCGCAGATTTACCACTCTACTGATACCCACCAGCCCGAGCAACGTGAGTAGATTCCAGTTTAGTCTGCACCAAATCATTCCTCACACACCGGGGCACTGGAACCAGATGATCTTTAGGGTCTTTTCTAACACAAACCAACCTATGACTCTGTGAAGTGTTTTTCTTACCAGCAGCCACTGTTTACACCGCAGCAAAGAGCCCACACTGCGAGAAGCAGCACCACAGCTGTGCCACGCTGCAGGCTGGGCCAGCCGAACCCACACTGACACGGCTGCCAGCAAAGGGAGTTACCCGGGCACACACTGCCCCCCACACACTCGCCTCTCCCGAGCCCTTGCTGGGCCCCACAGCAGCCAGGCCAGGCCTCGAAGCTGGTGTGGAACCTCAACACGCACCGAGCTCAGGCCCCTTTTTGTGAGAAAGGCTCACTTTGAGGATCGCAACTAAAAACAGGTGAAGACCTCCACGCATATCCCGCATCTCTCATCTATATCCCACATCTCCGTTCTAGCTACCTCCTTCCTTCAGAGCCAGGGGCATTGCCCTCGGCAGCTTCCCCCCGTTCCCTCCTCCGGCAGTGCCCGGGGCCAGCGGGCCTGCAGCGGGCCCTGCCCACGCCCCGACAGCGGCACAAGCTCCGAGGCCGAGCAGGGCTTTCACCTCACATAGAAAGCGCTCCCCGGGGGCTGCGCCCGGCCCAGGCGAGAGCCGCCTCCCGCTGGAGCCGCGGAAAGAGGCAGGAGCCGCTCACCTGGTCCACCTCATCCGCCATCTTTCAAACCGCCTCCCGCGCCCGCCCGCGAGACTTTATGGGCCGGCCCCTTCCCCTTCCCCTTCCCCGTGCGGGGCCGGGCCGGGAGCTGTCCGCGCCGACAGCGCCATGGGCAGGAAGCGCAGAGCATCCTCCCGGCCCGTGGCCGCTAAAAAGAGGCGCTCCGGGGGGCTGCGAGAGGAAGAGGAAGACGAGGAGGAGGAGGGTGAGTGCGAGTGCGGCAGGGAGGCCATGGCGGGCTGGGCGCTGCGCCACGGCCGCGGCTCGGGCCGCTCCAGGCCGTGGTGGCCGCGGGGGTCGAGGGACAGCGGAGCCAGCGCGCCCTTGGGAAGGGCCGCCCCGCCGGGCCGGAGGAGGGTGCGGGCGGCGGCGTTGGCGGCGGTGGTGCCGGTGCCCCAGATCCCGAGCATTAAACCCATGTGTGACGCGGGCCCCGCACGCTGTCCCCAAGCGCTGACAAAGGCTGAGCGAGCCCGTGAGGGGTTGTCTCACCTCGGCCGCGCTCTCCAGAGCAGCTTCACGGGGTAATAAGTTGTTTTGAGTGGCAAGCACCACGCTTGGTTTCCCGCCGATCCCAGCAGTAGGACTAAAGCAATCTTTAGGTACTTCTTGTGAGTTACGTGTTTTCCTCAAACAAGTCTAACTGTTCAAATCTTGCCTATTTATAAACAATGACATGCTCAGCATTGTGAGTGCTCACATTCTTATCTGCCTCAATGAAATCCGTGGAGGTGTTGTTTCAAATTGCCATGGAGATGAAACTTCGTCCTCTAATATTCATCTTCCTTTCTTTTGTCACAATCAGATGATTCTGAAGAGAAAAAGCCCAATATAAAGAAGAACTCAAAAGCTCCAGCTAGGAAGAAGGAAGAAGATTGTGATACTAAAGTTTCCAATACAGGAAAAACTTCCAAATCTTCAAAACAAAAAGAGGCAAAATCACAAATAAAAGAAAGTAAAAAGAATGCTAGAAGTAAAGAGATTTGTATCAAAAAGGAAACATGCAGGTAAATTTATTTATCATTCAAGTCTATAGGAACTTTTTCTTCATCTTATGTCTTTCTGTGGTTTAATTGTCAAATACTCAATCTGTTGTTACTGATGCGGAGGTCATGCTTCATTTATTTCCCTATTTTTAGTCTTTGATAAACAAGCACCTGCATTTTTGTGATTCTGACACTGTTTTGATGGTTTTAACAGTGACTCACTGAAACATCCTCAGGAGATGAAGTTAAAGACAGAATCTCCTATTAAAAAAGAGATGGATGAGGGCAATACTGACGATGATGATGATGAAAGTGAAGATGAATGGGAGGATGTGGAAGGTAATGATTGCATATTTATTAATTTTAAGTGCTTTTTAAAAGCTTGTATATCACCATGATTCTTCAATAGCAGGTGACCAGCATCCCACAGTTATTTAAAATAACTTAGTACACACAGTGTTATGGAAGATTGAGGAGCTGGTAGTTCGTGGGGATGTTCTGTTTAAAAGTTGTTTGAACACTTGAGAAGGAAAATGTAGGTTCTTATCCCATCATCAGTCCTCCCTGGAAATCTATTCCATTTTTACTTATAATTTAGTAATTTTTTTTCCCCAGAACTCCAGGAACCTGCCACAGATAAGTCAGAAGAAGCTGCTCATCTTCCATCAGTGGGGCTGCCAAGCAATCCAGTTGAGATAGAGATTGAAACCCCAGAGCAGGTGAAGAGAAGAGAGAGGAGGTAAGAACAAGGACGTGGTGGAGGGCTGGTAAAGGCTGAAGTTAAAAATACCCTAAGTCTTGACTGTCATTGACTTGCTGTGTTCTGGGTGAAAAAACCCACTTGATGCAGATGATTGAGTAGGAATGATGCAGGGTTGTGGGATGAAGAATAGTACACACTGACAATTTTACCAAAAATCTTCAGTGGAAGTTGTCAGGAATGGAAGAGGCTTTTCAGCTTCCTTGAAGGTCGAGTGTGTAACTTCACTGTGCTTTAGTATCTACATTTCCAATGAAGGGACAGTAGATCTCTGCAATGAGAGATGTGGGGGTTACTGCAAAATATTAACAGCTTGGGTGGGAGCTCAGTGTCTGGGAGTATTATCCCAAGGGAAGGCTGGCTTTAAATGGCACCTGACAATGTTTTGTGCTGTTACAGGTTGCCCTTCATAATTGAGCAGCCAGAGTTGCGACTTAAGACTTCATCAAATAAGAGAAATCTGAATGGAATGCCAGCAGTAACCTAAAAGCCAGGTGATTCAGATAAGCTTAGTATGGAGCTGTCCAAGTCTGTCTGTAGAAAACTGTAGGCATGTGAAGCTAGGTAGAATTCAGGTCATCTGAGTATACCAAGCTCTCAGTAGTCAGGTGCATGGAGTTCACAGTCATACTCATCCTGCAGGCCTGTTCACATACCAGTCACTAAACTTTTCCTTAAGTGTGCACAGAAGATTCTCTGGGATGGATTCTCTTTGTGAACTGACCCAGTTAAGGAATCTAGAAAGGCAGGTCCACAGAAATCCCACAACATCCATTTCTTTTGTAATCTTCTGCAGAGAAAAAAGGCAAGCTGAGTTTGAGATGTACCTTCGGAGAATGATGAAACGATTCAGCAAGGAGGTTCGTGAGGACACACATAAGGTATTTGTCACAGAGAACTATGGCAGAGAAGAAATAGATCATAAAGATGTCTGAACTGATTTGTAATCGAAAGAAACTAATTTTTAAATAACATGGGGCCATGGCTAGGAGTGAAAAAATAAAGAGGCTGTAGTCCTGACAGATGCCCATTAGTTTCCTCCTAAACTGTGAGTTGGAAACACCAGTGCCTGCTTTAGTAAAATTCTAACTCAAGGCATATGTGAGTAGGATGTATATTTCTCCTTTGAGGGATATCTTATTCTGTCAGGATTAAACTGCCAGTCATGTAGAGCAGGAGACACTTGCAAGGACTTCAGTGCTTTACTGTCTTCTGAAGACAGCACTGTGAATGCTTGGAAGGCTTTGTTGTTGCCTGTCTCTCTTAAAATGAGCAGTGAAATGTTCCTTGTCTTTACCATGGACAGTAGTCCTAATGAAGTAAATCTCTTGAGAATTTATAAACTTTTCTCTCCCAGGTTCACCTCCTGTGTTTATTAGCGAACGGTTTCTATAGGAACAGGATCTGCAGCCAGCCAGATCTCCTCGCCGTTGGTCTGTCCATCATCCCCACCCGCTTCACCCAAGTGCCCGCAGGCCAAGTGGGCCTTGTCTACCTTTGCAACCTGGTCAAATGGTAAAACTCTCTTCTAATCATGCTGTCACATAGAATGTAGAGCCAGGGTTCAGGGAGAGGGATAACTAATTAACTATATTCAGTGATTTTTTTTTTAAATTTTAAATGCAAGAGTGAGAGGGCCCATCGTTTTTACAAAAGGAGAGGGTGAACTCTGAAGTTTAAGAATACAGTCCCAAACACTGGGCAGTATGCAGCTGTCTTGTGTTTCAGGTTTGTTGGAACCTTTACTGTCAATGATGAGCTTTCTACTGAAAAAGGAGAGCCCCTTCAGTCAACCCTGGAGAGAAGGTTTGCCATCTATGCTGCGCAGGATGATGAGGAGCTGGTTCATGTAAGAGACTAGGAAGTGCAGGGTTGGTTGCCAAGTTTGGATGCTGTATCAGTGCTGTGTGTCAGATCACAGACAAAGTGGTGTGAGGGGTGGATTTGAAGAAAGTGGATTGGTGACTTAAGTGATTCTGTGGCTTTTTATTTTCTCGCGTTTTTATCTGGAGACTGCTTGCGATTGAATTATTCAATTTAAACTGTTTTTCAGATTTTTTTAATTATTCTGCGAGCATTACAGCTGCTGTGTCGCCTCGTGCTGTCTTTTCAGCCTATTCCTCTCAAGGAGACAAAACCAAAGGTAGTTTTTGTTGTTTGTGTGGAATAAGGAATAGGTCACTGATTAAAAAAACTTTCTGGCTGTTATAACTTGCTTGAACTTTGTTACTGCATGAAGCAGGGTTTTGTCTACCACGCAAAAAATGCAAACCCTTAATTTTTAGTTTTCTTCTTTAAAAAGCCAGTCATTTTTGTGCGTCAGCAAAGATTTCTTTAATGCTTCAGTGGCTTTAAATTTCTTTAAAACTTAGCAACACTTGCTGCATGAGTATACCTCTCTTCAGCCAATTGCCTGAAGTTTTCAAGTCCCTAAGACATGTGGATTGACCGTGCCTGCCAACCTTTGGTCTGCATGAACCTCAGGCTGAATTCAGTTTGTTTTTTTAAACCATATTCTTAGCCATGGTGATAAAAGCGACCTGGCCTGTTTCTTTGCAGGGAAAGAGCTCATCCAAGAGGCTGTCTCACAGCAGCACCTCTGAGGGGCAGGAGAGTTCTGCCACAACACCCAAAGCTGTGGTAAAAAAATGCCCCTACAAAATAGCCAAGCAGGATGAGAAATTCTCAGAGAGCAAGGAAGACAACAAGGAGCCAGAGAAACCCAAAAGTGCTCAGACTGAAAGGACACACAAGTCAAAGCTGACTAAAGGTGGCCAGGAACAGAAGCAATCAAGTAATGGGAACAGTTTAGTAGAAAAGGATGTGCTAGTCAGGCCCAAGAATGACCGCCGGAGACGAGTGGCCTCCAAAGTGTGTTACAAGGAAGACAGTGGAAGTGATGAGGGCAGTGCTTCGGACTTTGAGGTTTCAGAGGAGGAGAGTGATCTCTCTGATGAGGATTTTGAATCTGTCCCTAAAAGGCGGAGGAGCTCACTGGCCTCCCAGAAGGCAAAGGTGACATCTGTAAAAAGCGCGAAAACTGAGACTTTGGAATCAAGGCTGTCAAAATATTCGAGTGGAGCTGAGCCTAAGCCAGCAAAAAGTACAACTCCAGTCTCACCTCAGGCACAGAGAAAGAGAAACAAAATAATTTCTAGTGATGAGGATGACGGACAGCAGGAGGTGAGGAAAGCAATGGGCACAGACCAGTGGCTGGAGGTTTTCCTTGAGCCTGAGGACAAATGGGTTTGTGTAGACTGTGTTCATGGCAATGTGGGCCAGCCCCAGCTGTGCTTTGCACATGCCACAAAGCCGCTCTTCTATGTTGTGGGCTTTGACAATGACGGGAGTGTCAGGGATGTGACACAAAGATATGACCCAGCGTGGATGACCACAACAAGGAAGAGCCGTGTGGACCCCGAGTGGTGGGAAGAGACACTGCAGCCTTACAAAAGTCCCTATGTGGAGAGAGACAAGAAGGAAGAAAATGAGGTAAATGGCAAAAGGTTGTTCAGGACATTTAGCACCAGGAGTCCAGTCTCTGGATTCTCATTCAGGCAAAATCATCAGGAATCCTTCCATGAGGAAGGAGGTTTGTATTTGAACTTGAAATGTCGAGATCGAACATGTTTTAAAGGGAATACACAGTGTTAAATAATATTAAATGATTGAGGTTGTTCAGAGAAATTTGCATAGCAAAAGTACTGCACAGTTTGTGCTGGAAACATACTAGTGAGGTTTGTGTACAGTTTAGCATTACGCTTCTCAGAGAAAGTGTTCAAAATACATAGGTCAGGGTACACATCCAGGTACTTGCAACAAGAATGTGTTGGTCTGTTGTTCATCTGACTAGGTATCTGGTGGGTCTTTTCTTTGGTCCATATTATAGTCATTCTTACTTTCTTACAAAGGGTAGTCATTGTGAAATGACTCTTCTCTGTGTAATTCTTAGTTTCAAGTGAAGCTTCAAGATCAGCCTCTACCAACAGCAATTGGAGAGTACAAAAACCACCCTCTCTATGCACTGAAGAGGCACCTCTTGAAATACCAGGCCATCTATCCTGAGTCAGCTGCCATCCTGGGGTACTGCAGGGGAGAGGCCGTCTACTCCAGGTAAGTTGTGCACCTGTTGTCATCTGCATCTGCAGTCTTTGTAACAAATTGAAGAGCTAATTTGCATGATCAGCAATAATCTCGGGCCACATGCATAAACAGGTGAGGCATTTAGCTGCTCTGACAGCATTTGGGTATCACTAAGATACGGCTTTTTTATTATTCCTAATACAATAGGAAGTCTCTTGTAGATCTGTTATGGATCCCTTGAAGACTCTTACTTTTTTTTCTGGCCTTTTTAGAGACTGCATACACACGCTGCATTCCAGGGACACTTGGCTGAAGCAAGCTCGAGTGGTGAGGATTGGAGAAATGCCTTACAAGGTAAGAGGGCAAATTTGACTTCCTCCTGTGCAATCCACCTGCCCTCTAAAGATCAAGCTCAGTTCTGTTCTGGTTGTTGTCTTCTCTCTGTCAGCAGATGCAGATTTCACACTTGCTTGCATGGTTTGTGGTAGCTGCAGTCCACCTTCTGTGCCTATAGTTCTACACACTACCCAAAGCCCAGCTTTGTCTTTTTCCCACCCCAAGGGTATCTGGAAGAGCTGCTCCCTTTTCACCTTCTGTGAAAGCATCCCAGTGCTTTATATGCACTGCTGGATCTCTGTTGCATACAGGTGCCTTGGGTTGTCATTTATAGACAATGGATATTGAAGCTAGGAAATAGCATTTCTGCTCTCCCAGAGCCTTCTCCTTTCACGTCCTGGGAAAACCTGAAATCGCTGTCAGCTTGTTGTGATGTTACAGGCCTGGCTGTTGTATTTGCAGATGGTGAAAGGATTTTCCAACCGGGCGAGGAAGGCACGCCTGGCAGAGCCGGCAAACCGGGACCGGGAGGACCTGGCACTGTTTGGCCGCTGGCAGACAGAGGAGTATCAGCCTCCCGTAGCAGTGGATGGAAAGGTAGCTGGGAAGGCAGAGGGCTGGTGCTAAAGGAAGTGGTTTGCGTGGAGCTCTGGGCTTTATTTTTCCAGAAGTTGCATGTTTCAGAGACAAGATCAGTAACATCTGGATTCAGGATTAAGAGTTCAGAGTTAACTGTACCCAGGAGGAAATGGTTAAAACTCTACCGAGGCCTTTCTTTCATAAGTACAAGTAGCGAGTGCTGGCAGTGCAGACTGCTGAAGTAAAAATTTTGTTGATCTAATTTTCCTAGCCCTAGTTTGCTTTGCTAATTCTCTGCATTACAGACTGAGTGATAAAGCCATTGGCAGAGGACATAGCTAGGAGATAACCATGCAGCTAAAATCCAGGCTTGTACCTTGTCATGTGAATATTAATTGAATACTGGAGTGGAATGTAGCAGGTCAGAAGGAGGGGAGACTCCCTGAGTTGCAACAGGGATTTTCACCTCTCTCCAGAAAGCAGGGGTATCACCATCTCTGTAATTTTGCCCTAACAGGTTCCTCGGAATGAATATGGAAATGTCTATCTCTTCCTGCCATCCATGTTACCTGTTGGCTGTGTGCAGCTGAAACTTCCAAACCTGAACAGAGTGGCACGGAAGTTGAATATTGACTGCGCTCAGGCCATCACTGGATTTGATTTTCACGGTGGCTACTCACACCCAGTGTATGTAAAAGCTGCTTTGTTGCACCTGTCAGATGTTGATGTCCTGCAGAAGTTGTTTATCTTGTGTTAAGGGGAGCATGTGACCAGTTACACACTTTGATCCTTTGAGACAGGGTTCTGTCACTATTCAGCTTTTCGCCTGGGTCAACAGGCATTTGCTCCCTTTCTTTTTCCTTCTCGTAGCTGACAGAGGATTGTGTTCTCCTTCCTAGTACTGATGGGTACGTGGTGTGTGAGGAGTATGAAGAGGTCCTTGTTGCTGCCTGGGAGAATGAACAAGCAGAAATAGAAAAGAAGGAGAAGGAGGTGAGAATTACTTTTTCAGCTTCCTCATTGTTACATTTATTAAGCAAATTTTATTGAAACTGGGGGCAGTCAAACAGGGCAGGCTGTGTAAGTGACAGAGGTGTGTTTGATGCCTGTTTACAAATTTTCAAGCTTTCCTTTTCCATGAGCATAAATACATTGAAACTCAGAGCAGTAAATTTTTCTCTTTCCAATAACAATACCCTACAGAAGCGTGAGAAAAGAGCTCTGGGGAATTGGAAGCTGCTGACAAAAGGACTTCTCATCAGAGAGAGACTGAAGCAACGTTACTCCATCAAGGTATCCTACATTTCTATTAGTCATTTCTTTTTCTGGATATTATTTTAACTGTAGAATGGAATTTCCAGAGAGCAGTTGCTCATAAGTCTTCACCTAGTCAAAAAAACTAAACCAGAAGTTCAATGTGGCCATGTTCATCAAGTGTTACTGTTTAACAAGGGATCAGTGTTTTTATTACTATTTTCTGTTTTTGACATATCCTCCTCCTAGATTTATTTCTCCAAGCCAAGCATGTCGCTAACAGGATGAGAGTGGGGCACTTTTTCTTATAAGCTAGATGTTCTTAATATTTTTCCCCAAGGAGAAAGGTGAAAAGCCTGATCTTTTTTAAGCAAGTTGGCTTTATTCTTCCATTGTCAAAAATATTTTGCTTGTGTTGAAAGAATGTTTGATGTTCAGAAATAGAAGGAGTTCAGGTGAGAAGCCCAAACCAGGGCAACCAACTTTTGCAAGGTCACTCAGTGTCACTGTGACCAAAGACAAACCCTTTTAGAAAGGGGCAGTTACACATGATTCCTAGAGTGAGCTTTTCATTTTCACACCTCTTTTTCCAGCCTGAGCCATCAGAACCTGAGACAGAGAAAGGAGAGGGATTCTCTTCTGATGAAGAAGGAGCTCCGAGCTCCGAGAGCGCAGTGGGGAACACGGCCATTTACTGGCCCCAAAATCGCCAGTTAGAGAAACAAGAAGAGAAAACAACCAAAAAGAGCAAGCGAGAAAAGAGAGAAGAAGCAGCTCAATTATTCCCTTTTGAGAAATTGTGATGACAAGCTTTTCTTTGCTGTTTCCAGATGCAAGAACAATAGTCATGATAAAAGTATCCTTTGCCATTTAGGGCCTTAGGTCTTCCTGTGCACTTGTGTTTCTGAGCTGTCAGGGACAAACCTCGTTAAGTATCCAGTTTCCTTTGATACCACAAGTATCACTTAGATACCAATTAAGAGTCTTCCTTTTATCCTTGGACTTGGGAGAAGCAGACATGGAGCTGCACCTTCTGAGATCACTTTGCTTTGTTGGGGTTTTTGCTCTTTTGTATCACTCAGCACTAATAGTTGAGTTTCCGGAGGCACTCCTGTCATTAGCAGTCTCTTTTCCCATTTTTCTCATTTTCATTTTTCCCTGCTTGCTCAGAACTAAAGCATCCAGCTGCTTTTTACCTGTCTGCAGAGAGGTGGCCAAAGGAATGCTGACGCCTGGTTTGATCCATAGCTTGCCCACATCAGTAGTGAGGTAGAGTTCTGGCTTTTCTGTCTCAAGGGGAAATACTTCCTCTAAGGTCTAAAAAAAAACTGCAGTCAGAATATGGAGGAATTAATACTTTCTAAAGAATACTTGCAGCTTTTGATGCAAATTTGGTTTTTCAGCCTACCATCTTTTCTCTCAGAAATCTTGTGCTTTGGAAGGGAGAAGAAGCCCTGTCCTTATTACAAACTTAAGATTCAATAAGCCTTCTTAAGTCATTCAAATATATGCATACTTGCTTCTGTTGCTTACCAAGATCCCGTTCTGGAGCAAAACATGTAAAGCTGGCTGAATGTCACTGTTGGAAACAAAATTCACTAAACCCACAGAATTCTTGTTATGCAGTATCATAGCATTAAAACACTGTTGAGAGAGGAATGTTAAATATACATAAGCTTTTCCTGCACTTTTGTAGTAGAAATACTGCTCTGTCTTTGGCAGTATTGTGTATCTAAATTTCACTGACACAATCTCTTCAAAAATAGAGGGGAAAACAATTTAGTCATTGCTGGACATTGTCAGAGAGGAGAGTCTGAAATGTAAGAAAATGGCTTTCATGTAATTATTTTCAGAAAAAAAAATCTATTTTTGTACTGTATTTGTAGATAAAAATAAAGTTTGAAAAAAAACATGTTGCCTATTTTCTGAATGCACAGGTAACTCCCAGACTCCTTAAAAATACAAGAGGCTGTAGCAGTCAGGTTGAACCATCGTATTTTTCAAATATAGAGAGGCAAGGAAGTGACTGACTTCAGTACTCAGCAGTGGGGAATAAAACCATGGCAGGCTGGCAGCAGCCTGGCATCACACACCAGTACACAGAGCAGAGAGCAGCTGTGCTGCTGGGTGAACTCACTACCCAAAAAGGAAATACTTGCAGGACGACAAAACCCAACGACAGCAAACCAGTTCATGTGGAAGCTACAAACTAATCCTCCATGTACCCAGACACTATTCTTGGCTGTAAAACACTCCGTACTTGAATTCAATAAACAAACCTACAGACCAACCTTTTGAAAATTGTATTTTATTAAATATACAAAAGCTCAGCACTTCTGTAGAAAATTGTATCTTCATCAATAAGTAAGGCTGGTTAGCGTTCTGCGTCATGGGTAAAACAGTGGCAGTTCAAACCATTTCTGTCCGCTGTGGAGCACAATTCCTGACTGCTGGAGCATGAGTTGGTACTGGTGAGCAGCAGGAAGACTGCAGTACCAGAACCAGAGCTGCATGCAGAGGGCCACCTCCTGTACCCTTTCACTCTGCTCCTGCTTTTGCCAGCAGGACCAAGCCAAGAGACCAAATTCACAACATTAAAATATCAAAAGAATGAAAGTAATTACTAATAAAGTAATTATGACTTCTAAAAAACTTCTGATTTCTAACTCAGGTTCCTATTTGAGTACCATTTCTAGCAAAGGTTTGTTCAAGTTCCTTTGGTACAGAGATCGCTCTTCTGAGGATCATAAACAGATTTTGTAATTGAAAACATTATTTTTGTACTGAATTGTGTATACTTACAAAAAGCCCTAAAACACAGTAGTGTAGGGGGGGACCCATCCGGAAGCCAGACTCCAACTTGGAGAGACTTCAAACAGTACAAGAGTGTTTCTAAACTCAAGTACTGGTTACAGCAGAAATGTAAACATGAGCCATCACAACGCTACAAGCCATTCCTCTAACATGATACAAAACTCCCAATTTAAGCTACTAAAATCTATGAAAATTAATCAGGCAAAACTGTTTCCATTACTTAAATTTCATGGAGTAAGTTCATTGTCCTTACTAAGTGAAATTTAAGAAACGAACAGTACACACAGCAAAAAAACCCCAACTATTTTAAAGACTACACATTCAGTTATAAAAGTCAATGTTGTTTCAAGGCAGTAGGTTTTATATTTACAGGTGAATGACCTCTAAGTATCCCTTTAAGTTCAATTTGAAGCGAAATTTTTGAAATAGTTCTGCAATGTTAGAGCCCAGGCTATCATTTTGGATGCCTAAGTAAGAACAACTTCAGAGACTTTTAAAACCTGGGGGAAATCAATGTTTCCTGATAAATTCACCCAACCTCGGAGAACTGCTAACCTGGCCACTCATTACATCAAAGACTTTGAAAATCCTCAGTCCAAAAGCAGAGGGTTTACATGAGTATTGTGGGGAATTTACCTAAGCTGTGTTTTCCGCATCAGCCAAAGGAGTGTTCCTGACTGTGCAAACAAGAAAAGGTAGCAGAGGGAGAGTTTGCCAGAGACAGGTACACACACGTATTTCCTAAGGATATCTAACCACAGTCCATGGGATACCGCTGGCACTTTCTCCAAAACACACAAGGTGCCCCACCCAGTGAGGAATTGCCAGTTCTCAAATCAGGGGGAATTACTAAGCAGTAAGAGGTACAAATCTGCTTGTTCACTAACTTACCATCAATACACACACTCCAAAATGCTTTTTTCCCCAAAGCTGCAGTCACTGACTTTCCACAAACAGCATCTTATAGTCCCAAAGATAATGTGTACCAATACCTACATTTAAGACCCCTCCCCAGCTCTCAGTGCTCGCTGTTGAGCTGTGATTTGCTGGAAGCTTGCTGCAGGAACCAGGACAGAAATGCACTTGAGAAGGTTCTAACCTGGACTCAAGCTCAAGACCCGACCATCTCCTTGTCACTGCTGTTTCTTGGGTGGAACACGGGACTTGGCCACCACGATGGGGACTACGGAGAGCAGCGCGAGGAGGAGGGCCCAGAGCGGGCGGTAGAAGAGCCAGCCCACGGCGATGGTCAGCAGTGACAGCGAGCTGGCCACGCACAAGGCAAACGCCTTCAATCCAATGTTAACCAGGTCTCTCACAACAGGAAACCAGTCCACTGCAGAGAGAATTCAACATGGCATGAAGTAGTTGGCAAGATGATAGTTTAAAGGAAAGTCTGATTCATGCCTAGGGTCTGCACGCTAATGATTGCAATCAAAAGACAGATTCAAACTATTTATCAAGAGCACTGGATTGGGCCTTTCAGCAGAGTATCCTCAAGGCATCTGATAATTAAGCAACAGCTAAACATAAGGCAATGCTATCCTCATCTCCTCAAACAGGAAGCAAAGTCTGAAGATTTGTCCAAGGCTTGAGAAGCAGAGGAGAGAGATAGCCCTGAAGCTACGGAACAAGACTAGGGCAACTGATACAAGCTGCTAGCACAAAAAGTTGTTTCTGGCAACAATAAATCTTGAAGCAGCATGTATATGGATAAATAAATCAGGAAAAGAAAAGTTCACCGCTACAAAGTGAAATTATATCTTTGATGTCTGAAGTTTATACACATTTGAGGCAATTGTCCTGCTTTTCTGTTGTTATTCCAGCATTTTTCTATATTAAAAGGATAAACAAAAACTTTCTTTTCTGTTTGTTTACAAGAGTGTAGAATAACCAGACACAAAGTCTTATTTCTATATAACTGGTGATTAAGACCTGTTGGGGGGGGACCAGTTGTGTGTGGGTGCAGAAATTAATTGTATTGCACCACCTCGGGCTGGATTTGAAAGAGTCAGCTCAACATGTGCTTCAGCTTTTGATTTTGGTAAACACTGGGCTGGGATCTTTTGAAACTGGCAAAATATATTTGTGTGGGGTTTTTTAATGTTCCCAAAGCAACCAGATGGTTTTGGGGTCCTGTTTACCTGCAGTTGCCTACAGTGCCTTTCAGCTCAAATCCAGTCTGAGTTCAAACCAGATCTCTACTGGCCTCCAAATGAATTAACTCTCTAGATGTTATGGTCTTAACTTCTAGATCATTCTACCTTGCTGTAAAAAACTTACCTAATGTGTAAAAGATTCGGGTCATCAGACTGATGCCCACAAACATCGAGAGCCAGCCTGCTGCACGGAGGGCCCAGGTCTTCATAGTGTTACTCTGATGTTCCTTCTGAAACACCTCCTGAAAGCAAACACCATGACATGCAGCCTGTTTCTTGTTCTTTTTTCAAGATCCTCTTCATTCCAGTACATTATGAGCCAATCAGAGCCAAGAGCATGTTAGGAGAACAATTTATCTTGTAGAAGATACATTGCAGCTCATTCTGCAGCGTCTGTTTGTGCAGTATGGCAGTGCACTGCAATAGACTGAACAGTGCAGCACAGGGGAAACTGGCACTTTTCTTAATTAAAACAACCTAAAAAGCACCATTCAACACTACCCACAGGCAGAAAGCACACAGGTTTTGCTGCAATTGGATACATTCAACATTACTGTGGAAAACAAGACAATAATAAGTAACTGTAATAAAGAAGGATCTGACTTCACTGTATTCGGAGGAAGAGAGAAAAGGCTAAAATATCCACTGATGGCTGAAGGAAAGGTGTGTGAAAGAGAGGAAGCTGGATGCATGGAAGATAAAAGGTGTCTGTGCATTTCATCAGAGCATGCAAGCAAAGCATCTCTTTACAAGAATTCTGAGTAAGATTTTTTCAAAATGGGTTGTGACCCCTTGGCTCAACAAAACATAACTCATGGCTTCACATGAAGATGCCTGGGACATTAGAAAGCACTAAATGGTAAGAGATGTGTAAGACTGACTGATTACTTGTACACACAAGTACTCAATAAATTATTTATTTGTAACCAGTTAATTTTCATTGAAATAAAATTCTGTCTAATGGAGAGTCAGAGCTTAGAGCAGAGGGTTGATTCTACTGCTACACTTTCAAGTCAAAACAAAGCCTTTTTGATTGCTTTTGGTAGCCCCTGTAAACTCTTGACATCTGGGTTTTTTTACAGCAGGGTGTGAAACAATTATTAATGGAAACAAACCTACTAAAAGGAGTAAATGAATCACCAAATTGCTGGAGCATGCAGGATTTATTGGAGCATAATGCTCTGCCTGAAGGTTCTTTCTCAGCTGGAATAGTAATAAACATTTCAAAAGAGCCTCAACTCCTGTTATTAGGAGCTGAAGAGAGTAACTCTTATGGTTTATCTAATTAAACCCTGATTTTTACTATTTTTACATGTGACCTGTTCAAAAGTATATGCCTGCACGTGTAAGTGGGAAACAAACAAGGAGCAAATAAAGACAAAATGAGAAGGCACAGAAAGAATCTTTAAAGCAAACACACAGAATGTGCAGAAACCTGGAAGCAAGCACATGCTACAACCTGTTGTCCTAGGAGAGAGAAAGAGCTTCCTCTTCTCCTGCTTCTGCACGACCACCTCCCGTATTAACCCTTCACTAGTACAGTGTGCTATCTCACCTCCACAGAGAGGTGCCCAGGGTACAGAATCTGCAGAACATCTCCAGACTTGGTATGATATGGAACCAGCTGATCACCTCTCTGCCGAGCAATCACAGTCACCTTGGAAAATGGAAAAGTATTTACTGGTTACTGAGCTGGGAAGAGAGCTTGCAAACTACAGAAACAGCTGAAGACTGACCTTATCAGCAGAGCCCAAATGGGGATCATCTCCACTCAGACCTGCATAGAAGAAAGAGACACGAAGGTCTCCCACCTACAAACAAGAAAAGATTTGAAGTCAAGAAAGATTGTTTTACAAAGGGAACCACAGGAAAGACAACTCAGCACAGGAACATCCTTTACTTATCAACACTTTCTGAACATTTATGTCAAGCAAGAACACAGCCAGAATGATTTCCAAGCTGTGCTTTTTTGAGGCCTATCTGGCAGCTGAAGCAGGAGAGCTCAAATACTGTTTTGTAATATCCCCTCTGATTAAGCTGCAGGAGCACATGATATGCTTTGTTCATCCCTTGTCATTTTATCTTTTGGCAGAGCAGGGCAGGCAGCACAATCTGACCACAAGCTGTTTGATTGTACTCCTCAATACAGCAATGCAGAGGCCGAACCCACCTCCCAGCACCATCCCTTTCCATTTAAAAGCACAGCAGACTCAAGAAAACAGAGAACAAAGAAGCAGGATTGGAAGATTTCTGCAAGAGAACTCATTCTGAAGGGTTGCACTAAGGGAGTCATCCTATATGATGGTCTGCACTCCATTTTCTATACATTTAAATAGCAATGGGACATGCCCCAATTCCTTTTTCACAGACAAGTAATCACTGCTTTGGTTTATCTTTCCCATCTTACTTCTGGACGCCTGGGGTTGTCGCTGTGGTAAAAGTAATCTCCTCCTCGAGTAACATCAGCATGGGGATCCTCCAGGTGTGACAAGCTCAACTGCTTGAAATCATCAATTTTATCCACGAGACCTAGGCAGAACAAAGCATCAAGATGAGGCCCAGTGTCTAACCTGAACAGCCAATTTGCTGGCTGGCTACCTGGTTATCACTTGACATGACAGCTATCGTGGAAAGAACTAAAGTCCATTGCTGATGCAACAGCAGACACAAAGCCAGTAAAAAACAATCCTTACCCTTGGAAAGAACAAAGCTGCCAACCTGGACATTAGGAGAAACAGCAGTGAAAGACTCCACAGCCATGGCACTGAGAAACATAAGAGTCCCTGATTAGTCCCAGAATTATGATTCACAGTATGTAATATATACAGCACAGAAAAGGTACTACAGCAAACATCAGGAGAAACTCAAAGAGTTAAATGACTGTCATGATGTGAAAACAAATCCATCAAGAAAATCTGTCCAGACTACATACTGTTGGGAGCCATTAAAATAAGTTAAGACAAGGCATGACTGCTCTGAACTGCTCTAAGTTCTCCCAACTATCAAAAGAACAACAGTTTCCATTTACTGCACTGTGTTATGAAATCAGTTATTTAGCTTTCAACTTTGATCAGATCCAGTGACAGAACTCAGAAGGACTGTGCCAGATGGTACCTTACCTCGGGTTTTTGTGTCCAATTTCTCGATCAAAGTTTCTGCTGTTCACAGCTTCTGATTTCCACTCTGTATCTAAACAGAATTATAAGAAGGTTGAGGAAAAGACACTCAGATCTCAGTTACTAAAAACACTGTCCTTCATTCCTGTCATTCCCAATCTCTTCCCCAGTCCTGCTGATAGGAGAAGAAGCAAGCAGCTGTGTGGGTCCATGGCCGGCAGCCAAGGCTAACCCACCACAGCTAATAACACACAGACATTAACTGGAAAGAATCCACTAATTTTGAGAGGACAGCTGTTTTTTTTAAATGGCATTTATTTTTCTTCCCTGTCACTGTAAGTCTGTCACAACCACCAGCTTTGCCCCTTATATAACTCCATGTTACAGGGTCCCCATGTTTCACTGAGCTGAATATTTTTATATGATCACACCCAGAAACTGCTGCACGCCCACGTTACACATCCATGTGCTTTAATCTGAGATAAGTGAAACACAGACACCAATCTCCAAATACATGATGACTCAGAGTACTTTTCTGCCCCTGGGTAGTTCAGAATAATGCGCCCAGTTCTGCTCCTGCCAAACAAGCATTTGGCAAAAGCCACAGTGCACATCAGAAGGTGCTGGTGGTTTCCACTGGCTTGTACAACACCTAAACAGGCTTTCAACAGGCTCCCTTACACGCTGGAGCTACACTGCTCTTCCCTGTCTATTCTCTTCTGCTCACAGCTGACATATTCCCAAGTACTCCATGTCTGAAGTGCAATCGCAGGTTTAGCTTTGAGCACGCTCCCATCTCTGCCCATCTCCAGTCACCAAGGACCTTTTGGGCCCTATCTCTGAAGTATCCTATCCCTGGATGCTCCTCTGAACTTTTTGGGGTTTCAAAACAAGACTCAGATTTTCTGTAGCACTTGCTTGCTGACAGCACATCTCCTTTCAGCTCAGTTACCTCAGGAAAGGGAGGTTCTGTCATTTGTTTAGGAAAAAAGAGTTTTTGATTATTTTTTCACCTTCCTTTCTTTGCCAAGAAGAAAATACAGATTTTACACCAAAAATCGAAATACGTACACACATAAACATCCAAAGTTACATGCATAAAAGAAAAGTGACTTTCTGTTGATCAACTTACTGTATGAATACTTTGTCTCTTTCTTAATCTCACCATCCTCTTCATATTCCCTGCAGAGTAAAGGGGCTGGGATGAGAACCAAAACAGTGCACACACACCCCCGCTCAGGGCAGAATACACTTTACCAGTGAACTGCACAGTCAGATCACTGGCAACACAAACCTATCTTTATACATAACCTAACTCTTCTCTGAACTACCTGTTCTGAAGACAGGGATTATCTGTGCAATGAAAAGGCTATACGCAACTGCTCAACAGCCACAACCCTTTTATTCCCATGTTTCCAACAAGGAGGTGTTGACTAGATTGATGAGGAGCAACTAGAATTATATACAGCAAGATGAGCTGGCCCAAATCAAGTCTTTAACAGATGCCGCACCATAAGCATGCTAAAACTGAGAAATTATTTTTCACGCCTTCACAACCTCTGACTTTTTTTTTTACATGACACAAAAGACATTTGGAACTTGAATTCTGTGCAGTCACATTTATTTTACATAATAGCTAGTAACATTCATACTACCATCAGTGGAATTAGTAGCAATAGCAGAAATGTTTTCCCTATTTGGATTGTAACCATTAGCAGAGCAGTTAACATCTCCCAAGGAAATTAAAGTGATTCTTTAAAAGAAAAAAAAAAAATCCAAGAGCCCTAGAATTCTCTTGCTATGAAGTTTTTTTTTGTTTTCGGTTTTTTATGTTGTTTTTTTTTTTGGGGTATAGGGAGAGAAAAAAATATTTGTGACAGGATCCTGTTAACACAACAGCCGCATAAACAACTTTTAAGTATTACTTTCACTTACTTGGAATCTTCATATTCTACCCACTGGTACATTTCCACATTACGCTTAAGTTTGACTGCCTGGATGGAGAGCCCATAGCTGGGGTCAAACAAAGGCTATGCGAAAATGAAAGAAAATACACGTCAGTCTAAATGCTGCACCTCACAAACTCAAACACTGTACTTTTATTACCAAACCCATCTACATAGCTCACTCTATACAGTCAGCACTGTTACACACAGGTGAACACAGTATAAATGTTATGAAAGAGAAAAAGGAACATCTCTTTATTTTACTAACAAATCTGACCTGAAGAATCATCATCCAAAGTAATTGCCACGGTGAAGAATGAAACCCAAACTGCTGACTATGGGTTTACAGGTTTCAGTGTTTAAGCCAGGAGACTCTGTTTTGCTGGAAGGTGCTGTGTTACCTTCTGCAATGTGGGTGGACCACGGAAAATGTCACCATTACTGAAAAGTCAGAACTTGCAGAGCTCCTGTGCTGCAAGAGCCTGAAGACTTTACAGTATCATGAACACGCAACAGGTTCCCTACACAAATGGCAATTGAAATTATCCATGAAAGGCAGCGTGAGGGTAAACACAGCTAGAGCTGGCATGTAGTTTGGGAGAAGGGAGTCCAAGGCCGTTCAGCAACTCCCTGATTCCAGGCCAAGAACCAAAGCTTGAGTGGTAGCTGGCAATGCCTAGAGGGGGTGAAAAGCCACGTCTTCTCCTGGATATCAAACAAAACTTTAATTGGCAAAGACTTTTCCTTCCTTCCAAGCTTGAAATACTAGTGTCTTCAATGTACTATTTTATTTACCTTAGATGTACTCAGAGCACCAGACAAGTGCACCAGTCTCCCCTCATTCTCCTGAGAGATACTGTGGATGCTGTATAGAGGGACCACAAGAGAGAGCCCCTCATCAAGAGACTTGGCTGTCCTTAAAGCTCGGCCCTGCAACGAAGAAAACAGAATTCAAGTTGTGGAGAATCAACGTCACAGCGGTATTTTGTGAGCAAGGGTAGCAGACAAGTGAACAGACGATAACAAGGAATGTTTACATGTTCAGCTCAAGGTGTATTTTTCAAACACTCTTGTACTTCACCACTCTGTGTCTGACCCAGTTTGGGCCAGGACTTCTCAGCCAAGCAGCAGGACCATTAACATTGACTAAGCTTCTCAAACAGACCCAAATTATTCCTCCAAGGGTTTAAAGTTATTCCTCTTCACCTCTTACCTTGTTCATCATTCCTGAATAACTGCAAAAGTGACACAAATTATGGTTCATTTTTCCACACACCTATACTGACTCTTTGGCAGAAGTTTTCCCTGTCTTACCATCATATCCTGGTGTGATTTTTTCTGCAAAGTCATCAAAATTGGGAGTAGCTATTTTTCCTCTTGTAGAGGTATGAAAGGAAGTCTTAAGTGAAAATTCACAGAATTCTGCTCCCTACTCCAAAACTGCCAAAACAAGTATGTTTTCGATTGTAGGGTGTTAGGATTCCTGGCTTACTGTTTTTCTGTTTTTTTAAAAAATCTAAAACCAAGACATAAAATAATACTGAGAATAAATGAATAAATAACACCCCCAATTTTGCAACGTGGGGTATGAATTCCTTTGATGTAATTATAACAACACTAGAAATGAGGACCTTTTGTTATCTCAAGAAAAAAGAGAAGGCTGGAATATGGCTGCCTCATACAGCCCTCTTACCATAAAATGTTTCTGCATCAGTTTGCAAGTTTTGGATCTTATCTCTCATAACACACTGCCACTGTCTCTACTACACCCAGTTCTACAGAAATAGTAACTGTGGCCCTGTGATTTCACTTTTCTGTTATATCCCAAGCATAAAGCACCATGTCCCCACACAAAACCTCCTCTTCTCATTGATGATGTAATAAAGCTGTGTATAAACACTGACAGTATTGCACTTACTTCATTGGTAAAAAGAAGGTAGAAAGCCAGAAGAAATGACACAAGTCCCATCAACATGCCTCCAGAAGTCTCACTGAGCCGCTCCAGAAAGCCTGGTTTGGGCTCACTTGTGATTTTAACATGCTCTTTTCTGCTGCCAGTGTCAGCAAACTGTTGGAAATAAACCAAAAGTGCAATATTGGTGTGAAAGGGGAAAGTATTCAGTTTCAAAACAAGTCTTTTAGCTTTGTTAGTACTGCTGCTCTACAGAGCAGAACCTCTTGCCTTGGAGCAAAACTTTCCGACACTTACTAAATGCCTCAACCCACTTTTGATACCAGAAACACAGCCAAAAAATAAAACTCCAGCCTGACAGAAAAAACCGCAATTTCTATTACTGTGATTCTACATGTTCAAGCTTTCTTCGGTCTGTCTACAGGTTCTGTGTTTGGTGTCCACACCCTGCATTCAGGCCATGACAAATTGAGTAACAGCCCTGAATTCCTGACCAGCTAAAACATGGCTATAAATAACAAATTATGATTCACCTCACCAGTGAAAATAGTGCCTGCACACTCTAAAATAATTACATCCACGGTAACAAGTTAATAACTTAAAACAAGACAGTGACACAGGACAAACATGAGAGCCCAGGGGGTTTATCTGTGCGTACGCGGGCTGTGCGGAGTTACCAACTTCAGCACACGCACACAGCCAAGGCAGGGCATGGCGCTTCTCTGGCCCATCCGGAGATGCCCGGCGGGCTGTGACCGGCACAGGGCCCTGGCCACTGCCCGGGCACCTCGGGGGCGAACGGGCCGACCCGGCGGGGCCGGAGCGAGCAGCACTTACGTTCCTCGACATCCTGAGGCTCTCACTCCCGCCGGGAAGCACCACTCAGGGACCGCCAGAGCCGCGCACCGCCAGCCGCGCCCGCCTCCGCCTCAGGGCTCTCCCGCC